>VXAL01010990.1:341078-446139 GCA_013399475.1 Chauna torquata | reverse complement strand
GACCTGCTTTGTCTCTGCTTCGCCGTCCTGGCCGTGCAAGGTGGGTGAGGAGGAGGAGGAGGGAGGGAGGGAGGGAGGGAGAGCGGGGTCGGTGCCCCCGCGCCCACGGGAGGCGGCGGTCACGCGTGGGGCCGCGGCGCCACCTGCCCTCGCCCCGCGGGCTGCGCAGGGATGCGCTCCCTGGCCGTGCCGCGCTCGGCGGCTGGTTTCTGTCCCCTGCAGCGTCCCTCTCCCTCTGCTTCAGTGGCCATTTTCAGACCCCCTCAGTGGCCGTCCCCGTCCCCAGTTTTCACACCCCCTTTTCTCCCGTTCCCTCCCGCCCCCGCTCCAGCCGCTTTCCATTCCCTTGAGCGGGGCAACAGCCACGCTCGCTGCCTCGGCACGTGGGTGCACGGTGCCTCTTCGGGGGTCACCTTGTGGGGTGAGCCCCTCAGGGACACCCCCTTGGCGCCGCGGGGCTGGGGACAGCACGGCGGCAGCTGCTCCCGGCCCCCTGAGCCGCCGGCCCTCGGCGAAACGCTCGGGTTTCGTCCGGAGGGGAGCCGTGCCAGGCCGAAGTGCTCGCCCGGCCACCGGCCAGCTCGCAGCAGGCCCGGGTGTCCCGCTGGGGAGCGTCACCCCGGTCCTGGCGCCTGAGCCCACGCCTGCTTGATCCACGAAAGAACCCGGCGCTCGCTGCACCGCTCGCCCCGTTTTGTAACGGTTGCGTAAAGGGCTCTGCGCGCAGGCACGCGTACACGCGCCGTGTATCGCGCCGGCCGACTTTCTGTGTTTGCCGTCGAAGTTCACATCAAGGTTCGTTTGAGTTGCGGACCTTTGGATCCGTGGCGTTTCCCCCGTGTGGACGTGGGCACGTGTCCGCTTTTGTCCGCATCCCCGAGGTGGGGCTGGGACAGTGCGGGTTGGCAGAGCCACACTGAAAAACGCGAGCTGTGTGTCCCCCCTGGAATCGCTGGTTTAAAATAGGCTCCAAAACCGGAGATTGCAGTGGAGAGGTCATCCCTATTGCATTGGATGTTTTTATTCCTTTTTTTAAATGCATTCAGGTTCAGCAGAACGTCATAATAGCATAAAGGATGTTTAGTCTTTATGGTTTCAAAAATAGCCTTTCGGGAAGGAATACAATGTGGTGGAAGGTTGCCGTTTTTTTTTCCCTTTTTTTGGAGCATTGTGTAAGCCCTTGGTAGGCTCTCGCAAGGGTTAGGTTAGCATTCGATAAAGGTGCAGTGTTCTGGTGGCTGTGTATAGAAGTGAATAACGGTCCATGTAAATGGCCCATTGTCATCAGTGCGTGTGGGTTTTTCTAGATGGATGGCAGTCTGCGACCCTAGCAGCGGATTAGCGGGTGGGAGCTGTGTGTCCTGCCTGTTCCAGCTAAGGCAGAGTGGATCCTGAGGCTGGTAACGGAGAACAACGATTTTAAAAAAAGAAAAGGGGGGCGGAGGGGAGAGAATGCTGTTTTTCAAACCCGCTTCAACAAGAAAACTTCACAAGCTTTGTGGGAATCTGCCGTCGTGGCTTCTCTGCTTTTTTACGAGTGATTAGGCAACTCGTGAAAATTGTTTGTTTGTTTTCTAACAATGGGCCGCGTACCGTGCGGAGAGATGGCGTGTGCCTGTCCACGCAGCCTGTGGACGTGCGGCTCGGTACATGCGGATGTGCTTTCCAACAGGTGGGTTTGATTCTGAGAAGAAAAACACGGACTTGTTTCAGTCTGAAATTAATTTGGCAGAGGGTTGAAATGGTTTTGGGAAAGTGTGCATGTGTGCATCTGATCCCGAAGCCCATGTGTTTTGATCCAAAGTTCCAGCTTTGCTGGGTATGAAATGCTTCGGAGAGAAGCGGACTGGAAAACCTTCACCCCTTGGTGGACGTGACTGCAGCTGTGCCAGTTTGCGCTAGGGGTGTGATCCGGTGCTTTGAAAGCCTTCTGCCTGTCCTGCTTTGAGACTGTTTTCCCTGCAGTAGCAGGAAAGGGTTTAAGGAAAAAAAAAAAACCAACCCTCTTCAGTTAATTCTGGCAAGGGGGTTGTACTGGTTGCTTTCCTTGGGGCTCTCTACAGGGGAATGTGTCAGTGGGAAGTGGGCTGAGCTTTCCGTCCCAATGATCAGCTGAAATCCATCTGGGTTTGTGTCATTTGCATTTGTGGTCAACCCCTTTGCTGTTGCAGAACAGATTTTCTTTTTTGGCATCACCTAACTTTTTGCTCTGGTTTGTTCTGTCCTTCCTGTCGCCTTCTTGGCACCGGAGCCCTGCAGCGAGTGCCTTTGCCTGGGGAAGTCAGCGTTGCCATTGTTCGGGGATCGCGTGTCTGCGCTGCGCCCGCCTGCGCTTCGCAGGACGTCACCTGCGCTTCGCGGGACATCACCTGCGGGCAGATCCGTGTGCCCCGTTGATTCTCTTGGTGCCGTGTCGCCTGTCCGTGGGGTGGGCTGCAAGGAGGCAGAATGAGCCATGTGGGGAAGGGGTGTTGCTTAGTCCCCAGTTTTTCCATTTACATGAGACCCCTCCTGCCCCCACGGGAGCACTGGCAGTGCCAAGCACTGGTGCACAGCCCGTGTCGTGTTCCCAGGGGCAAGTTTCTCTTGCGGGAGGCTGCTGCCGTCGTGCTGTGGCCGTCGTGACAGCCGGTCTTCTGACGGCAGAGGCTGCTCCGAGGCAGGGAACGCTTCTGCTGGCATGTGGGGCTGAAAGAGAAACCACTCAGGCTTGGTTGCGTTCTTGTTTTCCCTGCAGCTCCATATGGAGAGGCAGCTTTTTTCTTTTCTTTTTTTTAATGCCCTCTCCTTTCACTACCTTGAAGTCTAAAGCGAAGCAGAACCAGCTAGTTTTCTGATGTTTCTCCCACTTTCTGCAGCAGGCTTTCTACTGACAGCTGTAGAAAGTTTGATCTGCCGCAGGGGGCCCCGTGCGGGGTGAGCGTATCGCTGATGGTACGCAAACCACTTCAAAGTGGCGCGAGTAATAATTTAAAAAGCAAAAGTTTGGCAATGTGCCTTTCCCCGGGGAAGGAGGGAGGTGACTCTCCCTGCGCGTGCTCGCAGCCCGGTTTGTCTCAGGGCGCTGGGGGCACCTGCGCTGGGGAGCTGCGCTGGTGGCTCGGGTGTTGCTGTGGCACACGGGACATCTCACTTGAGTGCCCGCTGTCATCCTAGGCCAGTTGCTTCATCTGTTCCGGTGTCCTCAGGGCCCATCTTTAGACAAAAATAGTGATGCTGCACACTTCTCTCTGTCAAAGGTATTGAGAGGATAAAATCCATCCCTGAGTGTTCAGCCCGTATGTGATCTTCATTACAGCGTATCACTATCCCGAGGGCAGGATGCTGCGTTGTCGCAGGTTGGCTCACGGATTCAAGTTGACTCCTGGTGTTGCACCACTTGCAGGGAGGTTTGAACTCTTCCTCTCTTGAAGCTGCTTTCCCAAAGGCTGGCTGATCTCCCAGGGAAAAATTCCAGGAGTTCAGGCATTTGCAGCGTAAGAGATGCTGCTCGCGCACTTTACACGCTCCTCTCCTGTTTAAATGGCTGCCTGACCGTTAAGCCTAGTCATGGGTATATAATTAAGATGGGAATTAATATTTAATCTGATTGTAATTTGTTGTTGGAATCCATCCCAAGCTCATCCCTGAGTATATCTCTGCACGAGGTGAGAGGGACCTGAGGGAAAACTGAGCCGATGTTACACGTAGAGACTTTTTTGCTTGGACACTGAGAACTATGGGCTTGCCTTGGGTGAAGGAAGAAACCCTAACCTTTACAAACCCAGAGCGATCATAGTCATTTTGTTATCTGTAGGAAGCAAATGTTTGCTTTACGGTCAGCGGTAATATTAGAAGGGATATGGTAAATCCTTGTTATCAGTATACGTCAAGTACATGTTGGGCCAAAATCAACTCTGGTGCAATTTCGTTGCTTTCTGGAGCAGAACTGGACCCGCCATCTACAGTATTTTTAGCCTGATTTTCTAAGGAAAAAAAGGCTGATGTAGTCATGCTGTCTGTCTATTTCCCTTCCCTCTTCCAAACAGTTTTTGGACCTGCTGGTCAGTCCTAGCCAGTGTGGATATGGAGAATTCAGAGCCTCTACATTTCTGTAATGTTTTTGAAAATAAGTGACTAAGTGGAGAAGAGGGACGCAGTTTGTGCGTGGGTTGAAGGAGAGGCATCGGAAAACCCGTCTAGGGGAGGAACTTGAAGTGCCTTAGCTGCAGGAGGAGGTTTGGGCAGAGCTTGCACCTTGCTAGGATAGGACAGCAGATTTCAGTCACAAGATGCAAAGCTGCAGGAAGTCACATCTCAAGTCTTTGTATCCACTTGTTTATTTTAGTTTTTAAAGTCTTTTGTGCTTTAAAACATGCTATTGTTTTATTGTTTTGCCAGCATTCACGTCACAGAACTTGGTAGCTGTTTTGCTTTCCTCTGTTATTGGAGAGCATCTCCCAGACACAGGACTTGGAGCTGCTGGGACATGGGCTCCTTCTGTTGTCTTTGCGCTGGTCGCTTGCCATCGCTGCCTCAGTTTCCCCATTTGCTCCAGCTGGGCAGAAGATGCCGTGGCACACTGTGAACATATGGAGAACGCTTCACTCTAAGTAGCCTTCTTGCATTTGTTAAAATCCCATGAGTAAGTGACCTCCAAGCGCTGCTTATGCTTTTCTGACTTAACAGCTTCTTGGTGTGAGGATTCACAGTCGTTAAAAAACTGAATCTGCTGTCTTCATAGAGAGCAGAGTTCAGCTGTGTTTTCATGAGCCCTTCTGGAGATGCTAAACCCCACACCAGGCATGGGGGAAGGACAGGAGAGCTCCTTACAGTTTGTGTTACCTTCACTGGCACGCTGAAGTAATCTGTGAAACACTGAATTTTCCAACTTCTGAAGAGAAGCAGAGCCTTCATAGGGAGGGGATGAGCTGGTCAGTGTTTACTTTCAGCAAGGCAGATATCTGTGAGAGTGGCAGCTGCTGAGAGGATAAATTCTCCAGGAGAACCCAAACACTTGTCATCAGCCTTGTCTGAGTGTTTCTAACACTTTCTTGTTTGCAGGTGTCGAGATGCTTCGCTCATGGGTGGGTAGGTCGTGGTGCTCCTCACTTGCACGTGTTTTCCTGAACTCTGTTCCTGTCACCGATGCCTTTTGGTGTCTGTTTCTGAGTCAGATCCTGTCCAGTTCTTAATCCATGGGATCCTGCCATCGTGACACAGGTCTGCTTTATCTGAGAAGCCCAGCAGAGAGTAACATGATGCAATTTATTATGTCAGTGGGTAATAAACATCCTCTGTGGCTGTTATGATAAGCAATTACTATACTCCACTGAAACGTTAATATCAAATGTTCTGAAATTGTTTAAAAACCTGTATCTGCATTTTAAACTAAACTGCCTGGTACTGCCTTATTAAATTTAACTGAGCCATTGAATAACCTGGTTTATTTTATGCTTTCTTGTTTTTTAATGTTTAATTTTTTTTTCAAGATCTTTGTATGGATTTCTTGAGGACAGGTTGTTAATATTAAAGGTGTGTTAATGAAGTGTGAGCATCCCCAGAGGTTGCTCTCAGCCCGAATGGATGGGAGAATTAAAATCTAGCATGTAAAGGTGTTGCACCTGTGTTCAGTCTGCTGCATCCCTTTCCTTTATTCTGACTTACTTCTCTGCTCTCATTTCCTACTTTGGTCTTTGAACCACTCTCCCTTTGGCGTTGGGATGACTTACCACCTTGTTCAGTGTAAGAATTTGGGAAATTAAGCAGTTAAAACCCCTCCTGGGGAGGGTGCTGGGATGGCAGAGGTGGAGCAAACCTGGAATGCAGCAGTGGTGCCAGGCTGGCAGCAGGTTGGGTGATGTGATGTGGTCCTGCTTTGTTTCACTGTCTGCTGGAAAGTGTGCATCCTTGATAGCTTCTAAATTGACTGTCGATAGATGATCAAGTTAATTGCTGTGGCCAAAAAGGTCATTACTTAATGGAACGGATTTCCAGTGCTGTGTTCTGTGAATACACTGAGGGTTTTGGCAAAACTGGGCTGTTTATGCATGCACAACTTCGATATATATATGTATATATATATATTTCAAAGCATCAACAATGCTTGCAGGCTTTAAAATTACCTGAAGTTTTGCCCCTAATGCGAGGCTTGTCTCTCCCTGCCTCGCAGCTGGCTGGTTGGATCTGGGTGCCAGAATAGGTGCATGTGTTTTCCAGACAAAAGTGGAGTTGTGTCTGGTATTAAAAGAAAACTAGTCGAGTGTTTACGGATTTGTTATTATTGCAACTTAGAAGGCTTCTATGTTCCTTTGGAAATCTTTGTCTTTCTTTTTCTCTGTTTTGGAGATGGTTTAGTGAAAAACTTCAGTGTGCCCCTTGTAGTGCTGTTACCTTTCTGGAAATGTCCCATGATGTGATGTGCTCTTGCTGTTCTGGAAATACCAGTGCTGCTTTAAAAGGATGGCACGCATAGTCCTTCCTTTATCAGGTTGACCCGAAGGGACTGGGGTGGTTGCAGCCATTTCCGTGCCCTACCAGTCCCACTTGCTTGCTTTTGACTCCGGGCAAAGCCTTGAGAAAGCTCGTCAGGAGGAGACGTGCAGCTCTTCATGGCCGAGAAGGGCGAGGGTCAGGGAGGGCAGAGGATCAGCAGATGTTCAGGCTGATGTTCAGGGGGCTCAGCCTGTGGTGTTGGGATGGGACCTGTCACTGTGTGGGAGATAAGCCTTGCGTGGGAGACGCTGGCGCTCGTTTGAGGTTATCTGCAGCAGTGGAGTAAGATGTATGGCACGGGGGGGAGGATCTGGGGCCAGAGGCCTGACGCTGCGTTATTTCCTGCTCGGTTGGTATTTCCCCCACACTGAGAGCTGAGGCAGCCCTGCTGTCAGAGGTGAGCCTGTCCTAGGAGGGAGATCTGCACAGCATAGCAAGGCATCGTGGCAAAATACACACAGAAGATAAAAGGGGAAAAAAGAAACCAAGCATCTGATCAAATACCAGCTTCTTTGCTGGGCTGGCAAAAATTGTGTAGTTGCTTCTTCCCAAGAATGATTTTGTAAACATAATACTGCCTATTAGCCATGTAAATTACTGTCATTGGTGGCAATTGTTGTGATGGAAAGATAAGTGTCTTGAAACTCTGGTTTGATTTACCCCTCCTGCCCCCCCCCCAGCTTGCTAACCAGTTGTTTATGTCAATGCTGATTGCAGCTTTTGTCAGAGAAATCAAAATATTGATCAAAACTATTTAGCTCTGTTTTTCCTAGGTCACAGTGAATTCAACTCTTCTTTCTTTTCCTTTGTACTCTTTTTCTCTGTGCTGAAAACAAAGCGAACCTTTCCTCGAGGAGGTGAGCCTTAAGTTCCCAAAGTCAGATGTCATCCGCTTGCAGAGGGTCTTTAGAAGCAGACTTCATCTCTGGAGGCTTTCCTCAAGAGTCTGCCGCTGGGAATCTGGCTGGCAGCAGTACCTCAAGTACTGTTGTGGGGTTTTCTTTATGCGCAAAGTGGGGAGAGAAGGAAGTTTCTCCAGCTGCTGGCAGAGAATAGCTTCCCATTTACTTAGCGCTTGTGGCTGCTGCCAGGACTTTCTGTCTGGCAGCAGAGGGAGTTAAGTGCGGGGTGAAAGGCTTCACTAACACTTCAGCAGGCGGGCAGGAGGCTCAGCTGTCACATCGGTCTGCGCTGTTTGACACCAGCCAAGGCATTTGGGTACGTTCATAGGTTTAAGGCTAGCGACGTTGGGCTGCTTTCCTGTTCTGCGGGCAGTGGGAATCTGAGGAGGTTTATTGTGCTCGAACAAGAGCATCTTCTTAAGAGAAACACCCACCTCTGACTCTAAAAAACAGGAGAAAACAAATGAGTTAGAAGTGGTGCTTGCCTGTCACAGCCCCTTGGTAAGCTGGTTTGATGTCCTCGCTCGGTAAGGCGTGCTTCCATGTCCTCGCTCGGTAAGGCGCGCTTCCATTCAGACTGACTGCAGCTAGCTGTGCTTCGTCAGCGCGTACGAAGGCACGTACTGGTATGAAAAGCCTCCCTGTATGTGTACACTGATCAAGTTTCCTGTTAACCTGCTCTTTACTGAGCTGAATACGTGCAGGGCCTTGAGTCAGTCTCACCTGTTTTCCATTCCTTAATCTCAGCCTTCTGCAGCTGACACCAATATAAGCGAAAGCCTTGCTTTTCGCAGCAGTTTGGTGCATGCTCAGCAGAGCAGATTTAGCTGCTTTGCTTCAGAGCCTGACTTTTTGGCTCTGGACCTGTGAGTCCCGAGGGACACCTGTTCCCCGTAGCTCGGCTCAGAGCTGCTGTTTGTTTGGCTGGGGCTGGATGTGGCTTCCAGATGTGACTGGAGCAGAGCCAAGGAGAGGGAAAGGTAAAGGAAAAAAAAAAAAAAGAACAAACAAACTAAAAATCCTTCAGCTCCCAGAGAGGCTCTTTGGTGATCAGCTGGGCTGTTGCTGGGGCAGATTTCTGGTTTTGCAGGAGTGCTCTTGGCTACAGGAAACTAGAGGAGATGGGGCACACATGCAGCTTCCATATACCTTTTAAAGAGAAATGCTGCCATCTACGCTGGAGTTGCTCCCCGTGGTTTGTCACTGCAGTTATGCTGGCATAGAAGAATACTTAGTCCTACAGCAGCTTTCACCAAATAACATCTCTGCCCTGTCCTCCGTTAGCACTTCAAGTGCAGGTGGAATATGTGGAGCTTTGCCCTCTCCTGCTGATAAAGATGCCTCTGTCCTTTGCCGTGTCACCTACACAAGGCAGTTGTTACTTTCTAGCGTAAACGTCTGCTGCCTCTGCATGGCTGTATGCCTGAAGCAGCAGTGAGACATCAGAAGCAGGAGACCACCGGTAGGGCCTTTCTGGCTTTCGGAAGCAGACATTTGGCTCCCTGCTGCGTGCCACGCTTACGTGTGGCTTTGTGCAAGCCTCTGTCTGCATCATCGTTTTCCATTTGTAAAATGAGGTATTAAAATCCCTCTCCGAGGGACGGAGCATGAATACATTCGGAGTGGAGGTGTCCAGATGCCACGGGGCAGCGCGTTTCGAAGGGAGAGGCCTGCAGAGATGGGGAGATAGGTGCTGTACAACATGCAGCTGCCTGGGTGTCTGTGCGGGCATGGTTGTGCCTATCTGTCCGTGGTGCGCCAACGCCGGGTGGGTGTGCGTTGTGCATACGGAGATGTGTACATGGTATGTGCTGGCCTGTAAGTGAAAGTTCCTCGGAACTGATTACTCATTCATGTATTTTAAACTTTGTGTTTTTTTAAAAAAATGTTGCCCTCGAAGGGAATATTTTTTTTCTCACCAGAAACTTGTTAGACTGGAAATTTCACAGTATTAATTTTTATGGCATTTCCTAAGCTGAACTAATTGGGTATTTTGGAAATGGGAAGACAAGGGTGTGGATGTGCGTTTTTACGTAGATTTCATTTAAAATGTGACTTGGATTGTCCTGCTCGCTATCTGAGCGATGTGCATAAGGTCTCTGCTGGAAAACACAAGTGATTATAGGCTGGTGGCTAACAAATAATCCTTGGCTAATGTGGGGTGGGCACAATTAATGTTAATCCCTGCTCAGCAGTAGTGAAAGTTGGATAAAGTCGGAGAGATTTTGCAAGGCCGTTACTGACCTGAACATGAGAATGATCTCACAACATTCCCTAGAATGAAACCAGCTCTTTGGAAGAGGCACCATTCTAATCATTATCTTCTTATAATAGAGAAGGAGCTATTCAAAACGTTCCAAAGTTGCCTGGTTGTAAAGAAGAGGATTTCTCCTCTGTTGATGTTATGTGCTGAGGCAAACAGGACCTCATTAAAAGAGGAACAGCAGCAATTAGTTGAGATTAATGGAAATAAATCTGGTTTTACTAACAAATGAGGTTACGTTCCTTGGTCCAGAGCAGCCTTCATCTATAGTGCTTATCCAGTAGTCTGATGCACAGAGGCAAAACGTCTCCGTGCTGTGGAATAAATTGGGCAATTTGGACCTTTTTGCTAAAACCTCTGTGTAAGTCCTGGTCTTGGTTTTAGATGTGTTCTGGTGAAATAAGAGGAGGTGCAGAGACAGGAGGGAGAAGCATCACCTTGGAGGCTGGATGCTGTGGATGCAGGAGGACCCCAGAGCAGCGTGACAGTCCCCACAGGCATTCTGCTATGCTGGTACCATGGAACTGTAAGCATGTCCTTTGCTGTTTGGAAACAGACCCAGCTCTTTTACTGCTTTGTCCTCAAACTGTCAGGTTTCAACTGGCTGCAGCTTTGTAAAAAGGAAAGATTTATGTGCTCTAAAGAGAAATTTGTGCTGACAGTGGGTAAATGCATTGTGGATTTTGGAGAGTTAAACAGCAAAGTAGGTGCCAGGGATTTTGGAACCGGGGCTGTGAAATTTATTTTCCTCCTGTTGTTATGATAGAAGCTGAAATCTGGAATGGGAGGGAAAATTCCCGCCCATTCTGACCCTTGGTCCTAACAAGCTTCAAAAGGCGGCGCTGCTCCTTGGGCTCCCCCGTCTCCAAGTGCATCCCAGCAGCCATGGATATGGGCAGTATCTTTCTATTTCTTCTCACGCGGTCCCTGAGCTGTAAGAGCTCACTTTGTTTTCAAGGATAACTGAGTTTGCAGATCACAGTTGAATACTGTCTTTTAACACTGAGCTAAGCGAGAAGTTATGCCAGGAGGATGCAAAGTCCTGAGATGGTCAGGCCCTTGTAAGATCATTGGGCTGTCCAGCTGTGGGCATTCCTATGACTTAACAGTTCGGCATCTTGTGTTTTACTACTTTTAATGTCTCCTTCTCAAGCCTTCCCTCTTATCTGCTATTGTCCGTGTGAGGCTGGTTAGCGAGCTGTGCTGATAGTGTGCCTTTGTGGGTTAAGCGATAATACGTGCTCCGAGGTCCCTGCATCTTCCTGGAGAGGTGAGGCCCCTGTCAGGGTGAGATGGGCTGGAAGTCATCTGCAGTGAGCTATTAAAACATACTTTCCCGTCAGTTTTCTTTGTTGCTGTTCTGAATTGTCTTCTCTTCCCCTGTGTGCTGGCTCATTATTTCTCATTAATTCCTGGTTTGTGCAATTACCTGGGAAATGCAGGAGAGTTGGCAGGAGTTTGATGAGCCTGGCTCCTCTTGTCAGGGGTAGGCGACTTTGTGCAGCACGTGAGAGCTGGATCTTGTCGTCTTGGGATGGCAACTTACAGGCACAGGCGTCTGCTGGGGCTCTGGGACAGGCAGGCTGCTTTTGGAGGAGCAGAGAGAGGGGCTGAATATGCAGAGTTCTCAGGTACCTGGTACGACTGAAGCCAGAGCCGTTCTTGACAGGAGTGGTGTATCTGCCCTGTGTTACGGCACTGCACGCCCTGTCCAGAAGAGAGGCTCCAGTTTTCAACCCCAGCCCATCAAGACAATGTGAGCAGACAAGGGAGACTATTTGCTTAACTTAAAAACACATACCAAAAAAACACATCAAAAACCATACAATAAATAATTCTGAAGACATCCCAGGGGATTTTTTGTTTGTTGTGAAAGCTTTCAGCTCAGTCTGAGGAGTGAATGTGTCTTGGGATGTGTGTCAGAGCAGTGTCACCCCTGCAGAACGGTTCTTTGCCCTTTTTCTTGGCAGGTGGCTTTTCAGGTAATGTGATCAGAGATGCGATCTGCTACCTTTCTGCAGAGGAGAATGCAACAAGATAAAAGGTCTGTCACTGATTAAAACATCGCAGTTTACTTGTAGCTTGTGTTTTACCGGCAAATATGTCGTGCCATCGGTTTCCCTGTCTGAATGCACCTCTTTTTAAGGGTTGTATTCATACGTGGACTTCCCAGCTGCTAGGAAAGGCCTCTTGGCTGAAGCTGGACCAAGCTGTTTGGTGGATGGCTTCACAGTCAGAGTTCAGGATGTTGGTGGAGAATGGGCTTTACCCGCCCTCCTCCTGCCTGTTTTACTTTCAGGTGAACTGCAGAATCTCATTACCAACAGCAGTGGCAGGGCTTTGAAGATTTCTGGCCTAATTATCTTATTTGCACTGTGAGTAGCAGTGAAATCCATGTGCTGTCAGGGAGACTTAGCTGCTGTGCCAGCCGTGCAGGGGTGGGAGAAAAAGGCCTCGTGAAGGGGCTTGTGCACGGGGTGTTTCTGAGTGCTGGCTGGCTCGGCTGCGTGCGTGTTCCCCCGCTGCACGGGTGCTGCAGAATTCCCTGCAGGAACTGTGTGGGGTGAGGGAGGTACGGGGGGGAAGCTGCTGTGGCCTGGTCTCCATCTGTGGCCCCACAAATGCCTTTTCTGGGCAATGCACGTGAAAAGTCCAGCTTGCAAGGTTGAGTTCTTTCATCATCAGGATGGTGAAAGCAGGTTAATGTTATGTGAGAGCTGCTATTTGGCTAAACATCTGCTGTCCCTGGGGAAGATCCAGGCCCTTTTTCTGTGTGTGTGACTTCGTAACAGATTCCTAAGCAGGAAGCTTCAGATGCCCGCACGTAATTCCAACAGTCCAGGTATGGAGGGTTTTGGCAAACTGCATTTTCCTCTTTTTTCTGTTCAGCTCACTTCTAACAGGAGACAGATGAAGAGCAAGCCAGTAAGCCTGGGAAAGGCAGTGGCAGAAGGAGCCGTGTTTGGGGGCAGTGGCCCATGGAGCACAACCAGGGCTCACAAACCATGTTAGTGCAGTCAGAGGCCTTCCCTGGAAGTAACAACTGGACGGGGCACAGCTTCGATGCCGGCTGCTGATGGGCTGGGACAGCAGATGGCCAAAGATGCCCAGGGATGGAAGAGGAGGTGTTTTGCTGAGGCTGCATGAAGCAATTTCACAAACTAACGTCAGGAACAAACCCGAGGTGGGTGTTCCCAAAAGAAAACAGGTGTAGTCCACTTCCAGGGAGCTGAGGCAGGATCCTGGAGCCACAGAGGTGGGCAGCCTTACCTTTGGATGGGACCCATCACTTCCAACATAGACGTACCTCTTCGGTCTCAAGTGAGGGGACTTAGGTGGGTCTTGGCCTGGAGGCTTTCCCTCTGTCTTGGGTGGAAGAAGCTGGGTGGTGTCTTGCAGAGGTCTTCTGTGAGTGCAGGTGTCTGGCTGCTGCTGCAGAGGTGCACTGTTAGCCCTCTCTATGGGACGGCTGCTTGGTTGTTGCGTACTTTTGCACTCCCTGCTGTGCAGCTGCAAAGGTGGTGGGTCAAGTGGAGGAAGTTTCAGTGATGTGTGTGCGAGGGCTGCAACAGAGCCGAGTATGTGCACGTTGTCTCTGAGCCTCTGATGGAGGCGTATCTCCCTTTATGGGCAGATATGAGAAATCTTCTGGTATTTGAATAAAACGGGCATCAAAATACTGCTAACTCTAGCTATTCCTATCCTAAAGCCTTAGCAGTGTTGCCACGTCTCTTGTGTAGACAAAGAGCTTCTAAGACAGATACAGTCTAAATAACACTAACCTGAGCGTAGCAAGAAGGGGGAGAGGAGGTGATGCCTTGATCATGTGTTGAAGGCAAAGGGGTGAGAAAGATCTTTGATGATTAAGATCTTTGATCTTTAAAATAATGAAAAATTCAGAAACATTAGATGTATTACACCCTAGCAAAATTTCTTGGATTTTCTTTGGGTCTTTGTGCTGCCCTTATGTTATGGGAACAGGCAAGATCCCAGCCAAAAAATGAGGGTAAGTAGCTTGCTTCCCAGATGCCACAGGTGACTGATCTCTGAGGAGTCTGTAAGAGTTGTTTTCTCTGGTCTTCTGCCTTAGCTGCTGTTGTATGTGTTCAGAGTCATCTTCCAAGCTGATGTGCGTTGTGGCGGTGCAGAAGGTAAAGGATCTGGTCCCGCGGCAAGTGAGCTGGCAGAGAAGCTCAGCAAAATGCTGGTTCCCCCTTGCATGGCTTGAGGAGTCTGGCTGAACCCTCCAGTTTGCTTTGTAGCTGAAGCCATCCGGTCCCTACAAGGCTGTTGCTTCCTCCTAATAATGCTCCACGTGGCTTGTGTATCCAGAACACTGACTGCTGAGTAAAATGAGTGTGGAAAGTCAAGTAATCCTTGCACATTTTGAGTATTGCTTTCCCTTTCTGTGGTTCCAGGCAGCAGCTGGGAGAAAGTTAGTTTGGAAAACAAAGCTGTTGGGAACTGTTTGTTTAGACACAAGGCAAAATGAAAGTGGAAAACATAATCTGTCTGTTCCCCTCAGCCTCCCACCTTCTTTTTGTTTAAAACGTCCACATGCGATTTACTTTCAGTAAACAAAAGATGTTTCCTATAAGCTGGTGTTTACTAGTAGGGGAATGTGATTTATTAGAGAACAGAAATCCCTGCTCATGCCTATGTTTTCAAACCGGAGCAAGAGTTCATAATTTTATAGACCTTTCAAGAATGGATTTCCTAAAGCAAACAGTGAGGAACTGTTAAATTATAGCCATGTAAAACAACAGTGTAATAGTCTGATTGCTCGGTACTAATAGCTTTATTTTTCTATACCAAATAGGAGTGGTTTGGGCTGCTGGGAGATAACATACCTTTCCTGAGACAGCTTTGAAGCTGATTCAGAGGAGAAGCCAATTTTAGATTCTTGGGCAACTTCTTTCCCACCTAATAAGGGAGATAAGGACTGTGTGGGTGCTTTCTTACTCCAGCTCCCTTCCAGGATCGGGCAGGGAGGAGCAGCTTTCAGAAAAGCCACGGTACAGTTTCTCTCCACAGGCTGAGAGCCACCGACGTCTCATGCTGCCCCTCTGCGTTGGGCAAAGCTCAAAGGGTCTTGGCTTTCCCAGCATCTGCTGAGGGCATCCCTGTGACCTGTTTGCCCTTTAGAGGGAAAAGGGCAGCAGATGCAGATTCTACCCCCGCCAGAATTATGCATGGTGGGGGCTGTGTCTGTGTGTCTCCCCAGCCCTGTCTTCATGTCGCTCCAGGTGGCGTCGATGGGGCCGGATAGGAGCAGCTAGCCTGCAGCTTGTGAACCTTGGAGGAGTCCCAGGCAGGCGGGGAGCAGTGTCCAAGCCAGGGCTAGGGCCCGGGACTGAGCTGCTGCAGGAGCTGCTGAATTGTTCAGATCCCTTGGCGTGAGCAGAAATGAGCTCAGGGTACCTGGCACTGACATTCCTGGATCCCTTTTGAGATCCAGGTTTGCACACCATCCACACTGTAACCCCTGTGAAACACGGACAGCCAGCATCACCCCTTGCTTATTTTGTGCTGGTTGCACCATGGGCTTCACCAAGGACAGGCTTTTGATTCACGGTCCTTTGGAATAGGAAGATGTTTAGCTGCTCCCAGCCCAGCCTGCAGTCTCTGCCAGAGCTGCTCAGAGTTGCAGTAAATCAAAAAGGTTGTTGCCATTTCCCTGAGGGGCAAGAGGAGAGGCCTCTAGGTGGGGCACAGGCTGGTGCAGAGCTCCTTGGCACCCTGTGCTCACTCCAATGCTGCATTAGACCTCCTCAGCTGTGCTGGGCAGTTCATCGCTGCGGGTACCAGGAGGATCAAGAGGATGTGTGATCTCAGCTTGAGCTCCTGCTTCCTCCAGTCTTGCAGTCAGCATGTGGCTGAGGATGCCTGCCTGGAGCCTGGGTGGGATCTCAAACAGATGCCTGCACGGTGCCCTGGCCCTCCTCCATCTCAAAGTCATCGCAGTGACCTCTGCTGAGACGTGCTTGTTGAAAGGGACCGATCTCCTGCATTTCTTGGTTTCTTTCTCCTGGTTCTCAACTTTTAGATGGTATACTGGGCTCATTTCTGGCTGCCCTGCACGTGTACATGCTGGAAAAATTTGCACCGGCTCATGGAAGAAATTGTCTGTGCAAGGAGAGCTGTGACCTGTAATGAAACAGCTTTGCAGTGACATAGTTTCAGTGCTGCAGTATGTCTGTGCTGGCTTTCAGGTTGCTCCTGGGCTAAAAATATGGCCCATTAAGGCTTCTGGAACAGGCTGTAACGATGTTTTGAAGATACTTTATTTTTTAAGTGCTATTGCTAAATGATTCAATTGAGGCTACATTTGGAGACCTACCTTACAAGATCACCCTGTCTGAAGTGTAAATCAGCATTTCCCCATAAATTGAGAAGAGTCCAGTGCTTGTGTTTGAGGCGGTGAGGATGTGGTGCAGCCTTGCTGGAGGGCTGGGAGCAGCGTTTGTGGCTGGCAGTGCCTGATCGGGGCCGCTGGAGCAGATATTTCCATTTCTGATTTTCTCTGCCTCCAGATGACAAGAGATTCAGAATTGCATTGGAAAGATTAGCATTAGGAGTTTTACCACCTAGTTCATTTGAAACTGGATGTGCTTGAGATGTATTGAACAAATGGACACTGGCCTTCCTTCTCCGCGGGGACAGCTTTTACATGGATGGGAAGCTACAGATGGGGCCCAAGGCAGAAATGCAAATAGGCAGGGCTGTGATATGAAGCATTTGGCAGCATCGCAGGCTTAAAAGCTCCCTCCCCACGGCTGCTTGATCCTGCTCTCTCGGTTGTGCTGACACAGCTGGCTGTGGGCTGCACTGTGAACTGTGTGAGTGGAGCTCTGGCCTCAAAACGATGGGATTAGGGCCTGCGCCGCTGGCACAGTGAAGTTGGCCGAGCCCGGTCCATCCCAGTGCTGCTTGTAAGAAGCCCTCAGAGGTGTACTCACTTCCAAATGCCTGGTGTGATTACAGCTTTGCAAAGGAGCGCAGTCGTGAGCACGAACAGCTAATTAGTTTTTATTACCCTCTTTTGTTTGCTTTTGAAGATGCGAGTTCCTCGCTTGCTTGCCTGGCTCCTGTTCAGTGTCGTGACAGTGCCAGCACAAGCGTGAGAAACTCGCGTCGTGACAGTGCCAGCACAAGCGTGAGAAGCTCGCATTACGCGGGGAGAGTTCAGACAGGTTTGGTTTCAGCACAGGTCTTGTCCCCGAGCTGTTCCAGCGCTTTCCTGACAGGAGGCAATCAGTGTCAACGGAGGCTTGGCCCCGAGACTGCGAACAAAACAGTTTTGAGGGGCAGATCTCCCGCGTTAATGAGTTCGGTGGTGGGTTGACTGCTTTCTGTAGATGAAAAGGTCAGGTCTGTTGCCTGGGTTATGTCGAAAGGTTTTGTTCTGGAACAGCCTGCTCCTGATCAGCTCCTGTCTGCTGAGCTGCCAGGCACTGGTCTAAATAATGTTTTTCCTACATTTTCCTCATCAGTGAGTGCTGGAGAGGTATTTGAGACGTGTTCTCAGCCTTGCCACCGCTTCTGTTGTGCCAGATAACTGCAAGCATCTACTTACATGTAGACACAGGAGAGGCTGCTCGGGTACTGAGCCTCACGTGCCCCCGCAGCAGCCGTTCCCCACCTGTCACAGACCCACCTCGAGGCTGGATCCAGCTCTTCCCAGAGGATAGTTTTCCTCTGTTGCAGCTTTCCAGTGGCAGAGGGATCACAACCTGGAGACTGGAGTGGGTTTTTTTTTGTTGTTGTTTGTTTGTTTGTTTGGGTGGATGCATTCATTTCAGGCTGGGAAGTCCTGAGGTGAGATCAGCAAATTGGGTAAATTTAAAACGCCCTGGTTTTGAGCCTGCCCTACTTGGAGCTTGGTTTTAATCACAAGTTTTAAGAAATGGAGTCTACTGAAAACATTCTCAGTGAAACACCCTTGGTTTTTTTTTTTCCCTCTTTAGAAGCTGTTAGCTGTCTTCAAGAAACAATATTTTAATTGAAGCCATGATAAAAGCAGAGTGGCAATGGTTGTTTTAAAGCTTAATTTATTAAACAGCTTTGTTTTTAATGCAAAAAAAAATCTGTAAAGAAAAAAGAAGCTATGCAGTTTAAAACTGTCAAAATCTACAACTTTGAAGTCTTAAAATACTTTGGGAAATGCTGAATGTTTTCGACTGGTTATATGGAGCAGCTGAACTGACTTAACTGGAACAAAATTAGAGGAACAAAGAGGTTTTGTTTCCAGAGCGTATTCTTTGCCCTTTGACGGTGCTGCCTGTCTCACACTCCGAGTGAGATACCCAGAGCAGGTCACTGTCAGCGTCCCCCCTTTGGTTAGGCTTTCCATGTAACTGACCTGCTAGGACAATTGTAATATGCTTAAAAAATGAGCAAAAATCACAGGAAGATACAGGAACAAGAGTCTCTGAGAGGTTCTTGATCCTCCTGTAACTGTTGTGTTGTTTTTTGGAGAGTTCGAGTCTCATATTGATTGTTCCTCTGCCCATGTGCCGTGTGTTTGAGGATACCAGGAACTAACGGGGCTTTTCCTGGCTGGCAGTGGATGTTGCATCCTACATCATTGCTTGTTCTTGACATGGTCTCAAAGAGACTTACCTTCCATGGAAGATGCTCCGAGTTTCCCGATGAACGCTTCCTGTGCACGCAGCGGTGTTCGCTGGTAAAGCTGCAAAATGGTGAGATGGTTTCTGTGCACGTGGGGTGTGCGTAGCACGGTGACTGGCACACCAGCTCTGGGAGGTGCTCATGTGCTCTGTTCTTCTGCAGCGGTCCTTCGAGGCTATTTGCATGAAAACAGGCTCTCTGTATAGCTTGTCTTCTGTCAGGGAAGGATAAGCAGCAGGAGGAGATGAGCAGCTGAGAAATGGAGCTCTTGTTTCCATGCAAATATCCTATACAGAACAAAAGCAGGCGAGAAGCATGCCCAGAGATGGGGTCTGCAGGCAGAAAGGCTTTGAAGGAGGCAGCATCAGGTCCCTGTGAATGTAACTTTTACACTGTTGTTTGCTGTGGGTCTCATGGGTGAGTCACAGATGCTGCTTTTGTTCTGAGCTTCTCTAGGGCTAAATCTTCTGCCCTCAGTCTGTGGGAATTTTGCTGCTGATTTCGCTACACCAGAATTAGGGCTTTTAGGGTCTGCTGCTGAAATAGTGTGAGTTATCTCTTCTTCCCAAGTTGCCCAGCTTGTAGAGGAGGTAGGCTGCAAAATAATGCTAAAAGTTGCCTTGTCTGCCCCTGTGGGGTACTTGCTGTGGCTGGCCTGAGGGCCCTGGGGCATATTTCCCTGTCTGTAGGACTGCCCCTGATCTCTTCTTGGTGCATTGAACAGAGCTTTTTTTCTCTTTCCTTGGCACCTGAGAGTGATGGGAAGGTGTCACAGGACGGGAAGCCCTGCATCTTGGCTAAAACCACAAGCAAAGCAGTGTCCTGTTAACAGCAGCCTCACTGGAGTCTCCTCCTTCAGCCTGCAGCGCTGCCAAGCTTGAAGGTCTTTGCGGGGAGGTGGGACTGGAGGTAGGGACAGCCCTGTGGTGTGCTTTAATTAATATGGCAATGGCAAAGAGCTCCCAGGAGCTGACTGGCATTCGCTGCAGCAGACAGCTGGTGTGGTGTGAGATGTGGCTGCTCAGAACTGTCTGCCAGTCCCTGTGGAAGAGGGTGCTAGCTTGATAGCACGGGTAGCAGAAGCAGATGCACGTCTGCCTTTTCCATCGCTGCCCGGAGCAAGGCACAAACCTCTGTTCATCAGCATTCACGTCCTTTTGACCTACAGGTATTGAGTTGCAGCCTGGTGTGCTGCCTGAGCAGATGCGTGCTGAATTCAGTTGCTTGCTTAGAAACAAGTATCAGCAAGATGTCAGAGAGGTTAGTCTCATTACTAGATCTCATTAATTCTGTGGAATACCCTGTAGAGATTATGTTAATATCCTTTTTCTGTTGACATATATTAGCATATATAATAGTTGTATAATTGTTACTAATAATTATAATAATAATAAGCTTCTTCTCATAGACAATCAACATGGATGTTCAGAAGCCCCCATAGGCACTCTGAAATCCCAGCTGATGTACAGAAAGGTGCTGGTGTGTGTACAGTGTGGTGAGAAGTGCCCGTTTTCTGCCTGCTTCTACCTGTGAGTAGCGCGAGCCTGGGAGGCCAGATTTCACAGGTATGGTTGAGTGCGTTCATCTGTGCTGGTTGGTTGCGTCAGGCAGTTTGGGTCAGGAAGTTCCTGTGCTTTTAGCTGGAAATTACTGTTCCCTACCCTGGCGTTTGCTGCTATTCAGCAGAAGCACAGTAATTTGATGTGTGCATGCTCCTATTCCATTTCAGTGCTGCAAAAGTAAAACAACGTTGCTTAAGTCACCTTCAGCCTAAAGCACCAGTTTGGAGAAGCCAATTCTGCTTTGCCTGGCAGAAGGATCACTGCAAATGATAGTCTCTTCTGGGGATGTCCTTTCTTTAAGTGCTCTGACTCAAGGCTTTTCACGTAGCTACCCCAGATAAGACAAACTCTTACTTCCAACTGTTGTATTTGCCTACACAGTTGCCATCCTGCTAGGCCAAATCCTGCCACATTAGTTACAGCAGGGAACCAAGGGGTCCCCTGTTTTTTAGATCACTGAAAGAATTTGAAGATACGTGGAGCTCGACAGGTTCTGTATTAAAATGTGTTGTCCTGTTCTCTTGAATACAAAAACTGCTAACAAGCACGTGGAGACCCCCAGGTTATATTACAAGGCCTGGCTCAAAGGGAGCAGCTCTGTATACATTGGAAAATACTACCCTGTGACATATTGGAAAGCCAGATACAGGGTGACAAATCAGCATGATTATGGCAAGGAAGTAATATTCAGGATTGTCCAAAGAAAGATTAACTTTTCAAGCCAGCTTTTACTAATGCAAGTTGTCAACCAGTGTGTTGCAATAAAGAGTGGAAATAACTAAATACGAAATGCTGACTTATAAATGGGAATCATCTAAAGCGCTTTGTGTTGCAAGAGTTCATGAAAATGGTTTTGAAATGCTCTGCTGCATTTACCTTACAGAGAGGCCAGTTCTGCCAGCTGGCAGGTGCTGTCGGTGGTGCATCATCCTGGAGTTATTCAGGGTGGAGCGTGTGCTAGAACATCCCGTCTGTGTCTCAGCGCTCGAAACAGGATTGTAGTGCCACCTTCCTATTTTTTTAATTAAAAAACAAAACAAAAAACCAACCATGCTTTGTCCAATGCAGATATAAAAGTTTCCAGATTGGTCTTCAGTCTTTACCTTTCCTGGCAGGAGGATGACTCTCTAGAATATACCTCAGGGTTCCTGGGTTTGCGGGATCAGTGCAAGCTGTGTGCAGTGAATGTCTCGTTCATTAGGCTTGTAATATACAATATAAAGGCCATCGTTCTTCCTTCCTAGTGTGACCCCATTGCTCTGTGTTGGTAGTTCCCTTGCATCTTGTGCCCAGCGTTACAGCTCTTGTTTCCTTTATGAATTGATCTTTCTTTCTGGTGCTTGTATGGTTATCCTGACCTGTTTTGGTTTGGGGGGGGGCGGGGAGGGGGTTCAATAGTCTGCATTAAGGTTGCAAGCTCCTTGCAGCAAGAATCTCGGTCTTGATTTTTGTTTTTTTGTGAAGCATCCAATGCAGTTTTGCTTTGATCCTAGATCAAGACCATGCCAAACAAAATCGTGCAGCCTGCAGTCCTTATCCTACTAAAGCTTAGAGGTTCTGATTTTTCCCTAGTTTTTGCCAAGACCCCGCTGGGCCAGGTCCAAAAGGTGAGTTCGGGCACCACCCAGCTTCTCCAGAAATTTGGTTCCAGCTTCAATCTTTGCATCGTCTTCCCTTAGTCTAATTAAAACCTGCTGTAGCAAATGCTGTGAGGCCAGCTGCAGTGCTTTGGCAGGTAGCAAACACAGGGCAGTGAAACCTCCAGCTAATCCATCCATGCTATGAAGTCATAAGAATCTTGTTAATTTTTAAAAAGCCCTTGATGCCCACTAATCCAAATCAATTTTCATTTCTTTCATAAAGCCGTGCTTCCATTTAGGCTTCAGCTAAGAATTACAGCTAATTTGTTCGATTTTATAACAGTATAATTGAAAAAGTGATTTTAATGTCCTGGCAACCATATTCCCTTTCTTTGGTTGTTAATGAAAGAATCCATTAAAGTTAAATGATTTGGGCACAGATTCAAGTTGAATCGCCTGAATATTCTGGGGGAGTGTTTCTGACCATCTGCTGCTCTGTCATTGGCGTTTGTTGTAAATGGGACCACGAGAAGGACTTCACAGGTCTTGTTCAAACCATTAAGCGTAAAATATCATTTTAATTTTCCGATCTCAGTGTAAATAGTGGAAATGCTCAGGAGAGTTGGTGCTGTTCTGGTCTGCGGTATCCTGCACTCGTAAATATCGCTGCTGAGCGGTGCTTCCACATGCTTTTCGGGGCTCTTGTGGCTGTTTGTATTGATTACAGCGCATCCTTCGGCAGCGTGTTGTAAGTTCCTTTTAATGACAGGCGAGGCAACGGGAAGCGGAGCCTGCGAAGGGGAAAGTACACGTGATGGAGAAGTGTTTCCCCGCTGCCTCGAATCACGCTCCTTGTTTCCGTCTGGTTGCAAATGGAGCTGTGCATCCTAGTGTGGGGTTGGTGAGTGTGAACAGAGACAACTGATAAATTACAGCAGCTGTTGTCATCGTCTTCCTTCTTCACAGGCCCCGTATACCCGAGCGAGGGCAGAGTCAACGGGCTCGCACCCTCCTTCCCCTGTAGCACACCCTTCCTTGTTCCTTTGCCCCCGAGCTTTCTCGCACTCCTTGGTGACGCTCACCGTGGCTGCTCCGCGCCGTGTAATCCCCTGGGGACCGCGCTGGCGCTCGCTGGGTTTGTGCCCGTGCCTTAGTGGTGGAAGAGTCTTTGGGACCAGACGCGGGGTCCTCGGTTAAGGCTGGAAGCGTGTCTGTCTTGCTGAGGGTGGCTCGTGCCCGCATTGCGACCTCAGGCGGCTTATTGCAGGGCTGATGCTGACTCAGTACCATCACTCAGCCAGGCTGGCTCTCCATCCCCGTTTCAGTGGCCTTGCAACCCGGGGGGGTGGAAAAAAAAATAAATTACAGGTGGGGTCTTGCATTGGAAATTACAAAGCATAGCCCAAGTTCCTGAAGGTCTTTAAAAGCAGAGAAGGCCAGGATGTTCTGTCAGTTTGCAGCAGAGCTGCGTTTTGCCTGAAACAGTTTGAGTTGCAGAGGCTGAAGCGTTGTTGGTAGAGAGGATAGGGTTTGTTTGCTGGGGAGGTTGGGTGCTAGTTTCAACCCTGCAGTGGTTTGTTTCATGCTGATGTTGTTTCATTCCTCTGTGCCATGATTTTTTTTCCCAAGGTTTGAGATTGGATATGATGCTTAGTTTTGCTCTGTAGGGTAATGAAGAATTGACAGATGATATATTTGCTGTTGGAGCTGAATATTATTCCATTTAGTGTGTTTTTATTTATATTTTTGAAAGTACATAAAGTCACTAGCTGAGAGGAAATCGGCCACAAAATATACTTGGAGTTTTAATTATAGCCCATAGGTGAAGGATCTTTGTGTATTTTATTTGATAATATGAGTTTCTAGTTGAGTGAGTATTCTCAAGAGGCATAGTGCTGAAGATTGTATCATATTGCATGTTCTAGCTTTCTCAGGCATTGAAAGTATATCCTAAAAATATGCTAAACTTAAATAGTTCAAGTGCAAAAATAGATAACATTGTAACAGGAGATCATTTCAGACTCTCCTATGATGTTTGCAGATCAAACGTGTATATGATGCATGAAATAAAAACAGGAACTTCTGCATCTAGCAAAAGCAAAATGGATTTCCTTTCCAAGATCAGTGGAAAAAATGCTGAAAGTAGTTATGTGTTTAAATGTTGTCCATGAAATCATGCAAATCTGAGCCAGTCATTTTAGCTTGATGGAGTCCTTTAAAATGGCAAATATCAGGCTTATTCAGCTCAGCCTGCTGCTCAGCAGCAAAATTATAGTTACCTCGGCAAATGGGCCTTATAATGTTAACACCAGCAGATAACAAAAATAGCATTTAATAACTTTCATTACAGTTAGTGTTTCTAGGGCTTTGGGGCTTTGCTCTTTCAAATCATTTACATAATTTGCAGGTACAAGCTGCTGTGCCAGACTGTCCATCTGATTCTCTCTCTGATCAGAGCGTATTAATGCATTTGTTTGATGGTCTGTTACCAATAATTACCTTGGATTGCATTAGGAGCATTTCCAACATTGCAGCTGGTCTGTATTTTTTCGCTAAGTATATTTCAGGGCCCAATTACAGGACTCTGATGCGTTATTGTTCCAGAGTGTCTATGTGTGTGTGTGTGTGTGTCTGTGTGTTCAAGCCTTTAATTTTAGTATGCCTCTACACTGTAAATTTATGAATGCGAACCCGAGGCTCTGTCCTGAGTTCACCATGCACCCCACATTTGCAGCAGCTTCTGCCGAGATTGTCTCAGTTGTTCCTCCTTGGCTTTTCAAGAAGAGAAAGATACCAGCTTGGAGGTGGAGGCTTCTTCAGAAATGTTTATAGTGCAAAGCCCGAGGTTTGGTGTGCTGTGTGCTTGGTGTGGAGCAGGTGGGAAGGGAGCAGAAACAGCTCAGCCCTCCCTGGTTTGGGCAGCATGTGGGACTGCAAAGTGGTTCTCAGGGATTTTAGCCTTTAACTCACTTTGGCACTTTTACTAACTGTCCTTCAACGCAAGGGGAGGCTACTACTGATGTTACAGTATGCGGGGACAGCCAGAGTCTGCGCTCCCTGCTCTGCTCCCAGCAGTGCGGAGAGGACCTGAAGAAGGCTTGGGTTAGCAAGTCTAGGTTTTTGGCCCGCTCTTGACTTCAGCTGCTGTTTCAAAAGCCTTTCTGGGATCAAGAGAGAAGGAAATACAAAGGCTTAACCTCGTGAAAGAGTTGAGCACTTTAGCATTATGATTGCCATTGACAATTCAACTCAATGAATAAATTATTATTGCTATTGATTTGTTTCAACTTTCTGGACCATTTGTTTACAGGGGATACATTAGAATAACACACATCTTGATGAAACTGAGCTCAGCTGAGAGCTGGTTTTGCGTTTATCCCTGTCTAGTAGTCGTCATCTGTAGATAAGATGCTTTGGCAAACCTGATGCTCACACAGAAGCGCGAGAGCATTTAGTCCTTAGAAGTCAGCCCTGCCCTTTAATGGGCCACCTTAGAGTCAGCAGGGTGACATCCACCCTGGGTTGGTGGCTCTGGTCTTGGGCAGCTGAAGGGAGCAGCTGCGGCTGGCTTCAGCATTAGGGGCATCAGAAGTGTCCTTAAACATACATAGATGGAAACCTTTTCAGCTGCTTTATTTCCTTGATGCCTGGTATGTGATATTTATACTCAAAGATACTCGTTTACCCGGGCTTTGGCAGCCTGTGCTTTTATCTGAGTCTAGTCATTAACCTATTTACCTTAATTACAGCTTTAGATAATAGCAAGCTTTTCAGATATGGCCTGTAAACAGCAATGTGGCATTGCGTTTGTTTTAGATAATGTTTTTTTCATGCCATCCCTTCTGCTGTCTTGTTTTTAACCAGGAGTTTAAACAGAACAAAGGCAAGGGGCTCTTGCCCAGCATGGTTCTTTAGGGAGGGTTGCATTTAGAGCGTGCTACGACAAATCGATAAATTGTGATTAATTTAACTTTTAAATGGAAGGGCTTTGTACACATATGAAAATATAATAATGGACCACTATGAAGTGAATGGGTTTGGATCGATGTCCCAAAGCCACAAAGCCTCGTAAAGAATTGTTAGATGCAAAGATCTTCGTAATTAAGTGCAGTAGAGCTGTAGGAAGAGGGTATTTTTGTTGGCAGCGTGCTCCCTCCGCTGGGCTTGCTGCAGTAACTGGGCTAGCCTTTGCCCTTTCCAGGGACGCACAGCTTGCCTGCTTGGACGGATGCAGTTAGTAGGGCTCAAGCGTGTTTGCTCCCCAGTAGCTCTTTACTCAGAAGAGTTTCTGGGCCCTGACCCTCCTAAAACTGTAGAGCAATGCATGTCATCCTGAGAGCATCTTACAGGTGTCTAAAATGCAGTTCCAGAGCTGTCATCTCGCTGTAGCTGCTGAGACCAGCCTAGGTTATGCCACCAGCCAGCTGCTGGGCATTTCCATGGGACCGTGCTTGCCCTGCAGTGCTCGCCCTGGGTCCCCGCGTGTTCAGGGACATGAGGGGCCCCGCAGCTGGGTCTGCGCAGGGTGTGGAGGGGTGGCTCCTGGGCACGGCACCGTACCCAGCCCTTTGCAGGGGCAGCCTGGACGGTGCGGGAGTGCTGCGGACTCTGGCTGCGCTTGGTGCCGGGCTGGCACCCAGCTGCTCCTGGAAGGCTGGGCTCTGCTTAGTGACAGGGGGTGATCTGAGAGTCCCTGGCTGCCGGCTGGGTAAACATCCCCGCAGCAGTGGGAGGTGGTGCGTTATTAAATAAACCATCCTGCTTGTGTACGCGCAGGGACAGGGTAAGGCGTGTGTCCCACTGGCAAGGACTGCTCGGTGCTGGGATTGCTCAGCTGCGCGTGGTTATCAAGTGTTAATAAAATGATCTTTCCAGCAGCCCTGAAGGTAGTTTTAGGATCCTTCTGTTCCAGAGAGGTTGAATACAGGCTGAAGGTGTTGCTTTCTTATTTTTAGCTTGCTCGTGTTGCATTACAAGCTGGAAAGTTCCAGTAACATCTGGTGGCAGCATTGGGAAGGGAACGTGGAGATCTTGACCCCTCCGTCTCACAGGCGTCATTACAGCTGGGTGGAAGAATGTTTCCTGGGAGGCGGGGGGGGGTAGGATTTAGATGCACAACTGCTCTTTCAGGGGCTGGTGGAGATCACGTAAGTCGTGCTTAAGTGCTTTGGTGGACCAGGGCCTCTGACCGCACAGCTCCCTTGGCCCTGCTGTTGGTGCTGACGGTGCCGAGTGCTCAGGGTGCTTAGTCTGAGATCTCCATCCAGATTGCTTTCTGGGTCGCTACTTGCCAAGTGCAGTTGCCCTAAAAATGGGCTGAGACCAAGGTATTGACTTTTAATTGTCAGTGCGTAAGGTTTCCAAGAGGAAAGAGCGCTTTGTGTTGCTTTAATAGGGACACACTGAAGTATAGTTGCTCTCTGAATTAGACAATGAGAACTTAAAGATTTTCTATGGCTCTAAGAGCATCTGAAGAGCATCAGCAGAAGGTGACATTGCAGCAGAACAATAGCACAGTAGTTGGCTTGCTGATAGTTAGGAAAACCCTTTGGAAGTAATAACTCCGGTTTTTCTCTTGTGCTGTTCACTCCCACTTAAATAAGATTAATTGTGCTGTTGAGTTCCCAGAGTTCAGCATCCAAAATAAATACATAAATTAAGACAGGCGACAGTGCAGAGGCTTTGCTGCATTTTGAATCCCTGCCACCTCCCGCAGGATGCGGAGGAGAGGGAGCAGCCCTCTTCTCTTACCGCGTGATATCCCGCGGAACACACACGACGACCGACGCTCTGCCCGTGCTGTCTGAGCCGCTTTCCTTGCTCCTGGGAAGGTTTTCTTTGGCTGGAGCTCTGCAAGGTGCACAAGCCGGTTCCAAAGTGCCAGATGTGTGTGGAATAGGAAACGCGCTGGCCGGGCTCCAGGCTGTGGGACCTGCAGCACAGCAGCGGCTCCCCTGGAAAATCTCTGGCTGCCAAGAGCTAGAAGTGATGTCAGCTCTGGAAGTGTGTCAGGCTTGAAACCCTTGTACTTTGCTCCCTGTGAAGTATTAATCTCCCAAGGCCTGTGCTGTAACGGGTCCTGTCTGGCTCGGTGCAAGTTTGTTTGTTTTGGGTTAGAAGCGTTTGAGGGTTTTTGCGTGGAGGCACTGGAGGCTGACCGAGGGCTGTGTTTTAGCTGCCTTGGGCTGGATCCTGGCCTCGAGCTGATCCTGGGGCCTCACTCAGCGGTGGGCCTCCCCTGCCTAGAAGCGAGGGTCTGGACCTTGTAATTGCTGGCCTGGGCGTTTTCAGGGGTAGCTAACGGAGAGCCGAAGGTGCCTTGGGACCCTGGGTCTCACAGGTCCCAGCCGGCCCCGTGCGTTACGGCGGCTGTGGGGCTCTTGGGGCAGGCAGGAGGACGCATCAAAGAGAACGAGTTGGGGTGCAGCCTGGTCGCACCCCGCGCTGTCGCTGCCTGTGCTTTGCTTGGTGTCTGCCGCGCCCGGGTCCGGCCTGAGGAAGGCCTCGCATGTGCCTAGGTCTTTTTGGCTTCCTCCTGCTCCGTCAGCTTGTCTAACAAGATAGTACATCTCCCCCAGACGCTCCCTTTCTGTTGTCTTTGGGACAGTCTGCTTGGGTGGGGGCTTGGGAGGGGACAAGGCTGTGGCCGTGATGAGGAGCTGCTGGGGCTGTCCTCGGAGCAGCCAGAGAGGAGCCTGAGCTGTGCTGCGTAGCTGGCGAGTTGATGGCAGAGCCGTGCTCGGAGCTGGGACCCGGGCTGGCTGACGCAGCACGCCAGCGCTGTGTTTCCACCTGGTGAGGTGCCATTCAGGGGCTGGCAGCGAGCTTGGTCGTGGACCTTACTCAGGGATTTGGGAGCCCAGTTGTGGATCAGCTGACGCCAGCCGTGCGAGGTGCTGTACAAAGGCATAGGTGCGCCAGTGGCTTGCACAGAAGTGCCTCCCTTCTGGTCATTTGTCTCCTGTTGAACAGTAACCTTTTATTTGCTTGTGCTGCGTAACAGAGCTCAAGGACGTGTTTACTGCTGATAGCCAAAATTTCACCAGAACAAGCATCTTGCTTATCTAGGTCTTTCCTCCTCATTTTAGGTGGTTAAATCCCAGGGTAGGGAAGTGACTGTACATACAAGGAGACAAGCGTTTTTTTGTGCCAGTCTCAGCCACGGAGTGCAAGCTCCCACCTGATTTATGGGCTTGGAGTATAGCGTATCTTGATGCGAAAACATTGCTCTGAGGGTCTTGCCTCTGACCAAGTAATTGCATGTCAGGAATGTCAAACCTCACTGTGTTGCTAGCTCACGCTTCAGCTGGTTATTTATAGTTCTGTAATCACAAAAGCAAGAGAATTGATTCTTTTTCCCCTTTGCTCGGTGGTTAAGTTGGGCTATTCCTGCCTCCATCCGATGTGAAGGAAAAGAGATCATAGGAGTCGGTTTCGGCTGTATGTTGAGACATGTGCTTTGGGAAGAGAGATATCGGCTGGCTAAACATGGGTCGTGGGAGTCTGCTTGGGGTCTGAAATCAAGCCTGCTGCTGGCAGGAGCTGCCCTGCCATGGAGGGCAGGGGACAGCTTTGTGCCTTGAAGATTTTACAATCAGTGTTCATCTGAAAGGCCCTGTTGTGTGTCTGTGGTTTTTTCTTTTTTTCTTTTCTTTTCTTTTTTTTGCCACTCAACAGGAGACTTTTTTTTATTTACTTCACTGGTCCTGGACAGCAGAGGTTGATGGATGGGTAACGGGAGCAAGGAAGCGATGAAATAGGTGTGGAAAAAGAACATTTTTCTCTTGGGCTGTTTTTTGTGCATAAAGTAGCCTAGGTATTAGCAACATGGGAGAGAATAAAATATCCCTGCGGAGCTGGGGCCAGAGAATATGGTTTTCATGGAAGCAAAACACTTAACTTGCTGCACCAAAGACCCTCCATTTCGGGGCATGGTAATGTTTCAGTACCTTTGCGTTCCCCCGGAATTGTGTGCATGCATATATATGCTCTGTGTACCTATATGTATGTGTGTATTTGCACGTATATTTTTAGTCTTGAAGCCGCTACTGTCTGCCTCGGAATAGCACAGCAATTTGCTTTGCTTCGTGGGGTTCGTTATGAACTCTGCTGGTTACCTGGGACTGGATGGACACAGACTGCTCTGTTCCTCTCTCTCTCCAAATCCCCGCTCTGCTTTTGGCCCCTTTTCCCCCACTCCCCGTTTTGTCTTCCACAGAGCTATTTTGAGATGTTCTCAGTTGTGTCTGGGTATCGGTGGGCTGGCGTGCCTGCGTGCTGATGTATGTTCAAAGCAGGCTTTTACGTGTAGTGTAGCGCTGTGCAGGGTTTTGTGGCCTCAATTTAGAGAACCACGAGCTGAAAACTTCCAGTCCTGCCAGGCTTTGATGCTTGAGGTTGCATCCAGAAGGAGCCAAAGGCAACAGGCTCGCCATCTCCATAGCACAGCCTGTGGCTGAACCACCTGCCCTGAACTGATGAGTGAAAAGACTTTTTCTGGCTTCTGGCTCAGAAACCCACCTCCGTACTGCTGCCGATATCCCTTGGAGGAGCTGTGTTTGCTGTATGAGGCAGGTGGCTGTTCTGGGTGGTTCTCACTACATTCATTAGATCATTACCTCCGGCAGGTAAGAGGGTGAAGGTGAGCAGGAGGCTGCATGTGCGTGTGGCTGTGTTTAAACAGGGTTGTATCCATTTCTGTCACTGAGTAATGAAGAGTGGAGGCTGGAAATAGTCGGCAGCTTCTGTAAGCACTTAACATTCCTGATTTCATTTGTCTTTGATCTCATTTGGAGTAATTTTACTCTCTTCTGATCCTTTCCCTTGAAAAGGCTTTTATCTCATTGTCAGGCTTGCTAATTTAGTGTGGTGTTTTGAACCAGACCTCCTCCTACGTTCTCAGAGCCTGGAAGGTATTTTTTGCTTAATCAGGGAATGTTTATACCATTCTTTGAACATCTTAGGACTGTAGTCATAGTGGGGCTTTTTGCAATTCCATGTCTGGGTCCTGGGCACTGCTGCTCCATCCTCTGTGTGTGCAAAGGGCCTATCCCCAAAAACTTGCAGTATTTTTGGGGCCAAAGAGGCAGGACGGAGGGCTGCATGGTTCAGGGCAGGTCTGAGCAGCCTGGTGTCAGTCGGGGTTCATTTGGCCAAGTTCAAAGCCTCTCTGGGCTACCTTGTGACAGACAGTGATGGGTGACAGATGTCTGGCCTCGTCATGGTCTTCTGCCAGGTGCTCAGTTTGTGCCCTGTGAGCACATTGGGCCTTTTACTTGGCTTGTCTAGAAATGTTTTTGGTGCTCCTGGGATGAAGGGCAGTGGTTTGAGTACAGTCACATAGCTCTCGGCATTGCACGGAGACTGCATCGCTTGGCAATGCCGTAGATGCTCGCAAGTAAGAACATATTGATACCCTGGAGGTTGGTTGCTGCTGTTACTGGGTGGATTATGTGGTAGGAACAGGTTTCCAGGAAAGGAGTGACCATTGCTCTTTAAAGATCTTGTGCAAGCATTTGTTATTGGGATGAAGCGTTAAAGAAGGCAGCCAGCTCTTTTCGTTATCCAGTGAGACAACGTTCTTGTGACCAGCTCTGCAAGTGCACTGAATATCAGTGCAGAAACAGAGCACTCTGGTTCCTCGTGGAGGGTCTTTTGCTCCTTGGTGAGCTGTTCCTGGGCTGTAGCAAAACAGCTGCCCTTGAAGTCCAGTTTCAAATGCATTTCCCTCCAATGGTTGTTTTTCCTCTCTTGATGTAGGAGAGAGAGACCTGAACCAGGCCATCAGGCTTGGCGTGGGTGAGCTCTGCAATCTGGCACTGAGTTCTCTAATTGCCCTCTTTTCTTTAAAGTATCAACTAGAAGCTTGGATCCAGCTAGGTTTTGACTTTTGCGAAAAGAGCTGGGTGATATTTAGGGATGTAGAAACATCACCGTGTGTTCTTAAAAAAACAAGTATTTCTTCTGCTGTGGTGCTGTCTGTTCTTACTTCACTGCAAGCAGGTTGATTTTTCAAAAGACTGAAGTTTGAGAGGCTGATAATTGCTTTTTACCGACCTGTGCTGGCGTAGGAAGCTGCACTGCGGAGCTCTGCTCTATTCCTGGCTGCATGAGCCAGCCAGCTGTCCCTTCTCGCTGCACCTTTTTAAGAAAAGTATTTTCAGCAAAATACCGTTTTAATTGCAGTCTGAGGAAAACAGAAAATAGGACGGAGATGCAGACTGTTTTGCTGAGTGATGAGCAGGAGTGCCTGGCATGGAGTATGAGCCGGTGGAGAATCTGGAGGGGCAAGGACAGCCGGTATGTGCGTGGTGGCCAGGGGCACACGGGATGCCTGGCCACGCAGGGCCAGGTCCCCGCTATGGGAAGCTCTGCGAGGAAGGAAGGTAAGAGGAGGCACGGGCAGCATCGGTGCCCGTGATGCTGGGGCTGCGCATGGGTGTCCAAGACGTGCTGGTGTGTCACCGCTGGCAGTGGTGTTTGAAGGAGGAGGCAAGGGGAAGAACACAGAAAGCTGGAGCCACGCATTTGCTGGTAACTTGCTCTCTGCTTGATTTCTCCCTATTTCGTACGGTTTTTTGTAGCGGCTGTTTTGGGTGGAAGGCTTCCAGTGGCAGCGTCTTCCCAGAGCATTTGGGGCAGCCTTCCAGCTTTGTTCCCCCTACTTCTAGTCTCCTGTGGAGTCAGTGAGTTAGTTTTGTAGCTTGCTGTGACCCTCAAAGGACTAATCTTTCTGAGGAGACTGATGAATGGTGAACTGGGCTTTTGGTGACGCTCCCTGCGATGTGGCATTCCTCAGCTTGCTCCCTAGGCATACCCATGCTGTCTGAGGGGCCTGGGTGGAGAGGAGCTTGCCAGGGCTGCAGTGGCTGATGGATCCAGAAATCACTTTGTGGTGTGTTTCTGGCCTCATGCGGTGAGTTCAGGGAGCTGGTCGAAGGCACGGAGGGGAGCAGGGGCATCCCATTGGTCATTAGAAGATGAACCGAGACACCAAATCACAAGCATTGTGTCCTCCTCATCTCGGTGCAAGGTGTCACACCTCTGCCATCTCGGGGGGAGCCCTGTGTGCCTTTGGGCTCCTAACCTGGACGTCCCAGGGATGGTGGGGCTGCTTTGGGCAGGGTCTGTTTCGCCCCATAGCGATGGCAGTCAGCAAGCAGGGCACATGAATGTCCTCTTCTCGTCACTGAAGGGACGTAGCTGGCCAACATCAAGTTCTCGGTGGTCTGGCTAGGGGCTGCATTTCGGTGGGCCGTTGCAAACCAGCAGGCACGGCAAACCTGACGAGCACGTGTCCCTGTGAGCTTGGGTGGGCACCGAATGAGCCCCGAGCATGGGCAGGGTGAGGTCCTTCCTTCCGCGGCACCTGTAGTTCCGGCTCATGCCTTGAAATAATTCCATCTCTCCGCACGTGTAATTTTGCGTGTCATTGCCCCTAATTGCATGCTTAACACACGCGCTTTTAAAATGCGGCCCTTTTATCAGCAGTAGGTAGTAGCAGGTTTAATAGGGTGTTTGAATTCCTATAAAATTAATCTGTAGCCTTCTGCGATAGGAGACGGGCAGGGAGCCATGTGGTTCATATCCAGTGTTGATAAACTTGTTATAGAGGCAGGAAACATTTCTGATTGGAGCAGTGACAAAATAATTTGGAGTGGAGCCATAAAAAGAGTGGATGGTGATGGTTTGAGCACAGCAGAGATTGAAATTGCTGGTGTGTGGAAGCAGCGCTGCCAGCTAACATTGACTTAGTGTCTCTGGAGAAGTCTAACGGCAAATGCATTTTATTAATGGCAATATTCTTTTAGGAAATGCTCAGCCTTGTTTCAGAGGTGGAGCTCTCCTACGAGCACGTGGGTGTGGAAATCGGCCAGACCAAGCCCTGTTCAGCTTAGCTGGCTGCTGGGCACTGCTCTGGCCTCCGACTGCAGCAGGCAGGGTGCCTGCAGGCATCTTCGGGTAAGGCACGATGTGGCTGCCTCTCGGACTGTCAGTTTGCAGCTGGAATATCCTTTCTTTTCCAGTGGGAAAATGCATCCATGCATTTGTTCTGGATACAGCTATATGTGATAAAACAGTCAAAGACAGCAGGTCACATTTTTAGCCATTCTTTTACTTTCTTTCCTTTGAAATGAATCTCCCGCTACACGAACTAGGAGACACTGTCTTTCTAGGTTCCCAGCCCCAACTCTTTCTGCCAGATCCCCGGGAGCATTGTAACCCATCCTGTGTCTCCTCTGAAACGGTTTGCTGTTCTCTCTCTAGATCTCGGGACCTTGGTCTGGCCTCGTGGCTCCTGTTATCTTTGTAGTGCTCTGACCATGTGGTCAACCCTCGCTCACTACAGAAGCTGCAGGCTGGAGTGGGACTTGTAGAGAGCACTGCTCCAACCAAGGTGTTGTTATTGGCATTGGGGTGCCAAGCTTGGCTTGAACACCCTTGCTTGTGCTTAGCCATCTCCTGGGGATTGATCGTCCTTCAAGGAGGCTGTGGTCTGCGGGCAGGCAAGAGGGAGCCGTCGCTTCTCACGGCAGCTCTGGCAGATGAAGGAAAGGTTGGGGCTCTTGCTGCATCTTCGGTGTCTGCAGCTGTTGCTGTCTTGTCACCTTCTTCTAGTTGTTCATCTCTGCTCGAGCCCAGCATGCTAAAAGTGAGTGTGGATAGAAGAGGTGGCTGCTGGGCATGAGGGGAAGCAGTGGAGATGGTGCAGGCTGTGCTTGCAGCCCAAGAGATGTGTGATGGAGAAACTGTGCTGTATAAACGTGGGATGTGATTAACGAAGCAAAGCAACCCCCCAGGAAACACTGTCTTTTCTTTGCAGGGAGGCTGTTGGAAGGGGATTCTCTGGAGCTGAGCTGTAGTGCTGGTCCTGCAAAGGTGCTATTGGAGCCCAACCAAGTCGTGGTTTTGGACTGTAACCTGGCCCCTGTTGAGCAGGTGATCAATGTCACATGGAAGAAGAATGGGTTTCCATTAGTGGAGCAGGAACATCTGCATGTGCTTCCGAATGGATCGCTCTTCATCTCATCCCAGGCTGTGGCAAAGGACAGTAAATATCCTGAGAGGGCTGGCGCTGAGGGTAATTACTCCTGCGTGTCTCACAGCTCCCTAGGGGCTGTCACCAGTCAAACGGCTGCAGTCAGATTTTCAAGTAAGTGTGTTTTGTGTTTTTTTTGTTCTTTGTTTTTCCCCTGGTCTTTATACAGACTGTCTACCACCCAGAGAGTTTAAGATAAAGTCTGTGAAGTGAAATTCTATTAATGATGTGTAGGTGGGATTTGGGATAGCACCCAAATAAGTTCTTGACCCACTGTTAACATCCTGTGTGACTCTCCCAGGTAAGTGCCATCAGCTGTGAATTAAAAACAGGACCCTTCCTCACTCTCCAAAAGCCAGTGCTTATTTTTGCAGGGAAATCAACATTTTGAAGCCCCAAGTCAGCACCGTCTATGTTGGAAGGTGGTGGTGGAAGCCTGGCTATGAGAGCTCTGGCAGCCCCAGCCAAGGCTGTGGTGGGCTTTTTTCCCCAGTGATACAGATGAGCCTTGAATCTGAGCCCTGGCTGGTGCCAGGGGGTGGGATGGGGAAGGGCTGGGAGAAAGCACCCGTTGCTTTACCTGGGCATCAGTCACCCCTGGCTGGTGTGTGCAGGAATGCACGTGCATTGCATGGGGCAGCTGGAAGGACTGTCCCTGTTTGGGATGGAGCAGCTTGCTTTTTGTGTGCTCCCCGCTCAGCTGTGCTGAGCTCTGTATCCCATCCAAACCCCAGAGGTGGCAGTGGATCAGGATCTGCCCTGAGTGAGGAGTGTGGATACACTGATAATTGTTGATCACAGCGACGGTCAAGTGGGTGTGAGTGGCTGCTTGGGAAACAGGCCAGGCTGTGCACAGGAGGTCCAAATTCCCCTTTGTCCCTGCTCTCAGTCGCTAGCTTAGATCATAGCAGCCTTCTAGGGGCATCCGCTGCTCTCCCTATATGCGATGTCTGGTGACTTTGATGGCTTTAGTGTGTCTGCGTATGGCCTTGTGAAAATGATAGACTGTGAACGTAGCTGGGACCTGATGCACCAAGGGAGGCCTTTGGGGTTTTTCATCGTCTGCGCTGTGGGGTCCTGACAGACAGGATGTTGGATATCTCCCCTTCTGATGGCTTTTGTTTGTGAAAGCTTAGTTCTGGCTTTAGCATAGTGAGTGGCGGAAGAGCAGGAGCTTAATCTCTGGCAAAGTGACTTATGTGATGAGAGCCCAGGCTGGTGGCTGTAGCGAGCAGGAGCGCTGGTACTCTGTGTGCCTAGTGAGGATGAGGGAGGTACCAGGGTCCCAGCTGGGACAGATGCACTGAGTGTCAGTTCCCAAGCATGCTCTCTCAAAGCCCAGTGCTGCTGATTTCAGGTGTGGGAGGAAAGCAGTTAAGCTAAAACAGTTTTACAATGCTTGGATATCAGTGAGCATGTCCCAGCTTGGAGGGATGTGTCCAGCACCCTGCTTTTCAACTGCATTATGCATCACGAGAGAGCAGTCTGCTCGTGGCTTCCCAGGTAAGGAAATCATTTTGTATCAGCATGGTCTGAAATGCCTGTAATGGGAACCTTTTCTTCCAACAGAGACCAAAGTAGACTGGGGTGTTGGACTTGTGCTTCCAGGCAGACTTCTGCCATCATCCCTTTCTGTGCCTGACAAATCTTGCCAGGCTCCCACAGCTGCCTCTCCTCTCCGATGCAGGTTACTGGGCTGTTCTTGTCCTTGGGTTTCTGACAGTGCATTTGAGTGGTGTTGGCGGTGCAAAAGGGGGAGTTTGAACAGCAGTGGGCAAGCAGGGCAGGGTGACCTTTTCCAGTATCTCTTTCCTAATCTGAAGGTTCCCCTCCTGCAGTCCCAGTTCTTGGTGCCGGGCATGAAGAGCTGGGCCCAGTGCAGATGAGAAGCCAGTGAAATACTTTCCAGCATGGTCAGTGGTGACAGGGTGGTCTGGCCTTCTAACGACTTCGAAAAGCCCTTCAGTATGGAGCTGAGAGCAAGCACAACTGGGGAGCTGCAGGGAGGAGGTCATAGCCCATAGCAGATGGGATGGCAGTGCTGGGAAAGGGCTCTAGACCTTGCGTGCTGGATTTAGCCATACACATCAGCCTACCCATCAGGTCACCGTTGGTCTGCTCTGGGCTCCCTGGTGAGCAGTCAGCGCAACTTGGGAAGGAGCACAGAGGGGGTCTGGGGACTTTGATCCCAAGACCGAAGCAAGGCACGGTGAGCCCAGGGCAGAGCCCAGCAGCTGGTGCTCTGGGAAGCTGGTGAATGCAGTAGGTGCTGGAGGGTTTGCTCAGATGTTCCCGCAGGCAGAATTTACCTCCTCTCAGCATGGTATAAATCCCTGAACTCAAGGGGAAGCTCCAGAAAGTGAAGGGCAGTGCTTGCTGAAGCTGGGACAAGGCATCTGTCTGCGTGTCAAAGAATCTGTGGCTCCACTTGGTGTCAGGACTTTCTTGTGAGGTGAATCTCTCAAATGGAAGAGATGAAAGAGAGGGCTCCTCAGGCCGTTTTTCATTTCAGTCTCTGAACAACAGTCTAGGATCTAAACCACTGAATCTTTGTGCAGTGTTCAAGAATAATATTCCTTTGTGTTCAGAAATGGCTACTGGAGCTATTTTAAGTATGTGAGCGTCAATAAATAATTCCTTGGCCTACCAAACCAGAGAGGGTAGAAAATGCAAACACAAAAACACTTCTCTCGAGTACAGTGACCTATGTAAATGTTGACGAATGCAGCTGCACAGCACACTGTGAGATGCAGGCCTGAAATGCATTTCCAGTCTAGGGAAATGAGGGCTGAGGTTCTTTTGAGCTTGCTCAGGGCTGTTGTAGGTGAACAAGCAGAGAGGATGTCCTAACGCCCATGTTACGCTGTGATGTATTTAACCTCTGGTACCCCAGGCAGGGGGGCCCAGGTCTGGCCAAGCACCTGTGTCAGTCTGTGAGCGCTGCTGTAGAAAGCAGTAGTCCTGACAGCAGGTGAAGTCTTTGTCTGATGAGGGAAAAGTCTTTGGCTTTTGCACCATGTCCTCTTCTTCTGCTCAGAAAACATCTGGCGTGCAGCCCCCACAGCTTGCTGGTCCCCCTTGCCTCCTGTCCCCTCCTTTCCACAGAGGTTTGCAGCGCCTGATGAATATCTGCTCCCAGTACTCCATTAAGTGAAGGGACGCCTGAGGGTCTCACAAGGGTGCTGGCAAGGTGGAGTCAAGGATTCTGCATGCAGATGTTGTCTGGGGAGTGGGAGAACTGGAGCAGGAAAGGCATCATGAATCCAGGTGGGTTAGTCAGCTACTCCTGCCCCAGTCCCAGTCTCCCTGAATCATCGTCTCTTGCCCGATGGCACAGGTTTGTGCTCCTGTTATGGATCTGGGTTTGTTCGGTGTCTCAAGTGAGAACAGCAGAAATGTCTCAAACACAGGAGACAGACTTAAATTGCGTTTCCCTCCCCCTGTTTTTTTCCAGAGGAGTGTTGGTAATGTCTCTCCACCCCTTTCTGGGTTTCTCTCAGAAATAAGGAATTTCAGGTGAACTCTCTCCAGCTTGTCTCTCCTTGTGTGTACTCATATGTCTCTTTTATTACCATCTGCATGGGGAAGGTGCTGCTTCTGTGGCAAATGAACACACCTGATGTAACATTCATTCCTGAATGGAGAGCAGCGAGGGAATTGATTAATGAAATGCATCTCTGGCTGCGTTCTGTTTTGTGGGTTGGGCAGAAGCGCTTGCTGCATTAGCATTCAGCTGGTGCAAATGTGGATTGTAAAGGCTTTTTTTCCCTGCTGGTTGACTACAGTAGTCTGTCCAAAGTTGTTTACGTGTAGATGGAGTTATTCTTTGTGCTGACTGCCCTGGGCACTGTTGATCAATACCAGGCAGAAGAAGAAAACCTGTTTAGCAGGTAGGATATATTAGCCCTACCCTCAGTCTGCGCTCCTGACACACGATGCATTTCCTTCCTTGGGCAGGAGATCCTGAGCTGGGTTGTAGGGCTCTGTACACTGCTCCGTGTTGCAATTACAAGTAAGAATATTTGGTATTCATAATATCAAGTCACCTCCTGTGGCTTTTCATACTTTGATCTGTTTCTTTGTTCATTCATGACTGACTTGCCCCACATAGGCAAAGTACCATGAGGGAACTGTGGCACTGAAGCTATGGGCTGGCCCAGTGCCTGCTGAGATCCGTGCAAAGGCAGTTGCTGGGGGATTAGGACAAGTCCTGCCGGACTTCCCAGAAGGCAGATGCCAAACACATTGTGGAGGTAGGGATAAACTCCTCTCCTCCTGCCTGCCCGCGGCATGCGTAGTCCTTATCAGCTTTGTTCACCAGCATGTGCAGGGGACGGTAGGCAGGAAAGAAGTGAAATGAGTGGCCTTTCTCAGTGCTTCTCCTACACCATTAGACGTGGCTGCTGCATTTCAGGCATGCAGAGGTCTGTTTCGCCCTCCCGGTAGCCCCAAAAGCTGAGGGCGGCTCTGGCATTTCTGTGGGTAAGGGCTGCTGGCTCTCCAGCTGGGAAGGGAAAGCGCCAGACCAAAGTGAGTTGAGAGGCTCGGAGAGGCTGATCGGAGCAGGCAGACGGTGTCCCTGGTGAAGGCTGGGGTGACGAAGGCTGGACAGTGTGCGTGGGCTGGCCTGGTGACAGGGGAGCACTAAGAGGGGTTGCTGGAGGTGATTACTGAAACAGAGTGAAACGGGCAAAAACCCACGTCTGTTTTGTCTGACAGGAGCTGCCAAAATGCATAAGCCTCCTGTTACATGCACAGACATGAAAACTGCTCTCTGCCCATGCCTGAGCAATCAAGGTGGCCTCGAAGGCAGCCCTGCTGTGGGAGTTGCCAAGAAGACATTCACGCATGTGACAGGGGTGCAGCCTGTCACATTGAGCACGCAGGACAGCATTGGGCCGGTGCCTGGATTGCAGGGGACAGCCACAGCCGGCAGAGGAGGTCTGGGGAGCACAGCCCTGGTGGAACAGACTACAGAGCAGTGACTAGCAGGGGCCAGCGCACACCGGCGTTTTGCCACGTGTGGTGGTGACCCAATGTCTTTGGCCATGTCAGTGTCTTCCAGGGAAATCTAGAAACACTGCAGTGACCTCCATCCTTTCCCTTCCAGCGTGACCTGTGTGTCAGCTCACGTTTCGCTATACAAATGTGCGACACAGCAGTGCCCTGCAGCTTGCTGCTCATCATCCCCACGTGCCACCAGCTGAGACCTGTGTCACCATCCACAGCTCGTGGCAGTGGCCGTGCCAGGCGAGGAGGAGCGACTCTGTGGCAGTTCTTGGTGCGAGCATACCTGTTCGGTGCACAGCTGTTTCAGCTGATGAGTTAGGTTTGCGGGTTTCTCCCACGTGGAAGTACCAGGGGCGTTATTGTAGTTGTGGGAAGGTGTAGCTTTCTACCTGTTAATAACTACATTTGTGAAGATTTGTTAAAGCAGTTAATTTAGCTTAAACATTTTGTGTGAGGGAGGTTCTAGAAAATTACAGTAATTGTAGCTGTCAGATGAAGACATTTGCTGTGCCTGCAGGGAACGAGGCCCGCACCGCCTGGCTGCTGGCAGCAGCTGACGGCGGGCGCTGGAGAGGTTTGGTGTTGCTGCAGCTGGCGGTGCAGCCAGAGCAGGAAGGAGTGCACGTGTACGCTTGTGCTCCTCTCCCCGAGGAGAGCTTCTCCTCTCTGACACACCGCGTGTCTGAAAGACAGGGATTTAGTCTTATTTTAAGGATTTATTGTATGGATTTTATACTATTAATTTTGTGGATTAGGTGCTGTAGCTGAATGAAGACCTGTGTGCAGAGCCAGGTCCCAGTGGGGGGCTCAGTGCCGGATCCCGCTAGTCTGGCCAGAAAACTTCCAGCAGATAACCGCGCGAGCTCTGGACCATCCATAGATGTGACTTTCGGATGCTCTTTGGAATAGGTGGGGAGCTGGCATCTGTACAGAGGAAGGAGTGAGCCCTGCAGACTTAGCTGGGCAGCATCGGTCCTGTGTTGCTGTCCGGCCCTGCAGACTGAGCTCTGGCTCTCTCTGCCTTCTCCGCGCAGTGGGGCCGTGGCAAATCACCCCCAGGGCTTTCTGCGCGTTTCCCTGCTGCCTCTGTCCCATTTAGCTGTCTGGGTAGTGTATGTGATCTCAGTGGGGTCTGTAGTTGCCCCCATCTTAGAAACACTTAGTGATAATTACAAAAGGCACGCCGGGAACGAGCACATGGAGAATCGGGGGGCAAAGTGCTGTGTGAGAGAGCAGCAAGCCCGTTTCAGAAGGCCGAATTCCTCGCATAGGCTGCATTTTCTGCCCAGGGTGTAGTGTTGCTGGCTGGCAGCCTTTCCAAGCTCAGGGCCTCCTGTGCGGATCAGGCTGATGGGAGAGGGGGAGGGCGCTGGGCTTCCCGTGCTGCCGGCACCCCGGGCTGGATGGAAGGCTTGGCACACACGGCTTGGCTCCAGCTGGGTTTAAGATGTCAGTGGGGAAGGAGCGGCGTGCTCTGCTCCTGAAGGCGCAGAGCATGGTGCTTTGACACGTTGCTGAGGGCAGTCTGCTGTAATGCTCTTCACCTTCTCACCTGCAGTCAGTAATTTTTACTGAGCGGCTTATTAAGGTGTTCAGGGTAACTAGTGCAACAGGGCTGGGAGGTGTTTTGTGGCTTGGGGTGGCTTTGCAAGCTAAACCCTAGCTGAGGAGTTGAAAATAACTTTGAGTATGTATCTGTCTTCTTTGTTTCCCTTTTCCCCTCAAACGTTTTCCTTCCCTGCCACCCTCCATGAAAACCTCTCACTTTGCAGTGCTTCTGCAGCAGCTTCTTCCATCAGAACATGCTTCTGGGAGGAGAACGGACCCTCCTGAATACCACTGTGGCCCTAGGGTGAGCTGGCAGCACAGCCCTGAGCCCAGGCTGTGCCACGCTGCAGGTGCTGGGCATGTCCTGCCTCCTCTATTCTACACGGGCACCCCTTGGGATGAGAGAGGAGGAACACAAAGGACGGCAGTGTGATGTAGTCGTGGCCGCAAGCTGGTGCAGGGGATGCTTGTGGAGTAGCGATGAACCTGGCCAGGAAGCCTGTCTCTGCCTGAGCCTCACCAGCGCTGAGATCTGTGGTTCGTGTTCAGTCCTGCATCAAACAAACCTTTTCACTCCTCTTACCTTGTTTTGGTGTTGCTTTCTGCGCACAGAAGATCCCTGGTCATGTTCCCCGTGCCCTCCTTCACCAGTCAGTGCATGGCTTTTGCAGCCGGGCAGGCTGTTCCTTTCAAGCTTGCAGAGGTGGCTTTCTTTCTCGGGCTGTCCTCAGCAATCCCCGCAGTCCCTATCCTGATCCTGTAAAAGGAAGGTGACAGAGCTGCCCAGGCTCCGAATCCCACTGTAAGAGTTACCGGGAGAAGACACTAACAGACAAAGCAGGGTCTGCTCCACGTTGCCAGGGCAGAACCTGCTGCAGCCGCTGCGCTCTCAGCCCTCGCTGGCTCTGCTGGGGAGCTGTGGCTCTGCTCGGGACGCCCGGCTGTTCCTGCCCGCTGCTCGGAGTGGGAGGGATGCTGCGCTCCCTAATCAGGGTCCCTGTTTAGTCACGCTCCTCCACACCCTAATGAGAAATCCGTCACGGGTGCATTTCTTGGCTCTTAGCTTTTGAAGAGCTGTGCTCTGGAGCCCAGCACAGCAGGCATGGGGCTGGCTTGAGGTGTAGGGCAGGATTCGTTTCTCAGCAGCGCATTGCCAGCTTGCAGACACAGGTCTGGCAGGTGGCGGGGAGGAGTAGCCGGCGGCTCCTCCCTTTGGGACAGGTTACTGCTCTGGGTAACCGGAGGGACCAGACTGTATGCAGTACGCGTGCCTGCTGCCACGCAGGAGAGCGAAGGGAGTGAGGAGCTGCCTGCTGCAATCTACGGAGCCTTTTCACTGCTGTTGGTGGCAGTGGCATCGCTGTTCACCATGGGCTACATAAGTTTACCGGTCTCTGGAGGCTGGTCTAAAGCTGCTGGAAACTTTGGGGCTCCATTGTGTTAGCTTAGATTATGCCATTTAATGAACGGAAGAGAAACAGGTGACTTGACTTGAAGCAGAGGGAACAGAGAAGCCTACAGGTTTAATCTTTTTAGAGGGGTTCGTGCCTGCCTTGTGACATTTCCAGGCATGTTGACCCTTCAGAGACTACCAAAGTACTGTCATTCACACTTGTGGGATGAAAAGAGTATAATGGGAAAGAGCATTAAGGATACCAGGAGGGTTGTTTTCATGGTGCCAACCTGAAATTGCTTGCATTTGATGGATTTTCTTTTAAACTCTTGGGTTCAGCAAAATATATTAACATGAGCTTAAACGATCATGCCAGTTCTTGGAAATTACTCTGTGTTAAAGTGCTCTGCAGAGTGTATTTGAAAATACTAAAGCAGTTGCCTGAATTGGGGCCTTATATTAATTTCTTTTTCAAACTTTTCCAGGAAAAGGTTTTTCATTGCCGTTTGTATTGAACTGAAAAACTACACTTGGCAGGCAACTGGTGGGAGAATTCAGTCTAACTGCTGCGGAGAGCAATGAGTTGCTTTAAACATGTGCTAACTATTTAAGTTTAAAGAAAAATACTAATGACAGTTGAGAATATGCAAAGGTTAAAATAGGGCATGTAAAAAGCATTTCATTTTCAAAATAGTACATACTTTCTCAGGCTAATACTGCAATAAAGTGTGTGTGTGCACGTATGTCTGTGTCCATATGTGTGTGTGATGCAAAGAAAACTTCAGTTTACGGTTTCTGTAGGGTCTGAAGTGATGATGTTCTTGGGAACCGGCAGTGGGACAAGCACATACTTGTAGTGGAGGACCAGAAGGTCACTCGGGGTCCTTCAAAGCACAGCGCTGTGCTTGACCCAGCGATAGAGCCTGTTTTCTGGCTAAGACTTGCTGTGTGTATTGTGCCCAGGTCAGGAGTTCTGGCAGTTGCGTTACAGCATTGCTGGATGAATTTGTACTGCGAGGTGGGTTTAACAGCAAAGGTGGCTTAACAGAGGCTTATTCAGAGCAAGAGCCTGTTCTGCTGGAGAAGAATCTAAGTTTCTGCCCACATCGAGGGGCCTGCGTGCATATTCAAAACTGCGTGTGAATGAGGTGCCTTCGGGTTATGCTGTTGATGGGTCAGACGCTGATGGCACAGTGGGACAGTTTCTGCTCTGCTGCAGTCAGGAGGGTTTTGGTGCCCCTGTAGAAGGGGAGGAAGATCAGGCAGCCGTGTGTGAACGATGGGTAGGGTGCAGTCCCAGAGCAATCACAAATGTTAGCACTTTGTGTCTGAATCAAGTTCAGCCTCTGCTATAGAAAGGAGCACATAGACAGGGATGAGCCTTGGAGAGTGGTCGAGTGTTCTGGCAGGCGTGAAGTCCGTCCTCCTCTTCTCAGCAGGGTGGCTGTGTTTGTATCTGCGTGCTGCATCTCACCAGTGCGAGTGGGGTGAAGTTTGTTTCTGCATGGTAAAGCTGGTCTTACCCTTACGATCTCTCACCCTTTTCTCCAGCGTTGCCAACCTGTGGGCAGTTGTTTTGTGTAAGTAAGCTGACATCTGGCTTTATTCATCCTCTTGCCTTGTTTTAATTTGGGCTGTGCTGTGCCACAAGGCAAAGGGAAGCTCTTGCCTCTCAGGGTTGTGGCGTTTCCCCTCTTCTTCTTCTAATTGTGTGTTTGCCAATAGGGTAAATGAACAGACAAGGAAGCAATTTAGAAAAGCAACTGGCAAAACCAGCTAGTTGCCAGTCTTTTTTTTTTTCACACAGTTGCCTTCAAGGAGAAAATGAGGCAAGCAGCAAATTTGCACATTGAAACATTTCAGTTGCTGTTCTGAGCACTGCTGGGGGCTTGTAGAGCATGGGAAAGGGAGGAATTACACTTCAGGCTCTTTAATAGAGGAAAAACCTTCCTCTTAGCTCGTGCATCATAACAGATTTGCATTTCTCAGCAGAAACTCGAGTTACTAACTTTCCTTCCTTTCTTCTTTTCCCAGCCTTATCACGCTTTTTCCAACAGCCGGAGTCACAGACGGTAGAAGAAAATGGCGTGGCTCGGTTTGAGTGTCGGATTGAAGGACTGCCCTCCCCTGTCATCACATGGGAGAAGGATCATGTAGCCATTCCAGAAGAACCCAGGTGATGCCCTGAATTTTTCCTGGGTTAGCTTGGGTGGGGGGAGGAAATCTCAAACCTGACCACCGAGCATGTGAAAATCCTTTGTAAAAAGGTAGAATGAAGAGAGAAATGATAGACCAGGTCTGAACCTGAAAAATGAAGTGCTGTAAGAGCAGGTGTTTGAGGGACCCATGCAAACAGGTTTATAAAACACCAAAATAAAATAAGCCTTCCCCCAAACATTATCCAACCAACCAACCAAAACCCAAACAAGCAAGCAAGCAAACAAACAATACCTTTGTGTTTGGAGGTCATCTAGTAAAAGACCCTAATTTGGGGTGGGGTGGGGGGGAGGATACTTTTTATTAATGAAAGTCAGTTACAGGCAAAGAGAAGAGAATAAACCATTAGCTGGGTTTTAGTTGGTCTTAGACATCATCCCTGCAGGGGATCAGTGACTGCATTGTCCTTTCATTCCTAAAAACTCATTTTCTGTTCCGGTAGAAGGAGCTGTTTCCTTCCCAAGAAAGTTAAGCCAAGAGGCAGGAGGAGAGGATGGAAAGGGGTGGGGGTGAGGTTTAGGAATAATTTTTCAACAAAAATGGTTTCTGTAAGAATAACTGCATATATCCTTTATTCTGAAGTGTGGCATCTAAAGATTCATAGGAAGATGTTGCTTTGTAATGAGACAAAAATTAATTAATAAAAACAAATTTAAAAAAAAAAAAAGGGAGTTGGCAGAGGGAAGTGTGCCGTAGATAGGGCAATGGCTTTTTAATGAGACAGCTGGATGGATGTTGTGAAATTACTTGCTCAAAGATTGCTTTCAACACCGGCAGCCTGAAAATTATTTTCCTTGTAAAAACCAGACCATAATCTCTGGCTGCAGATCTTGCTTTTTAAATCATGTTTGAGCTAATATGCTTTTTCAGAAGGATTTGCTTTTTGTTGTTGTTGGATTTAATGTAACTGGCTTTCGAAGGAATTAAGTGAATTCCAGGAAACACTGGCTGCCAACCAGACCTCTCTCAGTTGTCCTTACCCCATCGTGCCTAAGGACCAGATCTCAGGCCAGCCTCTGATTATTGTGGACTCCCTTCTGTGCACACATCTGATGAGCTTGTGAAAATGCAGTCATTTGGATAGGTAGGCATCAGGATGATGGCTTCGTATCCTGAAATACCACCATTAGATGGATGTGCAAAATCAGGCTCTGGGGCTGTAGCTGCAGCCTTTCAGATAATGCTGCTACATGGGTGCTCATGATTTCTTTTAAGAGAGATAGAGTAATCACAGTAAACCGATAAAAATGCTAATAGCTTTTTTTTCCTGCCTTTTTTTTTTTCTTTCCTGTGTTGATCTTGCATTTGGGCACTCTTCGGCCTTTGCCGTTGGGTGCAGGTTCTAGCCTTGAAGGTGTTGAAGGCTGAGCTTAAAAAGTACTTAGACAACCCAAAAGGTAGAGAAGTGCTTGTGGATGTTTTCAAAACACCTTTCCCACCCTGCCAAAGTTTAGGACAGAATCCAACTTCCATATGGGAGTAAGACAGAATTATTTTGCAATTCTGGCTCCGAAGTACTTTAAAAAAAAAAAAAAAGTCTTGAATCTGCAGGAGCTGCTGAGAGGTGACTTGCAGGGTTTCTCTAGACTGCAGTTGCTTTGGGGTGTGTGCTACATCTTTTGGCATGGTCTCTTCTCTGTTTTATATACTGGCTGTGTTTCACACTGGGCTCCAAATTGCTGATTATTTTCTCTAGAGCCAGGATGAGTACTTGCTAAGAGCTGGAGGTCTTTGGAGGTCTGCACATAAACACATACCTTAGATCACATGATCTGCAATCACAGCATCTTTTATCCATGTTTTGGCTAAGTGAGGGATTTATCTTCATGGAGGGTTTACTTCTGCCATGTATCAGCAGTGCCTTAATACGGCTTGTGTTCACCTACAAGGCTCTCCAGCAGTGAGCAAAAGGGCTTGCAGACTGCGCCTGCAACAAAGCTGCAGATGCCTAACTTGTCCTGAGGTACCTTAGTCTGTGTCATATACCTGTAACAGCCTGCGAGAAAGGATGTGGCAGCAATTTACTGGGGAGAAAGTAAGAAAGGGAATTGAGCTGTTAATGCTGGCATATTGTCTGCTGTGTGCACAGTACAGCAGACGGAGCTGTAGGATGGCAGGGTTTGGACACAAGGCAGTGGTGCTTGATTTCAGCTCTGGAGCATCACCCTGGTAATAGGCACTGAAGAAATAAGCTATGGTGTGGGCCCCTCTGCACTCCCCGCTGCCCTGCTCTAGTGTACAAGTCTACTCTGGGAGGAGGAGAGAGAAGCAGCGACATGTTTGCCCTGTTGCGCTTGCTCTGCCCGTGATGCCTGGGCTTTGGTCTGAGTGAGCTGCCCTTAAAGCAGGTACCTGCTGCCCCCGCTCAAGGCAGACTCCCATGAGATCTAGGTGCTGTAGTTGGCAACAGTGAAATTCCTGGGACTGCTAAGGTTCCAGGATTTCTGTTTCTCCCAGAGCCTTTGTCCATCTCTCCTTTGGTTTTTGTTTTGTGCTTAATCTGTAGTGAAGGTGAGCAGGCAAAAAGACCTGCCCTTTGTGTGGAAGAAAAGCTATCACCAACTGTCTGCTCTGAATCATCAGCCACTCTGCTTCATTGCAGAGGCCGGGGATGGAGCAAAATGCCCTTGCAGGCTGCCTGCAGGATCCTAGTCCTGGGCTGCCAGGAGCCTGAGGATCTCGAGGCTTTGTGAGGAGCTGGGAGAAGTTGTGGGCAGAGAAATCCTGCCGTTCTTCTCTCCTTGGGAGAGCAATGCTCACTTCTGTCATGCTTTCCCACTAGGACTTACAGATCACACTACTGCTGGCCTTGCTGAAGCTTGAGCTACATGTCAGTTGAGTCTTCCCACTTCCCCTTGCCTCCAGCTCCTGCTCTCTTTAGAAACCTAGCAGCTTCTCCTGCCCTTGAGAAGCTGAGCGTGTTGGCCCCTGGAACCACGCCGTTGTCTCCTGCAGAACTTTTGTGGGTTTGTGCTTTGCTCTTGGGGCTCCTCACTGTCTTGCCTTCACTGGCAAGTAGCTACGCTGGTTCCTCAAGTTAGAATTTCTGGGGCATCGGTGAGGTTTCTGGCTGCTTGGTTTGGATGCTGTTTTTTCAGCCACGGTGGTGCTGTTGTTGGAGTGGGGTTGGTGCAGGAATGCCTGGAAGGCAGCAGATGCTTAAGTACTCAAAACCACGGAGAAGCTCCTGGACGTCTTCTGTTTAACGTCTTCATTAATGACCTGGATGATGGGGCAGAGCTCGCCCTCAGCAAGTTTGCAGGTGATAGAAAGCAGGGAGAAATGGTTGATACACCAGGTGGTTGTGCTGCCATGTAGAAGGACTGTGGCAGGCTGGAGAAAACAGGTTGACAGGAACCTCAGGAGGTTCATCAGCACAGGGAAATGCTCCGCAGGGAAATTTCTCCCTAGGGAGGAATAACTCCATGCACCAGAACAGGCTGTGGAATGACTGGCTGGCGAGGATCTTATCTATGTGTATACATACCTAATGCGGGGGAGGAAAGAATAAGGAGCCAGACTGCTTTCAGTGATAGCCAGTGGAAGAGGCAAAAGGGCACAAATTGAAATATGGGAAATTCCATTTAAATGTAAGATAAAATTCTTTACTGTGAGGGTGATCAAACATGGGAACAGGTTGCCCATGTTTGGTTGTGGAGTCTCCATCCTTGGAGATGCTCAGAACCTTCCTGGACAGGGTCCTGAGCAGCCTGGTCTAGCTGACCCTGCTCCGAGAGGGAGAAGACTGTAGCTTTTCAGAGGTCCCTCCCAGCCTCAGTGATTCTGTGACACAGAATTGGAGTCTCTTTCTTGTGGCTGGGAGATGCTTTGCCTAGTGCTCAAAATATGTTGTTATTAATTATGGACTCGAAGAGCAGATGCATGACAAAAATAAATACTATCGCAGTGGGAAGCTTTCCCTCCACAGTGCAGAGAGGATGCAAATATTTGTTGTCTTTCTCCTGTGTCCTGATGAGGCATCCTGATAAGGGTTTTCAGGATACCATCTCCTCTGAGGTCTCTGGAGCATCATCCTGAGAAAAGTGTGACTTTGTAAGTAGCACAAATGTGGCTTTAGGGATGTGGGGCAGTTGCCCTTGCTTATGTGGGAAGTTTCAGCAACACCGTGTCCTTGAATCAGGCTGTAGGATCGTGCATGTAGTGACAGTATGGTCACGGGAGGAGCTCTGTTAGCTCTTCTGCTTCTGTATCTGCTGTCCAGGGGACCAGAAGTGATGAGCCCAGATCGCAGCAGCTGAGGTCTAGGCTAGGCTCTAGACTTGCAGCAGGAATGTTTGTCTCTGGAACAGACTGCTTGGGGCAGGGATAGGATTTCCATTGCTGGAGGTTTAGGACCACTACGTAAATGTTTGCAGGAACGGATGTGCTGTTGGTGACCATGCCTTGAACATGGGGTGGATCATCTCTTAAGGCCCTCTTGGTTCCATGACCCTTGCTCATGACCTTCCAGCTGGCTCAGCACCTGGAGAACCACAGTTACTAATATCAGGGTTACTTTCAGGGATCTTCATGGATGGAAGGGCTGGCATTCATGGTTGTAGCTTGTCTTTGTGCTGTTCCTGTGGAATAGCTGCTATCCCTCCCCTTAGCAATTGCCTTTGAGTGTGTCCTTTTCATAATGAAGACTGATAACCTAGAGCTGCCTGTCAAAGCTCGGCAGCTCTGTTTATAGAGGCTTGCAATTAAAAATGGATCTCATATATAATTAAAAAGGATCACGTAGGCTTTGTGCCTTGCATTCAAGAATAAAGAGGCTGCCATCTAGGAATCCAGGCAGAAAATGGAGATGCTGACAGCCAGCCCCTACTTTTATGCTAATTGCTAATCATCTGCTTTGTTCAGTATAATGCAGCAAGGATTGCGTTCATGTTGTGAGCCGTGCAGCCATTTCACTCCATGGACGTGTTCCCCAGTAGCACCCCATGGGCAAATGCAGGGGGGATACTTAGTGCCTGGGTGTAAGTTTGCCAGCTTGTGAAAGCCAGAAATTCTTGGAAGAACAAAAGCAATCAGCACAGCCCAGGGATGGCACGTTTTCAGGCAGCTGCTTACTACAAGGGCAGTGTCCTGGCTGCTTTGGGCTATGAAGGTGCGTCTGTGTGTTGGTTGGTCGATTCATGTACATGAGGTGCAGCAGGAAAAAAATGATGTTCAGAATTCTTTGCAATATTTTTTCCTCTGGCTAGGCAACCTTTGTGAAAAGCAAGTGCTGAGGCTGGTTGTAGCAGGCTGTGTGTGCGAAGGTACTTCTACACTTGGGGATGTCTGGAAATGTGTAAGTGGAAATGTGTGTGTACAAACCAACTGTATAGCAGAAAGCAATTATGTATCAGAGAAGCCCTATTGGCCTGGTGTCCCAGAAGCTGTTCCTGTGTTGTGAAGACTCCAGTGCCGTGGATGGGTCTCTGCCTGCTGCTTTTTAAGAACCACCAGTTGGGTGGCTTGAAGGTTTCTCACTCCCACTCTGCTGTGGTTACCAGGACTTGTAAGTGACTTGTATGTGGGGAAAAAAAGCAGGGGTAAAAGGGCTTTGAGTTGATGAATAGCTCAGGCAAGGCATATCCTATCTCATGCTCTGCCTTTTATTTACTCAGGTTTATAACTCTTCCAAATGGTGTCCTCCAAATCGTGGATGTGCAGGAGAGCGATGCTGGGGCTTACCACTGCGTGGCAAGCAACGCTGCCCGGAAGCGCTACAGCAATGATGCGGTCCTCAGTGTCCTGAAAGGTAAGGGGTGCAGGCAGGAGCGTGTTGGCCTGGGCACACGTGCGCTGGATAGCGGTTGTGTGATGGCAAGCTGAGCTGGAATATCTGTGATAATCTCTCCTGCTGGTGTGGCTCTGCATTTGGCAGGGTTTGGCCAAAACTTGCAGAGAAGGCATTTTAATAAAGATTTTCTCTTTACCATGATGGGGTAAGCAGGGATGAGAGGTATTGCTGCCTGGGAGTTGCAGCTGGCTGCTCTGCCCAGCCCCAGGAGTGGGCCGCCAACAGTAATAATGGGGCTATTTCTGTCTGCGCCCAGGGATTTTTTTTTTGTGGGAGGATTGTAACAGCAGTCCTTCCTGCTCTAGCACTCTTAGAATGGGTCAGGCATCCTGCTTACACTTTGGGGAAGTGCAGTGTAGTTGTGTCTAATATCCAGGGGCCTTGGATGGCAAGACAAGCAAAAGCTGGCATGGGCAGAGGAAGATGCTTGCCCAAGCTAACAAGAGAAGCTGTCAGAGGACAGAGTAGTTAGCAGGGCTGTGTCTACCTCAGGTTGCGTAGCAGGGTCCAGAGGAGCCCCAGCACATTGACACCCAACTAGCACTCTGTGTTTGCGTTGCTGGCTCCAGAGATTTTTGTGGTATTTGAGAACACCCTCAGCTGGCCTTTCTTCTGGTGACACAGATTGAGCAAGGCTTTGCGTGTGAGCTGTCCTTCTTCTTCCAGTCTGGGCCTCAGCCTCAGAGTGCATTTTTCTCTAAACCTAGAGCATGGTGGGCAAGTCTAGGCATGAGAAGGTAGCTGAGAGTGTTAAGTGCAGTGGGGGTCTCCAGACGCCAGCATCACTCCCACTACACCTGGCTGTCTCCTCGGTGTTGTTTAATCCCCATCCTGCAAGGGGGCAAAATTGCTAGGTCTGGCTGAGCTGTCCCTTCTCTCAGGACAGTGCCCCCTGCCACGTCTGTCTCCTGTTTGTGCTGACCCCAGTGTATTTTATAGGCACATTTAACCTTGAAAGCTCTGAAATGCTTCCCAGCCCCTTTTGTCTTTGTTTAGGGTCGTATTGCTTGGCACTCTGCTACCAATGTATTTTCAGAGATGGCTTTGCTGTTCATCCATCAGTAGGGAATGTAATTAACTGGGGCCTGAGAATACACCTCTGATCAATGGATTGTGTCGTGGAGGTAATGTGTGGAATCTGCAGAGAATTTGTGAGCAGTTGAATGCTCTGTATCTAACTGTCAGCCCCTGCGAGATCCTCTGTGTGCTTAATGAAGCTCAGAGGCAAGGGAAGGGCTTGCTATGGGCAGTTCCACACTCCAAAGACAGCTCCAGTGCAGGGTCTGGTTTGCTATTGATAAGTAATATTGATCAAGCTACAAAGGTGAATATGCTGTCCTTGGCATCATAACTTGTTCTGCATAATTGTATCTTGTACTCTGCAATGTTTAATCTGCTTTGCAAATGGAGGCAATGGAAGAGGTTAAATGGGAAGTGTTCCTTCTGGAGCACCAGCCGGCCGAGCAGATTTCTGCCTGGAGTTCTCACCCAAATCTCACTTGTGCAGCACCACACCACCCGCTGGCTGCAAAAACAAATATGCGAGGTTGCGTTTTTCACCAGATTGAGCTGATCGTGATGAAAAACATGCCTGTTAAATCTCTGGGGATTTTTATAATTGGGGAAAAGTATCTCTGAGACAGATGGGAAACTGCAGTGACCTGTGCATGCCACACACTCCTCCATGAGTGACTGGCATGGTATTGATCCTTTTTTGTTTCAGCACTTCACTATCAGAGGCACATTTTGGGATGCCTGGACTGGCTTGAGGAAGCAGCTGGTAGTAGTTGGAGTGAACTGGTCAGGCAGAAATTCTTTGCTGGTTGGAGAAGAGAGGAGAGAGGGGAAGGAAAAAAAAAACAACAAGTAAAAGGAAAAGAACAAAAGCCCAAGATACAGCTATTTAATATTGCTGGAGTTGCTTGTTTGGACACTTTAGAAAGCCAGACTCCTTTGTGTCTGCAGGCAGGAGCAACTAAACATACTGGTGGCTAGTAAGTTGTTTCTTCTGAGGTAAGACAAGTCCCGCTGCACTGCCAAGGTGCGTGGAAGAGGTTTGTGCAGTGGGAACTGGTGTCTGCTTACCAACCGTGCCTACAGCTTTGATGTCGCACTGTCAGCACTGGGCAGTGCCGTGTGGTGATGACAGTCGGAGTCTGTGTGCTCGTGATGGACTTTGAGGCCGTGCTGGTTGTAATGCAAACACTTCCATTGGCACTGGGCTGCCACCTTGCAGGCCTGGGAACACCTCATGCCTCTGCCAGCCAGTGCTGGATTTAAACTGGCCATGCATAGTGAAAGAATCCATTTCCCTATAGCTCTTCTGCCCAGTTGTCCTTTTTCTCACTCCCCATCCCCCTTGTTCCATATATGATGGCTGGGAATTTTTCCATCTCCCTTATTAAAGGCCTTTTCCCAGTGGAGACAGCAATTAGCATGACCTTTTTAGGCCACTTGCATGGCCTAAAAACCCCAAAAGTGTCATTTCCCTTGACTGTGACTTCCCCTGTCACGTGGTGAAGGCTGTATTGTGTGTCAATGGCCAGACACATGCTGGCCGTACTCAGGCAGGGCAGAGCGTGACAGTGCACGGTGGGACTGCAAGCCTTGCAGATGTTTAGGCTGTGCAGACTTCATGGTGCAAATTTCCAGACGTTCCCTGGGGAAGTGGTGTTTTGAGCAGGAGGGAAAGAGAGCAGATGGAGAGCGGGATTCAGTCACGCAGCCCTGAAACAGAGCCCGTTGTAGAAATAGAAGCAGAGAAATAACTTGGATTTTCCCCTTGGATCTCCACTCCCCCCCAGCAGACGAAACGCCAAGCACATCTGGCAGCGCCGTCCCTTCGCCCCTCACCTGGACAGATGATGAATGAACACTGCAGCCCTGCTGCACACTCTGCCAAAAAGGGCATTAGGAGCTGGCTGCAGGACACTTTTCCCAGGCTGTGCATGCCGCCTTTGCTTGGGGTCAGTTCTTGGCGGGGCTGTGTCTTGTTTCTTGTAGCTCCTTTCTCAGAAAGCACGCTCTGGAGCCCTACTCTGAACTCATATATAAAGAGTTAATTTCCAGTGTGTCCTGTTTGTGTTCCCAGGTCCTTCACTTGCATGGGAAGTGCTGCCAACTGCTTCCTTCTCAAGAAGGGGTGGCAGAAAGGCTTGGGTGCCACAACATTGTGTGGTTTCAGCAGGCCACTTTGCCTGTCACTTCACTTTTCCCCTCCGTATCATGCACAGTGCTTGCTGCTTGTGTAGTTTCTTGGGGATGGGGACTACCTCTCGGTGTGTATTTGCCCCATGTCTGGTGCAGTGTGGCCTACGTGCATGCAGAAAGTTTAAAGATCTTAGCAATTTCAGATCATAATGGAGCTTTGACTGGGCTGGAGAAAGTACAAGAGATTAAAACAAGACCATCCATTTTGAGAACCTGACCCCACAGCTCTATCCTGTAGATTGCAGTGTTTGTCTCTCTTCACATTTACAGGGTGGTCATCGCAAAAGAGCGAACAAAGCATGGTCCTGGGAGCCGAGGCTCTTGGGTTCTCCTTTCCTTTCTGATGGTGTGCCACAGAGGAGAATCAGTTCCTTAACACTTTCATTTCTGCCTCTGGAAGTGCAGATAAAGTAATAGGCTTGGAGCTGCCCCCTTAGAAGTGATGTGTCAGTCTGGAGTCTGTGTGGGCATTTGGTGCTGGGGGTCCCTGTGCTCAGGTGAGTCGGTCATCCAGCTGCACTTGTGGAGGAGGATGCAGATACGTACCTGGTTGGGTGTGTTTTTTTTCCTTGTCCTCTGCACCCTACTCTTGATTTGTGCATGCAGAGTAACTGTAGTTGCTGTGTCAGATCACGTCATGCTGGTACATGGGCAAAACCTTTGCCCCAGACCAGGCTGGCAAGAATCAGATCACACAACAGCCTTCCTACAACACCAGCAAAACGTCTGTGGGGTGATGTTGCTGTGGTGGTCACACAAACATGCTCCACGTGATGCTGTGCCTGTACCGGAATAAATCCGGGAATGGGGAGCACAGATCAGGGCACTACATGTAGAGGCAGCAGGGCTCGGGTCTGGACTGAGCGTGCCACCAAAGAGTCTTCCAGCAGATGAGCACGTCCTCTGTGAGTTGGGATTTAGTACTGCGTTATTAGAGATGACACTGCGAGATTGCTGTTGGCAGAACATCATTTACGGTGACAGTTGTAGCAGCTTGCTGCAGTAGTGTCCCAGGAAATGTATTTTTCAGTCAAATATTTGTATGAAATACGATAACAGGGACAGAGCTTGGAGGCAGCTGAAACACCTTTGTCTTTTCTGTTCTTTTTGTGTTCATATTACAGTGGCTTCCGAGTACCAAAGGAGAGCCAGGCTCTAGGTGCAGGGACCTGGGTGGTTCCTGCTCCAAGGGGCTGTAGGAGAATACAGCTAGTGAATGGGACCAGCTTTGGGGATGGACAGGAAGGTGGTGATGAAGTGAGCAGCACTCACAGTTGGCCACCACCTCGCAGAAACAGACGTGCTGTTACCACAAGTGGATTTTCAGTCCCTGCATGTGCGAATGACGTGCTGCATGCCGGGTTGGCTCTCAGCCTGAGCCCTGCCGACATGCGCTGTGCTCCCCTCGCAGCTTTGGATGCGGGTGCCTTACAACATGGGCACAGGGCAGCTTGGATTTGGGTTGGTGCTGCTCTGTTCTGACCTCTCTGACCACAGCCGGGCATCGATCCTGTTGTGTCTGCTGCCATTGCTGGAGAAGGGCAGTGTTGACCAGGGTGGAGTGATGGTCCCACCTGGTCAGGGAGAGCTATCCACAGCTATGTTTTTGGGCACAAGACTGCTTAAGGCTGTGCCTCTGGGAGATAAAGGGGCCATGGAAATGTGTAGAGAGAGAGAGAGAACATTTTTACTGTGAGTTGTTGGTTTAACCAGCAAGTGATGAGCTTCACCTCTGGAGAAGGGGGTATCCCAGTTCCAGCCTGCGACTGCTGTGTTCCTGTTCCTTGTGCTCTTCCACTGAGCATAGTCCTCTGCCACTTTTCCCTCTTGTTTCGTAGCATCCTGGTTTTCTTCTCCCTCTGCTCTCTCTCCTTACTGGCACTTAATCAGGGAATTGATTTGCACTTGACATCCCAAATGCTCACCCATGAGGACTCGGTTAGCATGTGTTTCCAAGCTCTGCTTTCCTGGGTGGTGCGTATCTGAAGCTGTTCACGTAACATATCTGCTTGGTTGTGAAAAATACTCTTGATTCTTCCTTTGCAGTAGAAGATGTTAAGCGAAGCGTAGTAAGTATGAATTCAGAAGATAGCAAGGTGAAGGAGGAAATACACAGCATTTCTACCTTAATAAATAAATCTTTAAAGCTAGAAGTGACCTTCTGCCTAAAATGAACTGTAAACTTTCATTCTTTTAGTGAGTCTAGTAGTGCCAGTGACTTCAAGCAGGCATGGAACAGAACTGAGACCACAGATTTCTGGTGAAACTTGTGAAGGGCTGGTGCAGACACTTACCAGACACCTATCCAAACACCCAGCTCTTTTCTTGGCTGGAGTTAGTACAGGACCGGTATGCATCACACCGTGCCCATCGCCGAGGGAGAACTTCTCATAGCTCGAGCATCAGCAGCCTGTTCCTGGGAGCTGGAGGGGGAATTTCAGCTCAGCTGTCTCTGAAGTTCTGCAGGGCTATGATATGCTGCACTTCTGACAGCTCTAGCAGCCCGCGGTGACAGAGGNAAAAAAAAAAAAAAATCCAGAACCCTCACCTCCCATTAAGCAGAACAGCTAAACCTGGGTTTGGCACCAAAGCAAGTGGCAACAGAGGTGTCAAAGATAATTGAGCAGAACAAGGGATGTAAGGTGGGGAATAGGTGAGCTGTTTCCAGGTCCTGAGGGGAAACTAGTCTCTCCCACGCGCAACGATGGCTGCTTGCAATGTTTGGGGTTTGCCAGGTTCCCATGTTACAGGCAGCTCTGCCTCTGGAGGGGTGGCTGGATTTGGGGATGGTTTGCAGTCCTCCACTGTTCTCCACCTGCATCTCTTAATAATGCAGATCTACTGCACTTTTGAGACTTTTTGAAATAAGAGCTGATGTTTGGTAAGGCTCTGACTGAAGCCGAATTTAAGCTGCAGGCTTTATTGAGCTCTCCTCTGGGGGTCTTTTGGTGCTGGTATAACCCTGTGGCATGTCGGCACTGCAGGGGTCCCACCTGGCCTCTCCTGGGGTGTGTTAAACAGGCTGTGCCTGCGTGGTGAGGCTGGATGGGAGCTAAGAATAGCGATAATAATTAGGTCAGCAGCTTGCAATGGGCTGTGGGACAGCAAGGTTGATGTGGTTGGGTTCCTGATGGCACTTGTTAATTATTAATCGTCTGTGTTACAGCAGAGCCTCTGTAGCTCTCTGAGGTCAAGGGTTAGTGGTGCCCTGTGGCACTTACAGCATCCTAAGAGCTGGAGTGAAGACGTTATGAGGGTACAGAGACACAGCAAAGCTGATGGTCCTGTTTCTTTAGATGTGGGACATACATTAAGGGGGAATTTTTGTCCCTGTCCCAAAGTCCCACTGGTATTGACAGGCCCTGTGGTGCTGAGGCACAGGAATGGCGTCAGTCAGCCTTGATCATGGGGAAGGCTGAGTCAGGAGCTCTGAGCCTCGTATGCCAGGGGTCACACAGCTGGGAGTTCGCCTTCAGTGAGAGATGCTCTTGCCCAGCTCTGTGCCCAGTGCAGACAAAGGGCAGTGTCAGATGAATTGTGGATGAGAATGAAAAGCAGGAGAAGAGAAGGACAGGATGAGGGGGCAGGTAGTGTTACCGAACGCTATACGTTCATGCACAGCCTAAGATAGATTGGGAATCTCTGCAGTGCTCCAGCAAGTGTCCAACTGGAGCAGCTTGAGACAATACATGGATATCACTAATGGTCTTTCCCCATGGAAAGCCATCTTTCCTTCCATACTTTTCCTAGAAAAACAGATTTGCATTGTCCTGAGTTAATGCAGATGCATCCATCTGCTTTTAGTTCTTCCTTCCAAGTTGGCAGTCTTTGTTTGCTGCCGGGCTGTGTTATTGTAGGCTCCCAGTGTGCTGTGTGTTCGAAGCGTTGCTTGTAGGAAGCATTCTGCATACCTGACATCAAGGAGACCCCACCATGAGGTGGCTTCCTGTAACATTTGTCTTTTCAAAGCCATGCACAGCAGTAATGTGAGTGCCTGTTGCTGGCAGCAGGAATGGGACAGAGCACAAGCCCTGGCCACAACGAAAGCTGGCCATGTCCTTCTGCACGGTGCAGAGCCTCCAGCCTGTTCCCCCTCTGCTGTTGCTAAAGGTACAGATTACACGAATTACAAATAGATCTGATGTTGCAAGTAGATCTGAATTGCAAATAGATCTGATGAAATAGGTGTCAGCTCCTGTGAAATGTCAGCCTGTGAGCGCAAGCAGGAAGTTATTGGAGTGAAATGGCTCTGGGCACAGAGACAAGCTGAGGTGACTGAGTAAGGAGGAGTTTCAGGGCTTGTGAACGTGTGAGTGAGCCAGAAAGGTCTTCTGTTGACCCTGTCTGCATCCCAATTCTGTAGAAAAGGTAACAATATCTTTGCCTGCCTTACAGCTTTTTTTTTTCTGCGAGATTTCTCCTGCAGTATCCTGGGAGCTGGATGTGCTGGCCTAAGGAAATCCCTCTGGGAAATGGCTGGCTGGAGTCAGAATGCGTGAGCAAGTCCACCCCATGCTCTGCCTCAGGTGTTCTCCCCTGTGCTCCATGCAGGAGTGACCTCTCCGATCCAGGAGTGATGCTGCCTGCAGCTCTGGCCAGGCAGGTGCAGACAACCAAGTTTTTTGCTTGCGCACTAGCCTGAAGGCAGGTCTGAGAGCCAAAATGCGGAGACGGGCTGCTTTGCTAGCATGGAGCGGTAGTAGCTAACTACCCCTACTTGTGAACACCTCTGTTAGGTGATGAAAGGAGCTACAGGACAGCCTCTGTGTTCCATGCTCCTCTCCAAAGTCCCTCTTTCATACTTTGATGATACCAGCTCTATTTGTAATTAGTTATGATGATTAAAGACGTGTGGGACTGTTGCCCATGGATCCCAGAGGCTGGCAAGCTTAGGGCCCCAGGGCCATTTGGTGTTAAGCTGTTTGGGTTGCAGGGTAGGTTAGGCCAGGGAGCTATGCAGGGGACTGCTCTGCCATTCTCCAGAGTGCTTCAGGTACAGCGAGGTACCTCTGCTCCTTTCTTGTCGTCTTCCGTGGGCTTCTCCTCTGATCTAGAGGCTAAATCCTGCTGTGCACTGCGTGACTTTCCTTCAAGGAGTTTTGCACTAAGATCTATGAGAAGGTGCCAAGAACAGTTAAAATTAAAAACGGTTATTTAAATAACCGTTTTTATCTACAGTAGTGACATTATCAATGATGTTTGAATGTGGCCCTTCTGGTAGGTGTCAGTGTCCGTCCACTGTGCCTTGGGCTTGCGCTTCCCATTGCCTGTGCCATGTCCTGGCTTGTGGTCTGTGTCTTCTGCCTCCCAGAAACTGTCTGCAGCATATCTTCAGGCTTCTGGAGATTCACATGTACAGCCCCGAGGTCTCCAACCCTTCGCCTAATTTGGGCCTCCAGCAGAAAAACAGAAGAGCCCTGATTCTCGCAGGAAGCAGCAGCTCGCCGTGCAGTGGGGCTGCGTGGCCGCGGCTGTCGGCGCGGCACCTCCTGTTTATTTTGCCTGGCTCCCACTCGGAGTGGTGCAAACGTAGGCGCTTCCAAGCGCTCGCTGGGGAAGCGAGCAGGAATTTGTCATGCAGTCTGGCTGGCTCCAGTCCCTCTTGGCGTAATGAAGAGCACTTCCAACTGCATGTACGCAAACAGAGAGCCAATGTTGACAGCTTTACAGGAGGTGGAGTGGTGGGCAAAGCACGCTCAGACTGCTTTGCAGCAGAGCTAAGCGTTCCTCAGACGCATAAAAGTCCGTACCCTGAAGGATCAAGGTTTTGGGTGGGAGAAGAGCCCCCTAAAAATCTTAGGCAGTTCCTGGAAACCTGCTACTGCTCAGCCCCCTTCTGGGCTTCTGGTTACGTACAGTTCAGGGTGTCAGCTTGTGGCTCAGCTAGTACATTAAAGTATTTAATTTCTGGGCTGAAATCTGTCAGCTGTATAAAGAAGTTGAGGGGAATGAAAGAGGACTGCCTGATTGCCCCTCTGTCTGTCTGGAGTGGGATCCGTGTGCTCCCCGGGCTTCCAGACAAGGGACAAGTAGCTGGGGAAAGCGTTTAACAGACTATTTCTCTCCAGCGAAGCGAAAAGCAGTTCCTAGAGTTGCTTCTCCTGCCGCACTCAGCAAGTAACATGTTCCATGGAGAGACCCCAGAAACCGTGGCAGGTGCTGGCCTGATGTCTGAGGAGTGTGTCCAGGTAGTAAATGAACACTCCTTGTCGAACCTCATTAATGGTTTTTTTTTTTTTTTTTTTTTTTTTATTTTTTAAATCAAAGGAGTGGATTTTTGTCTATTAAATGCTCCATTTTGCAGGTATGTATAAGCAGACATTAGGGCAGTAGGTTTTGTGCCTGCTGTCAGAAGGTAGGCTGCACTGTGTGTTTTGGGATCTGCTTGCTGGCTTTTTTGTTGGGGGTTTTGTGATAGTAGTTTGAGATACAAGGGCTGTATGTGGAGATCTCTTAATAGGTCTAAGAAAGTGATTGGATTTCTGCGTTTTGATCACTTATGTGTGTTTCTTTGTGTGATGCTTTAAAGATGACAAATTATGTATAGCTGCTGTGCTACAGCACTGTCTTGTTAAGGAGGAAGACAGACTCCATCCCTGTTCCAAAATGTGGATGCTTATATTTTCAGTTAAATTTTTGCATTGACAAATGCATAACTGTTTACAAAATGTTTTGAGGATGTGAGGTAAAAAGACAATACAAAACTGATTTACTGAGCTCATTTATGTTACTGGGCGGCAAAAAAACAGTTATGCCAATACAGTGTCAATTGTGCAATAAAAAACAAATTCCCGTTCAGCCTCTTTTCCAAGTTGGATTTACGTGTCACTCTGCAACTCCTGAAAAGGGAAAGGAAGGAACATTTTGAATGATGGAGGCTATGGGCACTGCTGCCGCCAGACTGCAGTGGGAAAACTTTGCAGTCTCAGTACCCAAGGGTGGTTAGTGCTGGAGTTTGTTGTTCCTGCAAGCCTCTGAGACGTGCATCTAAAAGCTCCTGCAAGGCTCGTGAACCGGAGGCTGATCCTTCTGCAGAGGAGGAGTTTTCAGTGCAGAGAACCGTCAAAGCAGTAACGGATGTTTGGTGAATTGAGCCTGTAATCTTGTAGCTAAAAGTTATCCATCCCCAGCTTCAATGATGAAGGAAAACAGAACTTGGATTCAAATAGCCACAGGGACTGGCATAGTGAAAGGGCAGGAGGGGGTTAAGAGAAAGGCTAATAGTAATTTTTGGAAAGGCTGCGTGGTTGTGAGAGCTGCTTTTGGGGAGAAGAGGGAGTGTTTGACTTGTGATACTTTGGAGAGGCCTGAATTTTAGGGTGCCTGAGGGGCAGTACCCAACATCTCAAGCCACTTCTGAAAACCACTGGGGCTGGTCCTCTCCTGGCTGCTCCGCTTTCCTGTTTGCAAAGCTGTGCATTGCTGTGTTCAGATGAGGGCAGCTACAAAAGAAGAAATGCTTGTTGCTAAGTGTGCTCGGTTTTGAGACCTGACATTTTTATATTGCTCCCAAACCAGGTATACCAGCGTTTTAGGATACAATTAGGCAAGCATCCTGCTTAGAGATTTTGCGTGCTAGTAATCTCTTGTTCTGGGTCTAGCCCAGAAGTAGAAATAAATCGTAGATAAATTTCCAGGACAGCGTAAACAGAGGAGGAAGGCAGGTGTGGAGGGTGTTTTTTCCTCTTCTGTGGTTGCTGTCAGCTTTCTCCCTGCACAATCCAAGAGGTCTGTGAGTTGTGTGAGAGAAGGGAGGGAGCTAGGGAGTGGGAGCAGGAGATGCTCAGCAAACACAGTGCCTGCATTTTTGAAGGTGTGTGCTTTGCAGTGGGTAATTTGCTCCTTTATTGTCTGCAGAATAACAGCAGTGACAGCATTGACTTTCTCTAATGAACAGCTGCTCGGTGCTAGAATCTGTTCCCGGAGGAGAGTCGCAGGGATGAATAAGGTTTCATGCTCCTCCTCCAGAGAGGGTGAGAAAGTTCTCAGAACAGAAGATTGTTGCTTGATTGTTGGATATCTCCAAATCTTGAACTGCTGACAGCTGAGAGCTGAATGTGTCGCCATGCAAGTCATGTTTAACCTCCAGCAGTTTTGCCGAGGCAGAGTGTTTATAAAGTCAGGAGAGAGGTGTTTAGTTCCTGTCCAAGAAGTCATCTTCTTGTCACTGCAAACGACTGTCACAAATTGGCTGAACAAAAAAACATTTTCCTCCTGTTGTACTGCCTGAATTCTTTGCTGATACTCTGCACTAACAAGAGCAGGGAGGCAGGAGTGGATAGCTGATGAATTATGGATGTGTTGGAGGCAGACCCAAGTTGTAAACTCTTGGAGTTTGAAGTCACTCATGTATGCTATAACTCAAGCTAAAACTTCAAATAAACATTTTGCACTTTGTCCCTAGCAGCTCCCCATGGTGCCTCCCTTCACATCCCTGCTTAGTTTCTCTTCTCTTTGAAACTATACAAAATTGTTTCTTATAGATCAGGCAGTTTGTGTGCACAGATCTGTCCGGCATGCTCACTGTTGCTGTCTGTTCCCTGTACTCCCCTCGCTACCTCTTATTTTTATGCTCCACCTGATGCTGAGCTATTTTTGTTGCGTTTCCTCTGGCCTGTCCCCCACCTGGCCCTGGAGCCCAGCAGCTCTGGGTGCAGAGGGTGCAGCACTGAGAGGTGCCCCTAAGAGCAATGGTATGAAAGAGTGGAGCCCCCGAATTTGGCTTGACTTTCCTGACTTGTGATAGGAGGGTAGAAAAATGCATAAACATTGAGAAATTGGCTGTAGTGAGTCATTCATAAAACAGTGAAAACTGGGAGAATATTTTTGAAATATTTCTGAATATCATCCGTATCGTATCATCTCGTCTCTTGTGCTGGGATGGCAGCCTTGCAGTCTCCCTGTGCAAACACGAGCATGGGCACAGGTTGACAAAATGTGCAGGAACAGAGCCTTCATTTTGAATTCTTCCAGTGCCCAGGGGATTTCTCTCAGTCCCAGTACACCACTCAGAGTCATCCCAGAGCAGTGTTTTGCACCCTGCAGGCAGTTTTCAGTAAAAGATAGTAAAATTGATAGCACTGATTCAGAAGGGCAAAAAGTCTGCAAAGGCAGCGGTGACGGTGAGTTTTTTATATGAATTCATGGGTTGTGCCTTGGGCTGTGCAAAGCTTTTGCCTAGAGCAGCTTTGCTACTTGGAGAGACAAAACAAAGCTTGGGGGTTGGGGTGGAGGGGAATCTCAAAACTCAAGTTTTAAATAGCAGCACTGTGGAAGGCTTTTAGTACTCCAGGATGGACGGCATGGTGCAGATGTGTTCAGTGACCTATTTTGTTCAGGCAGTGAAAGATGTCTTGGAAACTGCAGCTCTTTTTTCCTTTGGTTCTAACAACTTTCTCTCTTGACCTGAAATTATTTCAATGGCAGTGGAGACAAAAGCTTGAGTTGGTTTTGCTCTGTGATGTTTGTCAGACTGCACTGAGTGGAGGTTTTCCTGGTTAGCTGAGTACTGTTCTTGGGAACTCTTCAAACCAAACCAAACCCAGTTCATAGCAGTTAACCTGAGCTCCATCCTATCCAACTGGCCTGTTGAGAAAGCAAGGGAAGAATGTGCTCTAAAGGATGCTCAGTTTAAAGAGGAGCTTGACTTGTAGGCTTGCTTTGACAGACCCACAGCGAAGTACAAAGCTGGAGAGAACGGCTTGTGTGTGCAGGAGGTGTACAGGGCAGTCATCCATGCACACACTGAGGAATGTATTGGAAAAGCAGACAGAGCTGTTTACTTTTGTAGTATAATTTCAATAACAATCAGTCACAAGCAGACCTGGCATCTAAGCTAATATGTTTTCGCAATAGTTTTTCAAGGCTGAGACCAGAGTTTTGGAAAAGGATGTTTGAGCTGCAGATCCTTGTGGCTGTTGCCACTCTTGGATGTCAGAGCCACTGAGACCTTGATGTGTGTCCTTGGCTTTGACTGTCAGGAAGCCCCAGTATCAGCTCTCTTCTTACCTTCTGCAAAGTACGGAGCTGAGCAGCAGCTAGTCACGAGTCCTTCAGGCTCCCGCAGGCGGCTTGCCTGGCCAAGCAGCAAGCTGCTTGCTCTTCCCCTTCAGGAGCAGCCATGTGCAGGATGGGCAGCACACAGTCCTGTTCCAGAAGCGTTTCCTGGTCCATCCCCAGCCAGGAGAAATGCAAGATCCCAAGGAAAGGTGAAGCTGGAGGCAGTGGCTTCCCAGCAGCACTTCACGGTGGCTCTGCTAAACCAGGGAACTGCAGAGCTGGGCTCTTGGGACCGTTTCCGAGTAAGAGTTTGGGCCGGATGTAAGCTCCCTCTCCCAGTGACCGACAGCCCTACATGCCAGTTGAGGGACTGAGTGACGTGATCTCAGGTGTGGGAAAGGTGTGTTCACATGAAGTTTCTGTAGCCTGTACCGTGCCGTTGCCAGCCAGCACCTGGGGGCCCACCTGGCTGATACAGATGGGTGCTTAAGTAAGGTTTGGGGCACTTGTTCTCTTCCTCTGCTCTAAGCTTGGTAAAGAAAGCTGCTTGGAAATCTGGCAAGGGATATATTGCCATCTGGCTGGTGGTATTTTTTTTATTCTAAATTTTTTTTTCCAGCACCGTGCAGAAAAAGACAGCTTTATGCACACAGGAGTGCTGCAGCCGTGTCCTGCCCAACAGGTACGCAGACAGCCTTTTTGTCAGGTGAAGCAGCTCGCTCCTGTGGCAGGTCGGGGATTCATCTGATGGTTAGCAGGTCTCTGGCATGGCCAGACGGGGCTTGCCAGTCCCCACGCAGGATGTGCTGGGCATGAGCCTGCGGTCCGCAGAGGTGTGACCTTGTCCAGCTTGTTGGGATCTCCAGCATCTTCCCAGCCTCCTGGCCTGCTAGCCTGAGCCTTCTCTGTGACAGCTGCTGCAAAAGCCTTTACTTTGCTTCTGGTGCTTTCTCATGTTTCCTTCCAAATCCTGGCTGAAAAGCTCCTTCCCCTTGTTCTCATTCATCTGCTGTATAGGGTACAAAAAGGGTAGAGGCACGCTGCTAATTTAAGAGACTGTGTTGAGCCTCACTCATCCAGCCGTGTCTCGCTGGAGGTGCTGCACTCGCTTGTTTTGCAGGACTAATGATTACTTGTGGATTTTAGTGCTTTGTTGAACTGGAACTGGAGTTAAATGAAAGCTGCTGTTCTGAAAAGCCTCGCATTTCTCTGAGCCTTCAGCTTACGTGCCTCTTGTGGAAGCTTTCATGCCTGTTTCCACGTTCAGCCCATTTTCCATCTTGGTAGCTCTCAGGCCCAGCCTTGGTGCTGCAGTTAGGAGTGGCTGGGTCTTCGATCTGTTTGGCAAAGCGGCCTCCGAATCCATCATTCGTGGTTTCTTCTCGTCCGTGTTCTGTAACTGAATGTGGCAAAGCCCTGGCCAGCCTGCACCGTGCTGTAAGCGCAAAAAGAGATGGTTATGTGCCCGTACGCACCAGGCCCTGTATGTAGCGTACCTGTTGCGCTGGAAGGAGGATGCTTGGCTTGGCTTTTCCTTCGTGCCCCGTGGCAGCTGTTTTTGCTCGTGTTTGCACAGGGCCGGGGTTGCAGCTTAGCGTGTCCATTGCCCCGGGTGGGGGACTGCGGGTGCTCCTCGGTCTCTGCTTCCATCTGCTGGACAAGCACAGGCTCCTGCTCTCTCCGTTTGCCTTTGGTGTTCACAAGCACAGTCCGTACAAATGAATGGTGCCTGGATGCCGCAAGAGCGGCCAGCGTGAGTCAGGCCAGAGGTCCAGCTGCTGCAGTGCTCGTCTCCAAAAGTGACCACAGCAGACACAAGACGAAAGTGCATTAGAAACTGGGCAAGGGGGACATGGTGCTTTCCTTGGACATGTCCCTCAGCGTCTGGCGGTCAGATGTGGGGACATCCTGGGCCAGGGACTGCAGTGAGAGCTTTGATTTAACAGTCCCGGTAAATATGTCCTTCATGAGCTTGTCTGAACCTCTTTGTTTTGAACACTTCAGCTTCTTGAGACAGTGAATTTAGCTGTGGGCTGCACAGAAAGGTCCTGCTTTTATTCGTGTGAGGCTTGCTGCCAGCAGCTTTCTCTGCTAGGTCCTGGGAGCACCTGGAGCAGGCCTCGGAACTACTTATGGTATGTGACTCTTCTGCAGTTATTTCTCCCTTCGTGAGGACAACAACAGAAGTGTCCCTCAGAGTTAGACATTTCTGGGAGAGATGGAAAAACAGCGTTGCTGCTGTCGAAGGTCACGAACAGTCTGGTCTTCTCAAGTGTGCTCCGGTTTGTTTTAATCTGACAACAGAAATCTGGCCACTGCAAAGGCATTTCCTTAACCTCTGCTCAGTAGTGGGTAGACACAGAAGGTTCGTTTCAAGCAAAAAAATCCCCATCCCATTCTCAAGAAATTGCACAATGCAGCCTGTAGATCTTCGTGTAAACGTTGCTTGGTTTACGTGTTGGCCGTTCATCTGCGCACGTGTAAGCTAAATAGTGCGCCCTCCTCCAGATGCATGGTGACTGATTTGGTCTTTGTGCTGTAAGGTGAAGGTCTGGACACAGAGGCTTGACCTCTCTTTGTTGCAGTTTACAATATATGTCTGGATATCAGAATTTCTTTAACCAAGTTGTTAGATTCTTTCTGAACTGTTAAAATGCCTTTGCAAAGGATATGTTGTGTCCTGAGCAGTTGCCCCACTTGAGGATAGCCATGTCTTCTTTCATCTAATTAACAAACATCCATTTAGCAACAGTTGATGAAGGTGCTGGGCTGAAACTCTTCTTATGTTCCATGTGAAAATCCTGATGCTAGTTCTCGTTAGTGCTAGTATGATCAGAATAAATCTTCAGGCACCCCTTTGTTCATGTCTTCAGCAAAACACGTGAAAGCAAGACCTGCTTTTCTCCTCCAACTGGGCACGAGCTGTTCACACGTGAGACTACCTGGGGAAGCATGGCTGAGATGGCTGGGTTTTGTCTTCTGTGCTTTTCTAGGAACTTCTCAGTTTGGAAGAACAGACTTTTCTTTTTGTTTTTGGCATTAGGTTCCCAGCCAGCAGGAGGAGATGTCATCATCATCGCTGCTCCAGAAAACACCACGGTGGTGGCTGGGGAGAGCGTGGTGATGGAGTGCATGGCAGCCGCCGATCCCACCCCGTTTGTCTCCTGGATACGACAGGGTGAGTGTGAGGGACAGAATTAAGCTTTTGTCATCAAGAGGAACCTGCGGACTCTTTACTTTTAAAATCTAATAGAAGGTGGAAAAATCTGTGGGACAAGAAAGGTGCTTTTTACATCAGTGCCTAATGACACTGGTGGTGTCACAGGGTAGAGTGTCCTTGCTAAACTGGAATTACTGGTTAAATCTAGAAGGTTACAAAGCATGCAATTCACTTTATATCTGTTTGACCTGTGAAATATGTGAAGTTCTGGTGTTTGGATGCCTTCTGATTTAAATTAGTCATACTCATTGTAGGAGCTGGAGCGGTAAAGGTCATGAGATGGGGTCAGGTCTATACCACTCCTCCAGTGACTCAGAGGTTAGTGGGGGTTCTGTGGAATCTGCCATTGCATTGAAGAAAAAACTTGTATTATCTTGCAGGATTATAAAACAAGATAAGATCTGTTAATCATTGGAGCGGCTGTGAGTGTTGCTGGGAGGTTTTTGTTCAAAAATCTTACTATGTTCAAATTGTTGGCTTTTTTTTTTCTCAGAATAATGGAAGGATTGAGAAGATGCTTAGAACTTGTTAGAGGTGTACAAGTGAGCCAGACTGGCATACGTTACCCAGGGCTGATGGCCTAAGTCACAAGTAGGATACTAGTGTCACTTCAGCAAGCGTCACATCCATCAGATGTTTCAGAGGCTCTGACTGAAGCCGTTCTCAGCTCAGGAATTGATTCTCTCCCAGGAAAGGCTCTCAGTCATTTTCATAAATCCGGGTCATAATTTAAGACTCCTTTTCCCTGTAACCATTTGTTGTAGTTGGTCTTCAGCCCAGACTTGTCCACGGGCAGTGATTTTTGTGTATACAAATATTTCCTCTTCACTTCAAAAAAGGAGCAAAAAAAATCTCAAGGGACACAACTTTGGAAATCACATCAGCAAGGATTAAATTGTCTGGCAGCAATGTTTCTGTTTTATCCTGTGCACTTCACGATTGGAAATACCCAGCTTTCCTTTGCTAGATCACTTACTCATCGCTATACTGAGAACTACTGATGCCCAGAGTGTAGTAGATATTGTCAGAGTTAATTATCACTATGAATTTTTTTTGGATGGGGGAGAGAAAGGGGAGATGGGCTGGTGAAACAGTTCCTTGCATGCTTTATTTTAAAGCCCCTCTGCTTTCCAGTGTGGACTCTTCAAATTGGAAAGGATGGGTTAACCATAATAGGAATTTTGTGTTATACAAGTATGTTTCTTTGCAAGACAACATTAAGGAGTAGGCTGAGTACTGGAGGCTTAGTCATGTAGGTAACGCTGAGGATTGTATCTCCAGGTTGCCAGTTTGGCTCTTGCCAGCCTTGGTGGTGTCAGCTAATTGCTACCATCTGGAGTCAGATTTTCAAGCGGCTCCTGTGCAAGTGGGGTGCACAGATTTTCTCTTCCTTTGAGTGCATAGCTACTGAACTGTGAGGCCATTGGAAAGTCCCTGAAATAAATGGAGGGGGCAGAGCATCTGATCTCAGCTGTGTTCCCTGCTGATGGTGCTAAGTAGGTGCAGCTGCTCCAAGCGGAGGCAGAGAGCTTGCTCCTGTTCGGAGGTGCAGGCTCAGCTGAATCTGTCAGAGGTGAAGGCAGAGGAGTGCTGCAGGTTTTGCTGCACCCATTCCTCTGTGGTTGGAGAGGGACAAGGTCTGGTGTTGTGCAGGTACTGCCCAAGCCGGCTGGCTCTCTTAACCTGGTAACTCATGCCAGGGCTGGCAGTGGATTCCTGACTGCCCAGCTGTGACTTTCCTTGGCCAGACCGTGTTTGCCCACACTCTGTCCCCAGCTCTTGGCTTTGCTCCCCGACACTCATTCAGAGGTACCTACACAATGGTCCCCATGTTTCTCCTGTCAGACCAATGCTGAGAGTAAGCAAAGCCCAGCAGCCGGCTGTCTTGTTTGTAACATACTGAAGAGCCTAGGGCTATTTGAAGTTGTAGAAGACCATCTCAGCTTCTGGACAGGGGACTGGACCCCCCTCTTCCATCTTCCCTACTAAAGCAGCACTGAGCATCTAGGCAGGAGAATGGGGAGAGGGCAGCTTGAAGCCCATGTCTCTGACCCGAACACCAGAACCCCAAGGAAAACCAGGTGTCTTCCTAAGTGCCCTGATGACTGGAGGAGTTGGGGGTGTTCACCACCACCAGGGCTGGACCCTCAGGACACTTCTGTCTTCTCCGCAAGCTGTCTTGCCTGAAGCATTTTCTTCTGAGGGAGCAGCGGTGCCTCCACGGGACAGCTGCTCTGCAGAAGGCCTATTGTCTCTCCATGGCTGCCAGTGGATGAGAAAGTGGATGCTGTTTTACATCTCTGTCTGCCCCCAGTGAAAGGTTCAAATGAAAATCCTCCCTTTCCTATCCATGGTGGGACCGGGCTTCAAATCTTACCCAGTACACAGTGCGTAGTCAAACTGAGTGCTACCTTACAGATCAGGAGCCAGGCTGGGGATGAAGAATGAATTAGGAAGCTTGGTAAATTTGGATTCACTTCCATGACCAAGAAAAGGGAAGAACCTGTAAGTCATTAGTCATTCAGTGCTCTCACTGACATTTACATTAACACGTGAAGGGAGGAGACGTGCTTTTGTGCATGGGGGCCAGCAGGCAGATCCGGCAGCTTTTCCAAAGAGCGTGTTAGCATAGCTTTCCTTTGAATGTGCTGTTCCTAGAGGGTCTCATTCCAGGCATGCCCTAGAAATTAGAGACTATTTTGATCCAAAACAAGGCTCTTTCAATTATTGCTAAACTAAACCTTGGGTCAGTTTTGTCTTGGGCTGGCCTACGCCCAGTCAAGCACTGAGGAGTGTCCCTGCAGGAGCTGTGGTTTGGGATTTGGGTCTCTCTGCTCCCCAGCTGCGATCCTGGATCTAGGTAGATGTCTTGTTTACAAGCCCTCCTAAAGGGCAGCTTGGGGTTCCCTCCTACATTTGTGCATGTTTCTTCCTGCAGATGGAAAGCCCATTTCCACAGATGTGATTGTGCTAGGCCGGACAAACCTCCTCATTCCTTCCAGCCAGCCCCATCACTCTGGAGTGTATGTCTGCCGTGCTAACAAACCCCAGACCAGGCAGTTTGTTACAGCTGCAGCTGAGCTCCGAGTCCTCGGTGAGTAGAGAGCAGGATAAATGCTCCAGGTAGAAACGCTGACCAGGTAGCCGTGGATTACCTGGTCTGACATCCAGGAGCTGCCCAAGAGGTTGTGTTCGTGGTCTGTGCTGGGGAAGAAGGGAGCTAGGCTAGAGCCAGGAGGCCCTGGGCTGAGATAGCTCTCGGTGGGAGTGTCACCTCTTTAATTTGGGGTTTAGTTCCTTGTATTTACTGAACTGTTTTATGCCTTATTCTTGTTCTCCAGGGTTCCCCCATGGAAATCTGTATCAGCAATTAAGTTTCAGTATTGTGGAAGCCAGTAGGGAGAACAGCCTAGGATCAGGGAACACAGCACATGATTGATATGGAATTTATTTTTCCTTTTGGACAGAGTCTAAATTAAGCCTCTAGAGTCTGCCTGGCAAATCCTATCTTGTAAGCAAAGCTGCTACTGAATAAAACATAACAGCGAGGGGGGAGGAGAAGGAATGTGCTCTGCTATCTTTCCCTCCTCCTTCCTGCATTAATTTGTCCTCTCTCTTCCCAGCTATGCCCAGCATCTCCCAGGCTCCTGAAACCATCTCACGCACCCGAGCCAGCACGGCTCGATTTGTCTGCAAGGCGGAGGGTGAGCCAGCCCCCACCATTCACTGGCTGAAGAACGGCGAGGCCATCCTCTCCAATGGGCGTGTGAAGGTCCAGAGCAGCGGCAGCCTTGTAATCAACCAGATTGGGCTGGAGGATGCTGGCTACTACCAGTGTGTGGCCGAGAACAGCCTGGGCATGGCTTGTGCCACTGCCAAGCTCTCAGTGATTGTGCGGGAGGGTTTGCCCAGTGCTCCCAAGAAGGTCTCAGCTGTGTCCCTCTCCAGCACCACAGTCTTAGTGTCCTGGGAACGGCCAGAGTACAACAGCGAGCAGATCATTGGCTTCTCGTTACATTACCAGCGGGCTGTGGGTAGGTGTTATCTGCCTGCACAACATGGCAGTGGCTTTGGGGATATAATGGTAAAGGAGGAAAGTCTGTGTCCCTGGTGCTGGACAGAGAAGACCCTTCCAAAAACAGCAGGAGGCCCACCCTGCACTTAATACTGGGCTTTTTCTAACTGCAGGAGTTCCCCTGGGTTGTTCTTACCATGCTCTCAGCAGGACTGTGCTCAAGGCAAAGAACTGGGTGTGTTAGTTTGGATAGTTCAAGCTGCTGTAGTCTGGTGTTTGCAACACCTCTTTAGACATCCACTGTCATACTCCTGTTTCTGTTCCAACAGGGTCGGGAGAGCTTTAGTTCATCCAGATGGTTTGGAAACAACCCAGGTTATCTCCAAAGTTGTGTTTTCTCCCCTTTCTGGAAGCACAGTTCCTGTGGCAGAGTTGGGCTCTTTCTCCGGAAACTAGGTTTCTGTTACTGAAGGAAACAGAGGCTTTCTAGCTTTGCATATCCATAACTCCCGGCACCTTCTCTGGGCATGACCGTCCAGCCCGGACAGGGCTCAGAGCCGTGGGGAAGTCATTGCAGGTACAAGACACTAGGCACCTGCAAACCACAGTAACTGTTGAATTTTTTTCCCAGCTGGTGACAACTGTGAGGCAAATCCTGTTAGCCCCTTTCATTACAGGTAAAGGAATTTTCACTTGGATTCAGCGTCAGCCTGTGACAGTGCCTGTGGATTAGTGGACAAGTAAACTTGTTGACCTGCAGTAGCACGTCCATGTAGCCATGTGGGACCAGGCACTTCTGGAAACTTCCATTAATTATTTTTCTTCCAACACTTTGATTTTATATGCAATAGTTATGATTGTTAATGGAGATACTGAACACCTGTGTTGTGTAGAGGGGTGGTCACTAAATTATCCAGACCCAGAATCCGAAGTGAGGCACTTGAGTTGCTTGGGGTCTTTCTTCGTGAAGAGCCAACAAGCCAGGACTCCTGCAGAACTGTTTCCAGAGCTCCTCTGAAAATTGAGATGGTAATTTCAGCTGCTTTAGCATGGATTAAGGAGCTTAAGTCAAAATGGAGATGTTAACTCTTAAGCATTAGATGTTTCTGCCCAAGGAATTCACATAAGAGATGTTTTTTGTGCAGGTGCTTGGAAAATTGGACAGGACGTAGTGATTTTGAAGGTGGTTTTGTGCTATGGGTCTTGTGATTTAAGTGAATTTTTTCAGGGAATGTCTTGGCAGTTCACTGACCTGCTGATCGGTGTTTCCTTGGCTCTAGGAACAGATAATGTGGAGTACCAGTTTGCTGTCAATAATGATACCACTGAGCTGCAAGTCAAGGACCTAGAACCCAACACCAACTATGTCTTCTATGTGGTCGCATATTCTCAGCTCGGAGCCAGCCGGACATCCTCTTCCATAATTGTTCAGACCCTGGAGGATGGTGCGTTAAATTAGATGTACCCACCAGTACCCTGCTGTCTAAAAAATATTCTTGTTCTGTTTCATGATGGACATTGAATATGCTATGGAGAGTAGTATGAACTCCTAGAAACCTAAACCTACCGCTTCTATGGTTTCATTGTATAAGCCCATTATTATTATTATTATTATTATTATTTATTTATTTATTATTTTAAACCCACCCTGGTCTGGTCATCAGCTTGGGTGATGAGGAGCATGAAAATGACCTCGCTGACACTGGGGCCCATGAGAATCTTGCAGAAATTGCAGTCAGGTCCTCTGGACTTTCACCTACCTAACGTGGTATTGCTCCAAACTTGCCTCTGGGCCAGATATGATTTCATCTCAGAGGAAAGACATCTATTGCAATTTGTAGGGGTGGGAGCAGGCTTGAGGTTGGATCCCTTAAGAATCAGTAGTTTGTGTTGATTTTACCATTTATCACGTAGCATTTTTTTGAGCAGTAAAGGCAGAGTGCCAGAAAGACAGCTGCCCAACAGGGGAGGACATGTACAGCTCGCAACAGAGTGCAGGACAGAGGCAAGAAGTGATGGTTTTGGCAGACCTCCTGCAAGCCCCTACTATGCTGCAGGGTGCATTTTGCGCTTTTAATACTCCTCTCATAGTGAACTGCATGATGCCATGTGAATGTGTCTGAAGCCTGAAAAGCTAAGTTGAAGGCATGAAAGCTGCCTGCAGCACAGAGCTGTAATTCTCAAGGGGATGGGGATTCCCAGGCTGAAGCCTGAATCTGTGAGCCATTTTCTGAAGTATCTCTTTCATGCTTCACTTTACAGTGTAGACAAATTAACCAGTCTTTGCTAACCTGCCCAGTTTGCAGAGGACACGGGGTGGACACTTAAATTTTGCTTTCCTAGGGAGCAGGTTAGTAACATAATGTGGTGTGGCCAGCGGGCTCTGAACAGCCTGTAGAGGCTGAGCAGCCCACTCTCCCTCCTCCCCAGACAGCCTGCTGGTGCTCTGAGCTGTCAGAGGGCTGTAGGATGTTGGATCCCCCCATGACGGCACGTCAGCAGCAGCTGTGCCAGGTAGTGGCCTCCAGCCAACCAAGAGAGCTGGCAGAGATGTGTTGGGGTCTTGCCCCAGTCTTTGCTGACTTTGTTGTCTTTTGCCCAGTTCCTAGTGCTGCCCCTCAGCTGTCCCTGTCAAGCATGACTCCTGGTGACATCCGTGTGACATGGTTGCCTCCTCCTCCAGAGCTGAGTAATGGCAAGATAACGAAGTACAAGATTGACTACTGCACCCTCAAGGAAGGTGAGGGAAACAACATTTGGAGGGGGTTTGTCTCTTCTGCTCCAGCAGCACTGACAGCATGTCATGTTGAGGGGAAGAGATGCAAGGCTGAAAATGGAGGGACCTTTTTTCACTGAGGGCAGGAGAACAGCCCTCCCTTAGCTGGATTCTGCTGTCGGTGGTCGCGGAAGTGCCGCTGCTGTGCTGCTTCACAGTACTCTGAGGTGCCTTTTTCTGTGATTGTGAGCCTGTGTCCCCAGGGGAATGGCTTGTGTGATTGTGCTGCCCCATGAATGCTTGCATGAGCAACCCTTTGGTGCCATCTGCACTGTATGTTTTGGGAGAAGAGCTTTATGCTGGTTGGGGAGGAAGGGTAAATGCATTTGATTCCTTTAAAACAGAGTTTAGTTGGTGATCCTTATGTAACTGTCCTGGTAAGGCTGTGCTGCTCTATTACTGAGTTTTATCTGGTTTTGTTTATATTGTCAAATACTTCTAAGAAGCCTTCAGCAGGGATGGTAATGTTTCCATGTGCTGAATGCAGTTCTGATTCCATGTGTGCTTGCTTTGCAAATCCTTCTGGGTATTTGCTCTTAAAACCATCAAAGCTCTACAGCTTCTCACTTCCCGGGGTCATACTTCTTACTGAGAGAAGGATGGGGAACGTGATGAAGTGTTGGACCTGTTCCCATGTGTTTGATCTGGATTAGTAGTCTGCAGTGTGACTCCTGGCGCTTGTGTTTTTTTGTTTGTTTTTGTTTTGTTTGCTTTTGTTTTGTTTTTTTTTGCCTTGAGCCTCCACGTGGCTCTGTGGCATCGTAAAACCTTGGAAACACTTGCATTCCAGAGTTCACACTCAACCATACGCTGTTACATAGCAGGACAGTACTCTCAGTTGAATTTTCACCAGGTGAAGCTCAAAAGCAAGACCACTACATTCACCAAAAAGGCAATATGAATCTCCAACAAGACCAACTAGTTGTTATAGTGAAATTCTCAGGTCATACTCAGTTTAAATTTCCTGTTATCTCCCTTATGAACTTGGGTGGGCTGAAGAGGGAGTTATAAAACCTCAGTCTGGTGTTGTTGAAGGTGTGAATTTAGCAGAAAGCAGGGCTGCTGGACAGTTCTGGTTCAAATTAAGGTGCGGATTTAAATATGGCAGTGAGAAGCACTGGAATGTACCGTCAGCTACCATCAGCTGTACTCATGTTCTGCTGTCGTGTCAACAGCAGCAAGGTTTCTGACAGCTCCCTCCAGGCAGTCTCAGTGGTGCTGAAGGCATCCCGTGGTTTTGAATGTGATGAAGGGGATTGTCAGTCAGGATATCAGCTCTGCCCAGTCTTTAGTTCTGGCTTTTCCTGGCAGCAAGAGGGCATGTGGACCATGTGGGTGTTGCTGGGCTTTGTGGCTGCACTTCAACTGGGAAAACCCTTTTTCATTGGTGTCACCTTGGTTCCAGCAGATCAGGTTAACTCCATTGAAGTGGGTGGAAATGAGACACAAATCACTCTCTACTCGCTGCATCCTAACAAAGTGTACAAAGTACGCATCGCAGCCAGCACCAGCATGGGCTATGGGGCCCCTTCTGAGTGGACCCAGCATCGGACTCCTGACAGGGACAACCAAACGCACGGTAGGAGGCTGGGTGGTGCCTGGGGTTCAGGGCAGGGGTTGCAGGACATTATTTCTCAGATGGGGAACTTGAGGCATAACCAGAGATGTTTGCTTTCATTAGGGAATTCTAGCTATTGGTTTTGGTTAGACAAGAGTACCTGCCTTTAGCTTTCTGTTTAGCAGCTCCTGTATGTCTTGCTGCTTGCCTGGGTAGTGGGTTTTTTCTCCCTCCATATGCAACTGTGAAAATTCTTTAAAAAGCAAGAAACAAAAAACCCCAAAGCCTGATGTTGTGGCATTTGGGAGTGGGTAGACAATTCTGCCAAATGGAGCTGAGCCCAAGCCAGCCTCCAGCAGTGGTTAAAGATGGTGGTAACTCAGAATACACTGAGAAACTCCCATAAGGGCTTCATGACATTGCTTTTACCTGGATCGTGCAATTGGTCAGCTCATGGGAGAGCATAACCTCACCATTCTGATAGATAATGTCTTTCTCACAGGAAAGCCTCTCCTCACACCCCCTCCTCATGGCCAAGGTCAGGGAGGATTGAGTAGAGCAGGGAAATGGAGACAAGTGGCTGAACGCTTTTTCTCTTGTCTTCTTCTAGTTCCGTTTGCCCCAACAGAATTAAAAGTCCGAGCGAAGATGGAGTCTCTCCTGATAACATGGCAACCCCCAGCCAACCATGCCCAGATATCAGGCTACAAACTCTACTACCGGGAGGTGGGCCAAGAGGAGTCCAGTGATGAAAGCCCTTTGGATGGTGCTGAAGATGAGAGCTGGGATGTAGGACCCATAAAGCTAAAGAAGAAAGTGAAGCAGTATGAGCTGACTCGACTAGGTGAGCTGGTGGTCTTAGCAGTGGGTGTGGAAATGCAGGGTCTGGCTCTCGTGCTTTATGGGAGTCCCAGGATACTTCCAAGTGGCTCAAAGTTATCTGCTTGCCTGCAGATGTATAGGTGCATGACTGTGTGAGCTGAGCACCCTTCCTGATTTTTTAAGAGCACCCAAAATAATTTCTGGTGTGGGGCTTTTGGGACTTGTTCTAAGCAGAGTTCAAAAGACAGAAATTAATGAAGCCGGTGTAGCAGGGATTGTATTTTTAATGAAGGGCTACTACTAGTATAGTATATACTAATAAGGGGATATGAATCAATTATTGTTCTTTATTATGTCAATATGAGAGTGCTTAGATGAAAATTTGCTGGTCAGGGCAATGATCTGTCCTTGCCTGTGTATTTCTAAGAAGCTCCACAATTGCGTGCTATTTGGAATATCTCCATGTTAAAATTTAGACAGGGGTTAATTCACAGCATACTAATTTTGGGTCAGTATTCTCTTCCACCTCCCCTAAGGGAAAGAGAGAAGAGTGAGTGTCCGTGGCAGGAGAACAAGTCTGCATCAGTTGTATTTACCTGCCTGGCTAACTGCATTTGTTTTTTCTCATAAGGGGTTATGTTTTTGACATCTCATCATACTAATTAATTGATTTGCCCATTGATACAAGATGGAGAGAGAAAAGAGTCATGGCAGATGCATCCTTGAAACAGGATTCTGCTTCTAAAGAGTTCTTCCGTCCTCCACTTCATGCTTCATCCGTGCCCACTGCTGAGACTGAGGGGCGAGTGTTTCTCGTGCTGGTTCATCTTACACATGTAGCATGTATATTATGCGTGGTGTAAAGGTCAGCCTGCAGCACCTGAAAGGACAGCTTGTGTCATCACTAAGCAGGTTTCCAGTACTCCAGTCATGTTGCAGCCATCCTGCCACTCAGAGGGTGTTAACAGTTATGAGTTTCTCTGCTGAATTTAGGTCTGTAATTATTGCACTGAGGAAACCACATGTGAACATCATCACGTGCTGCTCTAACCACCAGCAAATCAGTTAGCGGAGGGACTCTGGAGTGGGCTGAATTGGTTCCAAATGCTTTGGCATTACGATGCTGAGAAGGCTGCTTGTTCTTCTGTAATTACTTCCTTAAATTTCGGCATCCGTCAAGACCTAATGGTTTCCTTATGATTTAGCTGTTATGTATCAGCTATCATTGTATCAGGAAGAACATCTCGGGTTTCTTCCAGCCATGGATGTTCTCTTTTCTCCCGCTTGCGCTGTTGAGTGACGTGCTCCTGCATGTGTATGGTAAAGGAAGGGGTCAGGAATCTGGCTGTGCTGTGAAAGGCAGGGGGTCTGGACATGAAACAAGGGAGGAGGAGTGGTTGGGATTTAGAAGGGTTTAGGTTTATGGCAGGGAGCTACCCAGTGCAGGTACTTACATCTGCTTTAGGGCTCCTGCAGGCAGAGCAGGTAGCCGTCTCAGGAAAGGCTGGCAGACCTGACATGGTCTATGCTGCTGCATGTGGCTGATGGGGAATCAGCCGAGGGGGCTTCCCAGCTCATGAATGTCTGCCTGGATCACAGCAATGGGAATGTCTCTTAAGAGCCATTTGTGTAGAGGGGAAAAAAAAAAAAAAAGTTGGTGGGAAGAAGCAACATTTTCTCTTTAGAGAATCTCTTGATATCAGCGTAAGGGGGCTGCATGTGCTGATGGTGCTGTCTGGTGGCAGAGGGAGATTTGCCCAGACTGGCCCACAGGAGATGGGCCATTGAAGAAGTGTCACGGCTGAAACTACAAATTGAGTCAAGAAGTTGAAGAGAAGGTGTCAGGAAATCCCATGATTAGGCACTGGGAGTACAAGGCGGTAGCTCAGACACAGCTGCATGTGTTACTGCAAGCAAACGCTGCATAGATGCTATGTACTGCTGCAGTGCAGTCACTAAGTGCTCCTTGGCTCCACATCTCTGCACTGGACACACCGCCCCTTGTTTTGTCTTGATTTAGGGTATAGCCCGAGGGATAAAACTCCTGTCCCCCTGCCTGTTCCTGAGTAACTTGATTTTGATTTCCTGATTTTTTTTTTCCTTGCTTTTTTTCCAGGAGGGCAGCAGGACAAGAGGGGAAATGCTTTCTGAGGAGAAAGCTCCTTTAGGGACATGTCTCAGGCAGAGATGGATGGGTGTGCAGAAAGCAGCTTTGGAGAGTGCTTCCTGAGCACTGTAGTTCTTTATTCACAGTTGCAGCTGTGCAACTCTTAGCAAAGAGCCCTGCCCATGCTTACCTGCCTTAGTTTCCCATGACGTCAGGCTGTGTTTTAGGCTGCAGTAAGGGTCATTGGGCTGGTCCAGTGTAAGGTGCTTGTTTTGTTCTCTCTCACTAGCTGTCTTGCTACTAAAATGGTGCCAGCTTTGTCTACCACCTTTTCTCTGTTCTGCAGTCTTCCTCTTCCTCATCCTTTGCCTTACCCCCAATGTTTGGCTTCTTGATTTTGCCTTTGGTTATGTCCCAGCCCTCTCTATTTGAGCTGTCTGAAATAAGAGAAGATATTTTCTCCTGTGCTGTTGCTAGCCTCTGGAGCAAACCATGTCGTCTTGGTATGATATCAGTAAGGTCACTCTTTGCATCTGCGCTGGGAGTCCAGCTGAAATCCTGTCAGAGAGGTGGGCAGCTGTTCAGAGGTACAGAAGAAACACAGCAGTTTCATGATCCCTTGAAATCCAAAGGAAGCTGGCCTGAATCACCCGGATGGCTTATCCCTGAGAAATTCTCATTGATTTCTATCCATGTTCTAGCAGTTAGTCTCTGTAATGGTGTGTAACTACCAGGGCCATAACTGACATGAAAAATAAACAGTAAGGATCTGATCCTGTCTTGCAAATTCCCGTGGAGGAAGAGTGCATTCTTGTGGGAGCGACTCCCTGGAGATCAGGGTGTTTTCCCACTTACAGGAACATACAGCATCTGGTCCACATGAACACCTTGAAAAACTGAATGAAACAACATATTTAGCATATTGGATATATTACACAGTCATCCAGATTAGTGGTTTGAAATGATCTGGACTAGATTATTCTGCTTATATTTAATGTATGATGGAATGTAGTGAAATACATCTGTTTTCATGCTACCTACTAGCTTCTTGACAGCTTGATAGAGCTTTATGTCTGCATGTTCTAAGAGCTTGAACATCTGGGTCTGTAGAGCTGCTCTGGCTTCGTGTGTAAGTGACTGCTGTATTGATCTTACCCAAGGATGGAGATGGAGGACTTGTCCTATCCTTCACTTTATTCCCCAACAGGAGCTGTTCACAGCTGCATCACATCTGTGAGCTCTTCCTCATCATTTTGGATCGCATCATCCTCGATGAGCTCGTGTCCCAGTGAAGCCCAGCCAAAAGCTTAAGCAGGAGGCTGGGGTGTGTGTGCTGGCAAGAGATGGGCGGTGGGGTTCTTTGTTCCATCAAGCCTGTGGTCCCAACTGTTTGGAAGTTGAGTGCCTTTTGGCCTCCTCCCCCTTGTGTGGGTTTGAAGTGTTTTCCTGTGGCTGAAGAGTGTGGAAATGCAGATCAGACTGCTTTGGAGGCAGATAAAACTCTGTTTGCTTTCGGGATTCTTTCAGGGACAGAAGTGTGGCTGAACTGTTTTTGTATTCTGAGCGTGAACATGTGCTGTAGAGCAGTGAGCGCCTTTGGTAATTGGTACCATTAGCCTCTGGGAGCATAATCAGTGCAGTAATAATAAAATTGGCATCAATAAGAAAGGTTTTATTCTGCTTACGTTGTCTGGCAAAGGGAGCAGTGATCTATCAGGGCAGGGAATGAACAGGCACGTCCCAAATTAACAAACTTCATTAACACACTGCAGTCAAGGCAGCTAAAGACAGTCTGGACTGCTCTTACTGAACATCTGAACAGGCTGGCTGCTGAAGGAAGAAGCCAGCAAGCGTCTTATTTGAGAGCTTTGGATGTCCCAAGGTGTTTCGTCGATTAAAAATCTCCATGAAAAAACCTTCAGATGTTGCTTAGCACAGCAAAGGAGCGTTTCAGCTAATGAAAGGCAGGAGGAAAGAGAGAAGTGAGTTTTGAACCAGGGCAGTGCTGTTTGGAGACAGAGCTCCCTGTCCTGCAGCTCATTTGGGGGTCAAAGTCTGATGTTCCCCACAGAGTGAACACCTGTCTGATGGGAAGGGTGTGTAATGAGGATCCTCAGGTCTCTGTCATGGGTTTCATTTGTGCTGTTGCTTTTCTAACTGCAAATCAAGAAAATCTGCTGGGAGGCAGAGTAGTCACCATAAAACAAAGCTGCCAGTGACTTAAATAACAGGGAGCTTAAGGACTTGCTGGAAGGAAGATCCTTACAGCAGTGAATAAAACAGGAAGGACTTTAGAAATGAGGGGTGCGTTTTGAAGAGAGGAAAGGAGGTCCTCACACCAAGAATAAACAGTACAGTGCGTTCACTTCCATGGGGTTTTTGTTAGTAGTTTGAAGGGGAGAAAGACCAGGAGATCCTGAGATGATGTGCTACAGCCCAGTCAGACACAAGAAAACATGTCTAGATGTGGAGGGCTGGTAACAAAAATAACCCCAATCCAACCCTGATTGACTTTTCCAGCTCCTGGGAAACTCTATGAGGTGAAGCTGGTGGCATTCAATAAGCATGAAGATGGTTATGCGGCAGTTTGGAAGGGCAAAACAGAAAAGGCACCTGCAACAGCAGTAGGTGAGGAAAGCCCTCTGTTTGTTGTCTGTCTCTTTTGTTTGGCATGTGGCTTCAAAGGACAGGTAAAGTTAAAGAAGAAGGGCTTCAAGAGGAATATTACCAAAATGGGGAAGGTCCCAACATAAGGGAACTCCCTTTGACAGTCATTGCAGTTGCATTGGAGGAATTATGTTGGGAAGGAGAGAAAGGAGCAAATTATCCCCTTTCTCATTAGGGTTGTTCTCCTGCTGGGTTTGGATGGCCTTCATGGTCTTCTCTCTGGTCCCATTAGTGGTTCAGGGATGGTCTTGGAAATGCCAAGTAACATGGGTTTCGTCTCTTACATTATGAAGATTCAAGAACGTGAGTGAGCAATGTGTCATGTTTCCCAGTGTTGCAAAGAAATTAAAAGCTCTGAGGACCTGGGCTCCCTTCCCAGTCCCGCCAGTCTCCTGGGTGGTGAGGAGGCTGGATTCCTCCTTACCCTGGTGTTGGCCTATTGAGTGAGTAACTTTGAAGCTGGCCTCCTGTGTGCCACAGTAGCACACCACCAGCTGGGTGCGTGGATCCTCGTTCGCATTTTTCCCCACACACGAGGAAAAGCGTGGACAGCTGTGTGCACGGAGAGGCTAAGCAGGACGTCCATGGTTATGCTGCAGGACAGCATCTTTGTGCAGGCTTCACAACCTGGGCCTGTTCTATTCCTCGTTTTCTGTGTCTGCGATGGCTGTCCCTTGCCTCACTGTCATTTATGTCTCTACATCTTTCTCTTTTTGTCTTGCACCACCATAGATCCGCCTGTGCAGAAGGGTCCTCCACTGCCTCCAGTCCAAGTCTATGCAGAGTCCAACAGCTCAACTTCCATATGGCTCAGGTGGAAGAAACCTGACTTCACCACAGTCAAGATTGTCAACTACACCGTGCGCTTCAGCCCTTGGGGCCTGAAAAATGCCTCTCTTGTTACATACTACACGAGGTAAAGAGGGATGCTAAGAGTTCATCTGCTTTGTGTTGCTCATGTCAGGAATAAACACAAGGGAGGAGGAATCTTCAGGGGAGTCCCAGTGCTGAGCAAAATCCTAGGTGTTCAAATGCTGGAAATGTCTGCCTTGGTCACAGACCAATTCAGAGCTCATGAAGTGTGGCACTGAGACTTCCACAGTGGGGTCTTGTCCATGACTTAAATACCAAGAGGTCATTTACTGCCTGGTCTCTGCATCTTTTCTGCACTGTATGTACCTTACGTGCTTGTTTCCCTGTTAATAATAAAGCCAGGTGCAATTATGGCCAGTCTCAAAGCATTCATGATTTGTGAGATGGTCCTCACAAGTTTGGTTTAAAAATTGCTAGAGTGTAAGGAGTTATGATTTGGGGATATGTTTTAAATCCAGATTCCCATGCAGGTTTTCAGCCTGTAACTAGGCTTTTCTCTGCAAGTACATCAAAAATGGTCCTGAAGGCCGGGAACCTACTTTACTCTGTATCTGGCAGCTGAGTGCTCTTGTATTCACATGACTGCAGGAGATGAAGCTTTAGGTGAAAATCAAATACTGTAAGAGTTAGGATAATCTCTTACAGTGCTCCTGGTAAGGTGCTAAGGTAGCCATGGGTACCGTCTCATGTTCATGGCCTTGTGAATGCCTCCTCTTTTGGCAGCTCGGATGAAGACATTCTCATTAGTGGGTTGAAGCCCTACACCAGGTATGAGTTTGCTGTGCAGTCCAACGGTGTTGGTATTGATGGGCCCTTCGGCAGTGTGGTGGAGCGGTTCACCCTTCCTGACCGTGAGTATTTATGGGAATTGAATCCTGATCTTTCCTGGATTTCTGTGAATCCCCATCAAACCTCTCCTAACGTGCCTGAGAGATTCCAAGCTCTGATGTCCCTGGGTACATAAGAAGCTTAGAGATGCTAAGGGTCCCAAGCCCATTGAATGAGTGCTGCTTTATAAACAGAGAGGAGTATGTAAAGAGAGTTGGGGCAATAAATTCTGTTACTGCAGGGTACCCTCTGGATTCTTTCAGAGAAATCCGGCTTGCTAGAGAGCTGATAGCATGTTGCTTAAGCACTAGGTCCTTTCCAGTGCTGAATGTCACTGTCAAAACAAGTGTGCCTTGCTCAGCCTTGTTCTCCAGCAAGACCTCCACCTCTTAGCTTCAGGCCTGGTGATGGTTGGGAGGCAGAGGTGATGTTGGGAGTTTCAGTGGGTTAACTCCTTACTGTAAGGCAGCTCCTACTGTATGCAGCTTCACAGAAGAGCAGTGATGGGATTTGGAGGTGTTGTGTGTCCTGCCCCCTAGCTTGGACTAGTTGCAGAGCAAGCAGGGCTTTGAGGGAGATGGAGAAGAAAGCAAAAAGGAGAGGGGGGGGAGGTGCTCATTCTCTCAAAGATGAGCAACACTTGCACAGCCTCAAACTGAGCTGTGTGGCTTCATCAGCACTGTCATGTTTCCCTTGGGTGTTTGGCCACAACGCGCAAGTCCTGCCCTGTACTGGGCTCAGTAGCCTTCCCTCTGCACTCTCCACAGCTTGTTTGCATGAGGTGTCCAGTCACCTGGGTCACACATCATTTTATGCTTGCAGACGTGACTGTGGCACCACTGATGAGGATCATGGAAGGCACAGAGCAGTCATCATGCCCTGCAGGTTGAATGCTCTCCTCCTCATTTCTGCTGCTCACACTGGGTCTTTACTTGCATTTGCCAGGTCCCTCGACGCCTCCATCTGACCTGCGGCTGCACCCACTCAACCCCTATGCTGTCCAGGTGCACTGGTGCCCCCCTGCCGAGCCCAATGGCATCATCGTGGAGTACCTCATCCTATACAATGCCAACAACACACAGCCTGATGACATGTGGACCTTGTTGACACGAGAAGGTGAGCCTTACTGAGGTGGTGTAACCTAGGCAAACGCTTGTCTTCAGTCTTCTCTAAGCTTAACCCCACCAGATTCTCCTCCTGTCTTCTTCCCTGGGTCTGTGTTGGCCTACAGAGCTGGTCAGTCCTGCTGCCCTGATTTTTGCCTCTCTTTGAGCACATACAAATAAATTCAAGAGCTCATGCTGCCAGTTTTCTTGAGGCATATGCTAGTTGTTGCTTCTGGTCATACAGAAATGTCCAGGGACATAACTGCTGAGAGACATGAAACCATATATATCTAGTGCTGAAACGGCCGTTATCATCCAGCAGCCATCCGGCAGATACAGGCCACTGGCCGGTCACTCATAGGAGGTTGTATGCCAGCAACGCTGCACACAGTCTGTATCATCAGCTCTTTAAGCTGCACAGTCATTAATACCTAGGAGGTGTGTGAGTTACCTCTTAGAGCTCGTAGCGCAAAATCTCTCACTTCTGAGGGTCCAGCAGAATTCCACTGCTGCTTTGCTGCAGCCCTGTGAATACACTTGAAACTGCACATTTTGAACTTCTCTTGGCTTGCTTTTGATCAGGAAATATCTTCAGCACAGAAGTGCATGGCCTGGAAAGTGATACCAGATACTTCTTCAAGATGGGAGCAAAGACAGTCGTGGGATCTGGTCCCTATTCAAACGTTAAGGATGTACACACCCTCCGGGAGAAGCTGTCTGGTACGAATTTCCCCTTTGTCCTGGGGCAGGAAGCGAGTCGCGTTGCTGAAAACCGCAGTTCATCAGCAGTGGCATTTCTGTTTGCCAATGAATTGCCTGATGTCACCGCGCAGAATGTGAGATGTGACTGTGGGTAGGCCAGTGCAGAGGATCACAGCAGAGTCCTCAGATGTGCAGCTCCATAGGCCCCAAACAGCTCCAGAACCCATCCCACAGCAGAGCTCAGTCTCTCTTTCCCCATCCAGCCCCTCTGGAAAGGCACATGCAACCTGCATCTCGCTGCCTTTGTTAGGCCTGTGTAGCATGAAATTAATGAATGTGCACAGATGCCAGTTTGCTTTAAGGTGTTCCAAATTGTCACTGCCAATTCATCTCTTTTCCTTTATGTATATAGAGGCATCAGCCATTGGTGTTAGTGAAGCTGATGCTTCTCTGAACACAGGACATGTTGTGCCTTTTTCCTGCTAACAGCTGAAATGATGCATCTGTCCTTCCCCTACTAGATGTTCTGGATATCCACTCTGTCACGGGAATCATTGTGGGAGTCTGCCTGGGGCTGCTCTGCATTCTCTTTTGCATGTGTGCCAGCTTTCGCAACAGCAAGCAGAGGTAGGTGTCACCTCGCCTTGCAGGGGGTAAAGGAGGCTGATGTGGAAGGAGACAAAATGCTCTGTGAGCTGCTTCTCTGTGTTCAGCTGGGCTGTTTGAGATGCAGTGTATGACACAGCTAATGTAAAGATTGAGTAATGGGAGTGCTAGCCAGCTAAGGAACACACTTAGTATAATCTTTTCACTGATTTATTTCCTCTGTAGTTTCTCTTTAATTTGCCTGATTGGACTAATAGTTTTCTGCAGAGGTTAAAAAAAAAAAAAAAAAAGGCAAGAAAAGGGAGAAAACGCTATTTGCCTTTTGCCATATTATTATCTGTGTGTGTTTGGGCAGTATTTTGCTTCTGATGCTGGGCAGCTCTAAGGATGTTTGGAAAGGGTTTGTTAACTTTCACTTGGGAAGATGATGGAAGACTTCCCAGTGACTAACTGGCTGGTTTAAGTAAGATTGGACTCAGCCCAAAGCCCACTGATATTCCAGGGGTCTGAATCCAGCAACACCCATTTGGAAAGACTGTAATAGGAAACCAGCTTATTGCTTGAGAGGAGCTTTGAGATGGAGGGGGATCCCAGGACGAGGAACAAGCAACTTCCTCATGAGAGTCAGGGCTGGGGCTTGGGTCTGGTCGCTTCAAAAGGGACAGGCTGAGTGGCCCGGGCTGGATCACTTTGTTTGGCAGTCCCATGGCAATTTGGGACAGAGGAACGTGAGGATGACCAGAGATGTCAACTCTTGCTTGTTTTCCCTCAGGGAGGCCCTGCCAGGCCTGGATTCCCAGTCAGCCGGCAATCACACTTACTACCACCGGGGCAGGCAAGGGGTGGCAGCTCCTAGTGCCACCTCAGACTCGCATGAACTAGAGTCCCTCATGTCCCCACTGCCGGAGGATGCACCCGTGCCCCTGGGAGACATCACAGAACTGACAGAAGTGCACAGCCTCATCCACACGAGCCTCCCTGAGGACGTCGTCCATGGGAAGAGGAAGGTAATGACCTGTGCATGCGGTGACTGGGCTCCCACCCCAGGCAGGAGCCTTTATGTGCTGTGTTGCTGCTGGGAAGTTGAGGTCTGGTTCTGTCCTGGCTCTGCAAAGTGCTGGTAGTCTGGGCTGCAGGCTGCTGCTGGGCAGCCATGCACTTCCCTTTCTGTAAAATGGAGTGGCTCAGTCTTGGCTGTCGGATTGAAGTTTGGGATCCCTGTGCCATCTGCCACCCTTTTTCACTTGCTAGGGATAGTGAACCCTTATCCCCAGGCAGCAGCTACCAAACCTACTGCTGCAGAAAGCTGCATTACTCCAGTTGCTGTGGCATAGAGATGGCGTGAGAAAGTGGCTGTCATCTGGCCCAGAGAGCCAAACACCCCGGTGAAGGGTGTCTGAGGACTGCAGCCCTGTAGTGGCCACTAACTAGTGGTCCAGTTTCTGCTCCTACCCTGGCACAGTCCCAGTACCTGTATTGAGTCCTAGAGTTATCCGTACAGGTATTTCTGCTTATAAGCAGCTCAAAGCCCTAAGGGAGGTGATAGTGTCCTTTAAGTACTACGCAGTTTTGGGAGGCTGAGCATGGGAGACTTCATCCCACTCTGTTGAGATCCTGTAGAGCTGGTGTAAGGAGGCTCCTCTATCTACAGGACACTTTGAGGAGCATCCTTGGTGGAGGGGTGAAGCAGCAACATGTCTTCGCTACAGTCATCAGCCCTGTGATATCCAGGGCAGATCCTGAGCCTTCCAGGATACTGTTTTGGTTAGGGTGAAAGATGCTTTGACCACAAGTGGTGTGTTTAGTGGAATACCCTTGAAGATGAACAAGAGGTGAAAGGGTTTTTATTTTCTTAATAAAAGAATGTTATTTTTTGAAGAAGTCTTTCCCTGCCCTGCTTGGTTTGCCTGACATTGCGTTGTCTTTCACTCTTCCCTGCCCATTCCCTCTCTCAAGCTTGTCTGAAACATTTCATGCCATTAGGGAACCTTTAATTGGCCTAATTTAGTTAATCTGTTTATGCCTCTCTTTGTAACCCAGGGAGAGCATGTAAAGTAATTAGGAGGTTCAGTAAAACAAATGCATTGTGAGCACATGGGATTTCATGTTTGCACCAACGATATGCTTGTGTGTTACAGGAGGGAAGGTGAGTTCAGGATACCTAGCTAACCTGTGCTTGCTGGTAGCAGCGATGCAGGTACGGCTTTTTGGAAATCATAGAATCAGTTAGGTTGGAAAAGACCTCTAAGATCATCTAGTCCAACCGTTAACGTAGCACTGCCAAGTCTACCACTAAACCGTGTCCCTAAGCACCACATCTACATGCCTTTCGAATACCTCCAGGGATGGTGACTCAACCACTTCCCTGGGCAGCCTGTTCCAATGCTTCACAACCCTTTCAGTGAAGAAATTTTTCCTGCTATCCAACCTAAACCTCCCCAGGCACAACTTGAGGCTATTCCCTCTTGTCTTATCGCTTGTTGCTTGGGCAAAGAGACCGACCCCCACCTCACTACAGCCTCCTTTAAGGTAGTTGTATGAAGCGATAAGGTCTCCCCTGAGCCTCCTTTTCTCCAGGCTAAACAACCCCAGCTCCCTCAGCTGCTCCTCATAAGACTTGTTCTCCAGACCTTTCACCAGCTTCGTTGCCCTTCTCTGGACACGCTCCAGCACCTCGATGTCCTTCTTGTAGTGAGGGGCCCAAAAGTGAAGACGGTATTCGAGGTGCGGCCTCACCAGAGCTGAGTACAGGGGGACAATCACTTCCCCAGTCCTGCTGGCCCCACTATTTCTGATACAAGCCAAGATGCTGTTGGCCTTCTTGGCCACCTGGGAAATGCAACCTCTTCAGCTGCCTTCAACAGTCCCATGCTCGTGGCCATCCCCAAGTGCCGTGTCGGATCAGGCTCAGCTGAAGGAGACAGTTTGCAGCCAAGCTGCATCCGTGGATTTCAGTGGAATGTAGCTGCCTTTCTGGACCCAAGCTGAAGAGTGTGAGGAATTTCCTACAGCTCTTTCTGTTAAATAAGGAACAAATGTTTTCAGTGATGGCAGCTTACCCTGAGAACAGGTCAAGCGGACGAAAGTCCCCTTCTCTGGGAGGCCTTTCTAGGGGCAGCATATCCAGATGTCTCTTCCAAAGCAGGAATCCTGTCTGCAAAGATTTGCAGAAAGATTTTCATGCCAACAAAGCAGGGGCTGAAGAGGGCAGTGCCAAGGCCTGGCCACTTGGGGCTTAGCCTGAGAGCGTGGAGCCCCCAGTGTCTGTCGCTGAGGCTGGAAGTGGACGGCAGCTACGTTTTGGAGATCAGAGCTTCGGGGAGGGGGGCGATTCTGGCTGTAGTTTCTCTACCTCCCTGATTGGATGCGGAAAGGCAATTGAGAATTAAATTCACCAAGGAGTTTTGCTGGCAGAATAAAGGGCTCATTTTTTGATGGATGTGGATAGGGAAGCAAGGATCACCGAGGAGCAGCCTCATGCAGCCACCCGGAGAGCAGTGCTGTCACCCGTGCCGCCCGGTGCGGATGACCTCGCAGGTGACGGAGAGCTCGAGTGGTGGCCGGGAGCAACAGGCTGCTGTTGCTGGGAGTGGGCACTGGAGGGAGATGTGCTCCCACACAGGAGACCCCGCCGCCCCCGTCCTACTGGAAGTGCCGCCCGTCTCGCCCTCTGGTGTGTATATTCAGGGGTGAGAAGACTGAGGCCAAAAACATCTTTATGCTGCGGTTGCCAAGAGGCCGCAGGTCCCGATGGCGATGAGTTACCTGGCTGGGTGGTCGGGGAGTTGGGCGTGAGCGCGGCAGGACCGGTGCACGTGTGCCTGGTCCCCACAACAGACGTCAGTTGGTTACACGCGGCTGAGGGTGTGCGTAGTCCCTGGGTTCTCTTGTGCACTGCAAGTAGCTTCATCCAGTGGCCACTTCAGGTAGCCTGCCAAAACCCTCCGGGGCCCCTGCCTGGAGCTGAGCGTTGCCAGGAGCTTTGTACCCCATGGTGCCTTTGTTGCCTTCTCTTTTCTTCTCTCATGCTGTAGGTGGTTGGGGCTGTGAAAACTGATGGCCACAGGAAAAAAAAATCCTTTTGGAAAGAAAGTCTTGGTCTGTCCTGGCAAGGGGAGGCTCCCCAGGGTGCTCTAGGTCAGGTACTAGCACTTGCAGTCCTAGTCAACAAAGAAAGGGAGTGAGGAATGCCTCAGGGATGCTTGATATTTAGCAGCGTATTGTGTCACCATAGAGCTCAGGATGCTGGCTGGGACAGACTTGTAGTGCAGTGCTGCTGCTGCTGTTGGGCAGGTTCGTATGGCTGTGATGCCAAGGAGCTGGCAGCTATGAGTCTGTGTGACCTCCGATTGCCTGCTAGGCCCTCTGCCCCCAAGATACTCTCCTGAAACCTGTTTTGTGTTGGCTGGGTAGCACTTGCTGTTAGCGGCAGCGATAGCTGCTCCTGTGCTTGCAGGCTTTTCACATGCCAGCTCGTTACTTAGCATTTCAGGGATTGTTCTTGTGGCAGCCTGAGGCTCCAGTGGAGCTTGGAGGCTCCATGTTGTTAGGAGATGTACAAGCACAAAGAAGGGACTGTCCCTGTGCCATAAGCAGTCACAAGTGAATGAATGCCATTTTGCAGGCTTGGAGACTGGAGAACAGAGGGAGCGAGGGCAGGAAGTCTTTAACGACACCGAAACTTGAACTGAGTCCTGCAAAGAGTCATAGGCGAGGGCTTTGAGAAGTCCCCTGGTACATTTTCAGGTCAAGATCCACCAGTTCCTTCAAATGCAGGGCTGTGATTCCTGTTGGGCCGTTACAGATAACCTTGGGGGAGCGGGATGGTGCACGTGGAACTGCACAGCGGAGGGGCTTGTGCTCTGCCTCAGTCCTGTGATGGGGACGTGCCCCCTTCGTACCACCGGTGTGGCCAAGAGCCGTAGCCCCTCTCTCCTGAACTGACACTGTGGGAACGGGTGGATTCCCAGCACCATAGCTTCAGAAGGAGGAATGGGCAGAACCGTGTCTGGGACTCAGTAGTACCACGCGGAGGTGGAACGGCCCTTGTGTTGCTGGACGCCCACGGGAGCCGTCCGGCCCCGCCGCTTGTGCTTGCAGGACAGTGAGGTCCTGCTGCAGCCGGGCTGCCCGCACGGGACCCCTCTGGATGGCTGGCAGCTTGGCCGTTTAGCAGGCCCTTTTCCTTCCTCTCTGCACACTTCCCAGTGGTCCCACACAAGGATTTGTATAAGCAGTGACAAGTGATTTTCCTCTGTTAATGTCTTCCCCTTTCCAGTGACCCCCAGACTGCTGCCCTCAGTAGCCCGCCTTATAAATGACACTGTAACGCACAGGCTGTGGTGCCGCAGCTCTGTCTCCCCTGACAGATGGACTGAGGATGATAAAATGGCTCTGCTCCAGATATCTCTGTCACTGCTGCTTTTGGGCCAAGCAATTTGGGGGGTGGGGGAGAGTGTTAAAAAGCATCTGCTTTCCATGGAAGACTTCAGCTTTTCATCGAACGAAGCCAAACCCAAGCATTTTGACTTGGAAACATTTGCTGTTGTGCTGCTAGCGAGCTGGAACCTTGCTTGCTTGCTGCCCGGCTCTCTCCCTGAGGGCCTCCTCCGCAAGGGGACTGCGTTTCCCATGAAGCATCCCCATGACTCGGAGGGCAAAAGCTGTAACGCGTCGGGGAACCTGGATCTACCCAGGTTGTTTTTCATTTTCATGTTGAAATTTTTCTATGTGGAAGAAAAGTCCTGATGTTTTCTGGAAAGTCTTAGATGAGAGCTGTGCTCCTGTTGCCAGCTAGGGGAGATTCTCCTTTACCTGACGGGGAGAGGTCTGCGCTGTGTCGCACCATGCTTTGAGGCGCAGCTGTGGGCAGGGATGCCTGTAAGTTTGCATGGCATGGAGCTTTCCCACTCCTGCAGGCTGCTGCGGTACCGTTCAGCGATGAATCCCTTCTCTCCACTATGACACCCTTAAAAACTGGGCACATCTGAAATGTCCCCAGCCTTACTCTGTGAATGATTTCAAGCTAGTTTAAATAACTGTCCACATAAAGTAGGGAAGGTTTCAAGATCAACATTTCCTACATGTTCATTCCCAGCTCGTATATTTACATGAAATCATTACTTGTCACTGAGCAGGTAATATGATCTAGGCACATTTTTACCGGTTGGAGTTTCTATAAATACGCTAAAATGAAGAGGCTAGTTTGCTTTGATAAGGATTTAGCTGTAGTGGAAGCACCTTTTATTGGAAGATGGTTTTATTAGTTTCCATTCTTGTGTTTGCAGTGAACTGAAAAAGGGATTTTTCCCTCTTTAAATCGGTATTAGACTGACACTGCTTGCCCTTGTTCTTCTGTTGTAAAAACCAAGAGAACAATTCCTTGTCTTCAGCCATTCACCATTGCCCTTGCCTAGAAACAAACAGTATCATTTATTACACCAAAAGATACCACTTGAAAAAAACAGAAGCTTTCAGGCACACGAGACCTTCCTCAGGCCTGTGATGAAAACAGACCTAGAGTTAACTGCAGCTACCCAACCTTAGAGACTAAGCCCCAAGAGGGATTTCCCCCGCCCCCAAACGCAATGTGCTTGAACAACATGTGGGATATAGGCCATGTTGTGTGGCTGATGGTTTTTTCTGTTTGTTGAAAGTTGCAAACTGGTGCAAAACAAGTTTGTTCTTCATTGCAGCCAATTTCAGCCAGAGCTGAACAGGCTGTTCCCAGAGTCATCAAAACCTATGTAAACATGGCAGATTGACATTTCCGCTAACAGATGGTCCATTGGGGATTGCAGTAGAGCTGCCTGTTTCTTTCCACATTTTTTGGTATTCACAAGATGCCTGCAAGAAGGTTTTCAAGTTTGCTCTGTGTGTGTGTATATGCGTGTGATGCTCAGATCTCTCTGATGGCAAATATGCATGTAAGCATCTATAACAGGACACACATTTGTGTGTGTGTGCATGTTTGTGTAGGTTCAATGCTGAAATTTCCAGGCAGTATTTGCTCAGTAACGTATGTTCCTTGGAAGAGGCACAGAAGCCATCAGTCAGCAATGTAGCTGCAGAAAGCCTTTCAGATGGCAGGAGAAGCAAACTGAACGCGTTCCTTGGGTACTCGCAGTCAGCGATACTCCTTATTGCGAGCTGTGTGTGATTGTTTGGTTGATGTCTTGCTATTGGAGTGTAGTTTAATGATTGTTGACTTAGAAGGGGATCAGCTAGGGAGTGCTCTTAGATCAGAACGTACTGTTGAAGATTGTGGAGAGAGGAATGGCAAAGATGCAGCCTCCAGCATCCACTTCTAAATTAGTGACTGCTTGATGTCCACAGCTCCAGGTTCAGAAGTCACTGTTCTGCGGGGTGCTGTCACATAAACGAGTGACATAAACTGAGGCAGTGGCAGAGCTCCTCTGACATGGGATCGGCACTGGGATGTCACGCTGCTCTGCTTCCTGCCAGGTGCTGAGCTGCTTTGGCTTTTGAGTCAGAATGGACAGAGAGTGCTCAGGAAAGTCTCAGGCAGCCCTTCAGTGTGTATGTGAGTGCTTCGGTGTGCCTTCTGCCAGCACAAGGTAGCATTTGCTTCTTGCTGAATAGCTGACTTAGGAATGCTGGGCTCACGTACAACATCTGGTCATGTATTTCTACCTAATTTCCAGCCAGATGGACTGAGGCACAAGGAGGTCAAATGACTCGCGCAAGGTCAGGCTGATGTCAGAAATCTCCTTGCTGTCTCAGCTGGACTCGTGCTACGTTCACTGTTGTTGGACTAGAGCAGGCTGTGTAAGTAGTGGCCACATATGCAGAGCAGAAACCTGGGTTTCCCCTGCCTGACAGTGAGCAATAGGTGGTTAGTGGGTTTGGGTAACGTGCTGTGCGTCTTCACCCTACACAGCCATCGTGTGCACACCACCAGTATCCTGTGTGCACGCTCACAGTTGTCAGGTCACTGACAACTCTTCCTCTTCACTTTCTCGTTGCTTTAACCTTGCATCATTCTCTCACTTCTATCCGGGCAACATGTAACATCTGTGGATCAAGCCCAGAGACGACTGGCTCACGTCTTCCTTAAATCTGAGTGGGTGTATATGTGTGTGTGCGTGTCAGTAGCAAGGCTGAGCTCAGGTAAATGAGCGCAGCCCAGTAAAATCAGACCCTGGAAAGAAAATACTTTTCTGCCTGTGAACTAATAGTCTGAGTTGTTAAATAACTTCAGCTCTTAAAGGCACACATTTCCCATACACAGAGGTGTGCATTCAACAGTTTATTGCAAGGGGAAGCTGAGAGAACCCAGAACAAATTGCGTTCAGCCCATATAATTTAATTAGATCTACAAACAAGGTAACACTGGTTGCCCAGGGGATTTAAGCTGAACTAAGAATTGCTTGGTGGTCTGTTGCAATAAATAAAATAAGGCCCCAAATTTTGTGCCTCTTTATTGATGGGCAAAAGCTGAGTGTTTACCCAGGCCCTAGCTTAGAGCAGAAAATGTGTCCACACTGCAGAGTGAGCAGTTTAGCATTGTCTTCAACTCCTCCTGAAGCACACAGGCCAGTGCACACAGGTGAGGGTCCTTCTCCACGCTGCAGAGTATGGCTTTGCCAAAGCAAATACTGGAACCGTTCAGCTCCAGACTTCCACCATCCCTGTTCGTTTCCAGCTTTGCAGTGGTTTTCAGTAGGCTCATTCTGCTCTGGGTTGTTTGCAGCTTTGCAGGGAGTTGATTTCAGTGGACCTTCAAAAGTGGGGTCTTGTGCCATGGTATACATGTTGGCCTCAAAATTTGAGAGTCAGTGGAAAGCTCCTTCTGAGTCCAGTTGTGAACCATCTGGCAACATTTATCCCCTTGCTCAGCATTAGACCATGGAACAGAGCAGTAACCTGTTGTAATGGGGGACTGTGCCCGTCCATTGTAAGGAGCATTTCTATTTTGATGGCATCAGAAGTGTTCCCAGCATTTAACTTACATCTTCTAACACCATGGTATTTTCCCCACCTTGCACTTTCCTTTTTCAAGCTGCTTCTCATTTCAGGTTTAAGAGGATGAGAATCTGTATCTGTAGTAATTGGATCTCTTCTCTGTCACGCTTTTTTTCTGCAGTCTTCATGGAATAAATTGGCTAACCAGCCCTGGACAAACAGCATAGCCAGATATGGGGACACTATCACAAAAGAGCCTCTCCCTGCTGTGAACGGATCACTGAAGCTCCCTTCCAGTGCAGGCCAGAAGCTTTTGTTACAGGCTCTGGTTTACGATGCTGTGATGGTGGGTGTCTTTGGTTTATTGGCTTGTGCATTCTGATGTGTTTTTTCCATTTATGTTCCCCCATCTCCTTTTCTCCTTTTTGCAGCACAGGAGAAAATATTTTCTTCTGAGCTAGCTTTAGTTGGCTGATCACGGGCTGTATTTTTTTCCTGGGTATAGGAGTGTATGCCAGTGAGACTGATGGGATTTGAGTAAAAGCTGTTTTTTTCCAAGCATCTCTGAAAGCCTCAGCTCTCCCCTCATCTCCTGTCTTGACTTCAGCCAGCCCTTGAGGGCATGAACTGAAAAGGGCTGGAAAAAAAACAAAAGCTGAAAGGGGCTCTGTCCTTTTTGGTGGTAGCCAAAGGGGTCGGGCGGCTCAGTTGTCAGCAAGGCTGCAGCAGTCCTGGTTCTTGAGGACCCAGAGCCAGGCACCAGCAGTCTGGTTTGGCGTTTCACTGTGGCCATTAGCTGCAGTGCTCAGCACAGAGTCATTAAGATCTGCAGTGTGCTTGCCTGAAGAAGGAATTGCATTTTTGCCTGTAACAGGAGTCAGAGATCAAGGGTTGATTTAAACTCTTTCTCCAGATAGGGTAGAGTAATTTCCACCGCACTTGTCATCTTTATGTGGGTGTATAGACTGGGAGGAAATGCTGTCTCTGGTATTGCTTCATTGGAATAAATATGCAAGCCTGTGTTTGAGAGAGCTTGTGCAAGGATCATGACACCTGTGCCGTGTGATGTCTGTGCCATCTCAGCAAAGCAAGCTGATACCTGCTGAGGTTGACTCTGTACCAGAGAGTTTGTCTGGTTACTGCTTTAAGAAGCTCACCCCCAACAAATACTTCTAAGTAACCCACCTATGTGTTCTTCCTAGATAGTAGTGTGAAAATCAATTATACACAGGATGTAATTAATGTTGTGGATAGAGTAAAGACAGTGTTTTACAACCCAATTACAGGGCACTGTTTACAGCACAGCTTACCCATCAGAGTTTGTCAACAAAAGGGGAAGAGTGTTAAAATATGTAAATGATGCACAAAGTTGGCTTCAACAGAAAGCACAAATTATACGAGATATCTCACTTCCATACTTTGAATTGTCTTCTTACTACTAAATCACACAGCGCAGGTTCTGAGCACTGATTGCCTGAAGAGCTCTTTGGGAACTTCCAAAATTTAACTGTTAAATTATAGAATGATCATCTAGCAGAGCGACCTGCTCATTAGCCAGATTTGTGGAGACCTGTAGCCTGAGCTCCGGTTAAACACTGCAGAAGAGAACTGATTGTTTTCTTTTTGATTTAAAGTGCTTGAATTTACACCAACTTTTGCAAGCTGTGACAAAGGTTGTAAGGAGCAAACATTTATTTGGTCATATGTAGCCAAGATTAAATCAGAGAAGTGAAGGGAGCCCTGGTATCTAGTTGTGGGTCCTTATCATGAGCTGTCTCAGCAGCCAGTTTTCTCAAGTGCTACCCACTCGCCATCTAGAAATCTGGCTGTTAGTATGGAAATAGACGGGTGAGTTTTGAAAATTGTTGGCTTTGACAGAGGCTTGGAGAAATGGTTGCTTCAGCCTGCCAAGAAACCTTGGGCAAATCACTCCCTGGGGACTTGCTTTCCCAAATGTAAAATAGGAATAATGATCCCAAGATGATTTGAGATGCTTCTTAAGGCTTCAGCTCTGAAAAACATATCAAGATAATGTTTAATAGCGGCATGTATACATCCCATTGCACTCTGTGGAAATCAGAAAAAAAAAAAAAGCACATTTCAGTGCTTGGTTGAGACACAGCCTCAAGTAATTTACTTTGCCTTTTAATTTTTTCCCTTTTTGATAACAGAATGAAGCAAAGAAAAGCCATCCGCCTGCCAGCTTTCACCAAGTGGAAGCCGAGGTCATCGTCCATTCTGATTTTTCAGCGTCTGACAAAGACTACGACTCCCAGCTGCACACCCTGGACAGCGAAGAGACAGAAACCGAGGAGCAGGAGCCTGAAGAGTTTCCCTCTGGCGAGCTGGCTCTTCCCGGCTCTCCCGGCACCCAGCAGGATGCTAGCCGAGTGTTGAATGACTGCACGGGCGATTCTGAGGTTCAGACCCAGGCCGAGCCATTACATACGGCCAGAAAGACTAACAACACAGAGGCCATTTGCATTGCTGGACTCACCAATGGCTTCCACAAGCACGGGGAAAGTCTGGATTCGGTGGAGAGCAGAGATTCGGACTTCATCCAGGAAGGCAGGGGGGATGTGCAGCCAGTCAAGTGCCAATTGCTTTACATGGCCCTGGAGGAGGCCCCCCTGTGTAGTAACTCTGGTTTATCCAGTTCATCCTCAGCATCTGAGAGCATGGCATGTGTCCACAATCATTGAAGAGTAAACTAATCTGATTTTGGTCATGGGAGAGCTAGAAGCACTACTAAGGGCTTGTCCCTGTGAGGTGCTGCGTGCCCGAGACTCACTGGGTCCAGCAGGAGCTAAGAAGGTGCAGCATCTCACCGGAGTAGGATTAGGACCTGTCAGCTGTACATATTGGCTTCAAGAAATCAGTAGGTAGACTGAAAAGGGCCCATCTTCTTCCCGCTGAAGCTAATGAGTAACTTGGTGTTCCTGGGAGCAGGGCTGAGCCATCTGCCAAAGTCTGACACAAAACCACGGCCAGAACAGAGCCTGCTGCGTCAGACCGGTGCAGTCATTTCGCTGTAGCCCTCAATGCGACCGGCAAGGTGTCTGTTAATGCTGGCAAGGGCAGGGCGCACTCAGCGATTCTCCTCAACTGCCCATTCACCAGGGAGGGCCTTGGCACTACCTGCTGCCTCGCAGCGTTGGGATGAGTTTCGTCAAGAGTCCCACAAGGGGGTGGAACCAACACAAACAAATTCAGTGAGCTGTAACCACCAGCCTTTTCTGCCCTCCCGTGGTTAAAAGGATTATAAGGCTCTCTTTGTACGCTACCACAGTAACTACTGCTAGCAGGCTGATGTAGTGGCCTTTTATTACACACTCTACGAGTGCCTCTAACAACTTGTACTATATAGAACCTTCTTCAGTGTCTGGGTCATTTCACCAACCTGGACTTTGTTTTAAGTAGGTTCTTGTACCTAATATTTTAGGTACACATCTGTCCTTTTAATGTACAACATGTATTTTTGTTTCCTTGGAGCATCTTTATATTATTTAATTTTATAAAGTGGAGTAGTGTGTGGTATAGAGTAGCATTTTTACTACTTCTCTCTTTCTTTTACTTTTTCCTCCCTAACAACACAACTACCTCATGTCTGTTGGAGAAAAAAAGCAGTAGATCTACTCTTTTGTTATAGTCCATTATAGGTTTTAACTTATTCTTATACCGCCTTTTTCTAAAGAATATGTTTGCACTGGTTGTTGACTATTTTTTATTGAATAGTGCTGCAGAGCTGATGTCTATCTTGCTTTGTTTCTAGGTGTTGCCATAGGACATGTTCCCTACAGCTGGGGAGTTGGGTTGTGTTTCTCTGTAGGACTGTGTTTTACAGGAGCTGGCTTCAGCTGGTGGGACGGTGGTCAGTCTTTCTTTAAGAAGTTTATACTAGCAAAGAGGAAAAAGCAACAATTACAAAATTAACCTGTGACCTTGGGGAAAAAAGAACCAATAATTGCAAAAGTAACTTGTGATCTTGGGGACACCCTTTTTTGTGCCCAAGTGGAGACACCTCAGATGTTTCTGATTTCCAGAGAGCAGCTCTCAGCCTCCTGTAAGCAGTTGACTTGCTGAAGGCTGTGGATGAACAGGTGATAATTCCTAGTCACTTTTGAGAGTCCTGGCCAAAGTACTTTTTAAGACCAGAGCACCACCAGAACAAAATTAAAATCAAATCCTTGTGCTCACACTGGTAGGTCTAGGTTTATTAGTGATAACATTTGAAAATCATCCTGTGACTCTTCCTTGCTGACACTGCTGGCTTACTGCTGACATGTCTCTCAGCCTGGCCTTCTGGCGGTGGGTGAGCTTGTTTCTGCCTTTCCTTTAGCCTGTCTCTGCCCGGTTGCAGAGTTTGACTGTGAACGCTGCAGATTGGATGGACTCCTCAAGGGTGATAAGGATTGTTAGTTCTGTTCATTGGGTGTTGGGTAAATGTTCTGCCTTCCCAAGGATTCAGAGATCTGGCCATTTGTTTTAAAGAAAAAAAAAAAAAGAGGGTAAAGATTCCCATCTCCATCTTTTTTTTTTCTGTACTGAAATTCCCTCAAAGCTGTATGAGGAGCTGTGAGCTCATCAGAGATCCTGTAGAAAGGCTTTCAACTTCATTTTTGTAGTGAAATCTGGACTGAGATGCTATGCTTGCAGCAAGGAGAGCCTTGCTGCACCAGCACCCTGTCCCTGCTTGTGTTGTGAAGACGTGTGTCAGTGTGCCCTGTGTTTGGAGCTGAGCTGGATCAGCCTTTGTCCTTGCAACCCTCTGTCAGACTCTGCTCTTCAGCGGAGTGCCTCAAAGCCTCCATGTACCCTGTTGGGAAGGATGCTGAAGCTTCTGCCTTTCCCCATCCTGTAGCTTCTCCCCCAGCATGACACCCTGTTGTAGTAAATGGCTGTATGTCCACTTGTTGCGCTTGCTGTGTTGCTCCAGCTGGTGTTCAGTATCTTGAGGAGTCTCAGAAGTGCCGTTCCAGGCTCAGAAGCACCATGACTGAAAGGCTGTGTGTGGCACAGAGACTGGAAATCAGTGCCAGGGAGCCTGCTAGGCAGGAGTTAGTGCAGGGCTAGAAAAAAATAATAACTGGGCAGAGGAAGTGCGTTATTAAGCTCCAGAACTCACTGCCACAAGACTTTGAAACTAACGACTTAGTGTGGTTACAGATAAGGCGGTGAAGTGTTATTGCAGGCAATAAGGGCAATTCAGAGTTACAAGAGAGCGGATGCAATTGCAGAGGTATAAACCCTCCAGCTGGGGAGTATCGAGCACCAGCTGTGGAGTGTGGGGGGAGACATCTGTAGCTGGACCCGAGCTGGCAGTTAGTTTCATGGAAGAGTCCTTGCCCTTCCCCAATGACAGAACAGGCCCTGTACAAGCCCCGTTGCTACCTTTGATGTGCAAAAAGGGAGGACCCTCCTCCAAAAGGACCTCAGCTGCAGAAATCAGGACCGTTCCCTCAGACCAAGAAATTGCCTCTGACTGGCAACAGCTAAGCTGTTCTCGGTACGGATGCCGTGTCCGTGTGGAGTCTGTTGGCCTTGGTGCCCTTGTTTAACGCAGCTGTACCCCAGGCCCCTCCTATCCTGAGCACATGCAGGACTCGGTTAGAAATAAATGGAAGAAAACAGGTAATACACATTTTATGTGTAAAGCTGAAACAACCAGTGCATATATTTTTTTATCATGAAATAAGTAGCTTTCTTGCAAATTTCTCACAGACGCTCAAACTGTTGATACCTTTAATTACCCGTCATACTTAATATATGTCCCTATGCATCAGGCTCCTTTCCCCCTTTTCTTCCTTTCAGTAACACTAAAGTTTATTGCTATTCAGCTTTTTGCCGGTGTATATTGTTTTACATTGTTAAAATGTCAGATTTGTCTCACTGGCATAATTTTGTAGTATTAATGTTACCGTTTGGCTACACAACTGTATATTTCCCATGCTGCTGTGAGAGTCACAATTTTTATTCCTTTACTTCTTTTAAATCCGTGTTACACGAAATACATGACTCAGCTGAATATCTCAACTTTTTGATTTCTTACTTAACAGACAGTAAAGTTCTGGTTTAAATAGCTAAAATGAGATAACTTATAACCTAGGTTTTGAGAATTTTTTATGTTACTAGCTAATAATCCTGAGGATCAGCCCATGAAATATGCTGTGTTAGAAAACAACCATTTTAGTAGGTCGCTATATGTTCTTGATCTCGTTAGAAATAGATGTTTTGAAGGGATCATTCTTTTCTAATCAGTGCCCTTGTTAGAAAAGACATCTTTAGTCCAGCAGAAATCTACCATCTAGTTCTGTTATTGTATTCCCTCGCTAATATTTTAAAATTAAATTTCATTTAACTTTCTACACAGTGCATAAGGATGTGTAACCAGAACTTGATCTTGTTTGAAGATTGTGTCTGTATTTGGTTCCATGCTGTACTTAATTATAACTTTCTTTGTTCAGAGACTGTTCTTACTCCACAAGTACTCTTTAATGTTGAAGTGTAAGAAGACATCGTCCTTATATTCCTTAACTAATGGATTATTAATAAAATATTAAAAAAAAAAAAAGTGGAATTTGTCTCATGAGTCAGTCTGTTGCAGCTCACTCGGAGAGAAAGTCTTGTTGTGGAAGGCTGATCCTGTAACTGTGCTTGGAGTGGCTGGACCCTGGGAACTTTGCTGTTATGCTCTGGGCCATACCCTGCCTTTCAAAACAGAGGGGATGGCCGGGGAGCTCTCTGCCTGCATCGGTTTGCTAGAGACAAACCTTTAATGTCTCCCTGCAGCCTGGCTAGAGCTGTGCCTCATGGTGCGAGGGGGACTGCGTGGGTATTTCCTAACATCTCAAATGCAGCCTCATGCTTGTCTGAGTAACTTGCTTCTGGATGGATGCGAACGAGACCTTGCAGCCGACAGCCCTGAGGCTGCGTGGCAGAATACCTTCAGAATTGGAGTGTATTACAGGGAGGGGACGCCTTAGGTTCATCACCTCTCTGCAGCCTGTACCTGCTTGGTGCAGGACTTGTTCGTCTGCGCCAGCTGGTGCACATCACTGTCACAGAGAGTGGAGGCAGATGCTCCATAGCCTGGGCCTGGTCTGACAGTTGGAGGCTGTACTGCAGCTGCAGTGCTTGCTGGTGGGACGCAGTGGCGGGAGCAGGACGAGGGATTCATGCTCGTGCCTGAGCTCATAACCGCGGAGGCTGGGAATGGGGGATGGCAGGGGGTGCGTGCTTCCTTAGAGATCGCTCTTCTGGGATTTCAGGCAGAGTTTGGGTTCTTCAGGCATTTTTTGATGGTTGCTCATTTCTCAACCATTAAGCTGATTCCTATGAGAAAAAAAAAAAAAGTCCAGTTTCTTACATTATCTTGGGGAATTTTATGTGGAAAATAAGCAGAAGCATCTAGCAAACAAATAGACTTCTCTTAGGTGGTGCAGTAGGCTAAATGCTCAGTGGCTTGTGTCCAGCTAGAGTGGTGAGAGGGTGTCTGGCAGTGCCTGAGGACACACTATTAACCTCCCATGCATCTCCCTTTCTTCCTAGGATGCATTCCCTACTTGAGTAGATAGTTTCCATTATTGCTTTATGCTGCCAGGACTACGGGGCCATAAAATCTCATTTTATCTGCATTATAGAGGTAATAAATCTGCACTTAGCATAGTGTTCTCTGATAGTGGTTAAAGGAAACTCCGTCAAACCGTGTAACTCTGATGAGTCTTTCTCTTAATGACAGGTAATGAGCAAGGAAGGACCTTTTTTTTGGAGGGGGAGGCGACTGCATGTCCCACTTCTAGCTCTCAGTTCACAGCATGTGATGCTGGCAGGAGGCTGCTGAGAGGGGACACGCCTGGGTTAACAGAGCAGAGGGATGGATGGACAGAGCGGTTACAGGGGAGCTAGGACTATGGAGGAGCGAAGATAAGAGTGAGGCGTTTGTTTGCGTTTCATTCTCTTGCCAGTATTTATTGCCACGGTATGCTATGCTATGACGCCGCTGGCAGTATCACTGCACAAGGCTCGAAGCTCGTGTGGTCCCAGGTAACTCGGTAAGGGGCCAGTGCAGCACGTTGCCCAGCGCAGCCCCGGGGGAAGCGGCACAGCGAGAGGCAATGGGCTGCAATGTGGCAAGGTGGCTGGGGATGCTCCACAGCTGTTTCCATCCCACTCTGGATACTGTGGTGCGAGCAATGTGTAACTTAGTGGTTATAAAGCCTCTCCCAGGCTGTCCGAACAGCAGCATGCCACCCTGCTGTGCTTTACAGCCGTGATCAAGGGAGAAAGGTCTGACCAAGGACAGACAGCGATGCCGTCTCCTCACCCCTTTGCAGCAACAACACCGCTGTCATCCAGCCAGGGCTGGTCCCATCCGCAGCCCTGAGTGCGAATGGCAAAGGGTTTCTGCTGGGAAAAGTGGCTTCCAGGAGCATGTCCTGGGGCTGTCCCACTGCCGCAGGGACAGCTGAGCTCAGTGCCTCAAGGCAGGTGCCCTGATTTCGGCTCCCCTCCCTCATACTGACCACAAAACAGATGCTAAAACCCAACATGTATGTACGTAAGTGTAAAGCTCCCAGGCTGTTAGCAGACAGGGAAACCACAATTACACGTAGAATAATAAATGGAGTGAATTCAGACAGGTTAATCTCCCGCTTCATCCTCTGAAACTACTAATGGTGTCTTGGGGACCTCAGTCTGCAATTAATTGGTGTAAATCAGGAGCATTATTGGAGCTGATGGAAATTCACTGAGCAAGGGGGTGAGCGAAGCCCTTTGAGGCTGGCTCTCATGCAGGATAACCTCGCAGGAGGGGTCGACAGACGGATGGACCTTGAGCCCCTCTACAGGAGGGAGGACGGAGGGATGGACACCACACTGCCTCGGCACAGGCTGGGCACTGCCATGCTGTAGCTCTGCTGTTTTTCAGAAGGCTATGCTTTCTGCTCACAGTGTGATTAAAAAAATTCCTGCATCCAATACAAAACAACTTTTTCAAGCCTTCATGGTTTAGAGTGGAGCACAGAAAAACGTGAGTGCTCCAGATTCCTGTCCTCAGGTAACTCTAAGAAGAGCAGTAAACCTGCATTTCTCTTTTAAAATCTCATGGCTTTTCATGTGAGTCCTGTTGTTTGGCAGAACCACATTTGCAATTTTTGAATGTGACACCAGTGATGTCACCGATGTCCTTTGCAAGATGTGACCTTAGTTGCCCTGAAGAGACAGCTACCTACCCCTGCTCCTGAGTCCTGCCACTGCCACCCTGGTCAATGCCCATGCACAGGAGCAAAAGCATCCAAAATCTGTGGTTCCTGGGGGAAACAAGCCCTGTAAAACACACTGTGTTCTGTTTCCCTTGGAGTTATTGATTCCAACAAGCCGTCCTTGAGGCTGGTTGGGCTCTGGAGCCTGCTCACCACGCTGGTGGCATCCCTGGAGCTGCTACAAGCTCACAGTGGCTGTGAGCGATAGAGAAACGCTCACACGGTGGCAGCCAGGGAGACGGCTGGGGAACAGGAGCAGAGCTTGTGCAAAAGGTCGAGGACAGCACAGAAATTCAGGTGTTACCAAGAGGCCAACAGAGCCAGTTCAGCCCGGAGCAAATTCTTCCCCACTGAAAGTAACCTCTTACAGCTCAGTCTTCCACTAAATGAGCGAACCTTTAATGTGGAGCAGATGCAGTGAAGTCTTCTTTCCTCGCTAGCAGACTCCGCCACACTCAGGGTGCACCATCAGGGGAACCGTGCATTGTCCATCTTTACAAAGTGTTTTTGTCAGGTTTCTGAGCAAGTTTGGAGGGCTAGTAATCTGGTCCATCAAGCTCTGGTTTTGTTCTGAAAAAAGAAAAGAGGATCCAATTCTAATTTTTTTTTTCCAGTTGCTTTTTACCCCCAAACAAACAACAAAAAAGACTTTAATCTGTCATTGAAGAAATTGCTGCTGCTGCTGCTGACAGTTTCGTTTGTGGAGAACGTGGGCCAATGGGTTGGGCAGCATCAGTGGGAGGACATCACTAGCACTGGGGCTGAGAGCTGTGTAGGGATGCGTTACCCTTGTTTCATGCCGGGAGGGACATAAGAGGGACGTTATCTTCAGGCTGTGGCAGGATTTAGTAGACTTATTCCTTGCTGGGTCCTTCCTCACTGGGTTGTTCAGCAAATATAAGGGCATCTTGGAAGGTCATCTGGCTGTATGACTGACCCGGGTAAGTCACCTAATAATGGTATTTAAAACAAGGCGCAGCGGGGCGGGACAAGCCAAGCTCTTCATTCCTGTCCTCTGGAACTCCCCAGGTTTGGGATCCCTTTGTGGCCACTGCCCTGTGACCCCACCACCCTGCTTTCTGGGGATGTCGTTCACCTCCAGGCACTGACAAACACTTCAGCAGGTGTTTTTGGTCTCCAAAACAGTCTGGAAACAAAATACATGGTGGAACCAGGCAGAAGCCACCCCATCTTATCAGCACCCTCTCTCTATGTTGCAGCGCGGCTCGTTTAACGCCAGGTTTGTGGTTACCATCCCTCAGGGAGGATAAGAGGCAGCTCCCCAGTGCAGGGCACAGCCGAGGGGCTCACTGGGCAGTAGGGAGCCACTGTGGCTGCGGGTCTGGACCCTGCCCTCACCCTCTGCCTCAGACCTGGACATCATTTCCAAAACTGGGTCGCTTCAAGCGGTGGCGGGTAGAAGCATGGCCCTCAGGCAGACATGAGGAAAATGTCCCCTAGCATTGCCACAGGCTGTCCTGGCCAGCTGGGACCTGTGAGGGGAGAGTGGTGAGGGGAGATCCATGAGAGGACAGTAGTGAGGGGAGACCCTTGAGGAAAGATTCCTCAGAGGAGGTCCTTGAGGGGATACCCTTGAGGGAAGACCCCTCAGAGGAGGTCCATGAGGGGAGACCCTTGAGGGAAGACCCCTCAGAGGAGGTCCATGAGGGGAGACCCGTGAGGGAAGACCCCTCAGAGGAGATCGGTGAGGCAGCTTTGGTGCGGGGACACCCGTGAGGGCAGAGCAGTGAGGGGAGACCCGTGAGGGGGCACCCCTGAGGGGAGAACCTTGAGGGACCTTGTGCGGTCCCCACACGAGACGGGTGCTGAGAGCCCCCGCACTGAGACCGACTCCCTCCCACCCCCGACCGGGGGTCGGCCCCGCAGCCCGGCCGGACCCGTCCCGGCCGGACCCAGCGCTACGCTGCCTGCGCCCCGGCGGATGCGCAAGATGGCGCAAGGCGCTGCCCGCCCCCG
>VXAL01010990.1:206326-340639 GCA_013399475.1 Chauna torquata | reverse complement strand
CGGCGGCGGTAGCATCCCTCTGAGGGAGCGGGAGGGCGGGACGGGGCCGCGGGGCGAGGCGTTGGGCGCGTCGGAGGGGACGGTGGTGTCTGTGGGGCCGCCGCCGCCGCCGCTCTCGCCCCCTTGGGCGGCACTGGGGAGGCGCGGGGCGGCTGTGGTGTGGTGGCGGTGGCGGTGGCGGTGGCCTGGCTCCGGGTCCGCGCCTGGAGAGCCCACCCGAAACCACCGCCGGCAGCGCGAGCGGGAGACGGCGCCCGCTTGGACGAGCCGCGTTTGGCAGCCGTGGATGGTGGCTGCAGAAAAGGGACGTCGGGCTGCGAGCTGCCCAGCGGCGACAAGCTAGTTTAAACCTCGAAGAATTGTGCTTTCATGTAATGCCTGGCGTGGTTCGCGCAGCCACGGCCGGTAACACCACCCACCGGACCAGGGCCGAACTACAAAAATATGAAAGGGATTTTTCCCTGGACCTACTGTGCGCAAGCCCTGCTGATAAATTGCAATATTTTCACTGTACTGGGGATGCTGCTTAAGTATGGGTCTAATCTGAGGAGGATGCTGAGAAGGATGCTGTTGTGTAGCAAAATACCCACGTGCCTCCTGCCCTCTCTTCACTTAGCAGCCTTATACATAAAGAAAAGTAGGAATTGTTTTAAAAATGTACGAGCAGCCCAGCATGGGCAGAGGGAGAAAAGCGCGTGTTAGATTAATCAGAGATTTGCTGCCTGATATGAGGGGTGTTTGAGAGACCAGGCTGTGGGATATTCCCAAAACAAATCTTGCCACGTGGTTCGTAGCAGCCACGGCGAGGAGAAACTGGTGTAACTCTTAGAAAATAGAAGTTACCTGTGAAGCGGATGTAACGAGGCAGGTCTCATTACTCTGTTGGGATTCCTGGGTACACTGCAGTGCAATGGGGATAGTTGAAAAAATAGTTCTTTTCTGGGGACAGAGGAGAAAAGAAGGGAGTTTTTGAAAGCAAAACTTTAATGAGTTGAGTGTGTGTCTAGTTTATCGCCTGCCGCTCTCTGAATTGCCCGGTGTGTTCATTTATGCTGTGACTTGGCAGGTCAGTGGCTCCTGACTTTGGGGGGTGTTTTACTGGCCCCGCTGACGAGTGCTTGGCTGCACTTTAAAAGTTTTTCTGCTCTGAGGTTTCCCCCTGTCCTCAGTGGGTTTATACACTGTAGCTGCGATTAACAGCAACATAACGCTGTTTCTGTGCTCTGCTGCATTTAATAAAGACTCCTGCGTCTATGTCAATCAGCGCCGGAGCAGAAAAGCTGGCCGCGGGGACGGATGGGGACGGATGCTGCGCCGCGGGGACGGACGCTGCGCTGCTCCGTGCGGGATTCTTGGTCTCCTGCTCCTCAGGACGCAGCGCTCGGCTCCTGCCCGTGCAGTTCTCAAACGTCCTGAAGTGCTGGCCCGGCGAGGTGGAGGCAGGCGTGGGACCTGGTCAGCATGCTGGAGTGGGCTCAGCAGCGAGACAGTATGTTTTTTTTTTAAAATTTCCTGGAGCTCTTTGTTCTGGGTGGTGGACAGCTTTTGTCTGTTATTGCTGAGCCCGGCGTTCAAAGACAGGCATAGGATACCAGAGGCTCCCAGCTCTGCTCAGTAACAGCCTTGGAATTAAACACTGTCATTTATATTTAAGTAGGCTTAACTTCTAAATTATTGAAGCTATAAGCTTTCACTAATTCCTACTCTGCATGGCTTGTGTTCTTGTTTTTAGATTGCCTTCCCCTAAATTGTTGTAATACCCCCTCTTTTTTCTTAATATACATAGAGGTTATCTCGTATCATTTCCCCGGTAACACTCAGAAGACACTATATGAAATTCGAGCCCGCCTTTGGGCTTTGTTCCTCTCGGGGAGTTCAACAGGAGAAGCTCAGGGCACGGGGCTGCCGTGTTTCCCGCGGAGCAGGGCTGTCCGGCGGCCGTGGACTCGCGCGCCGTGTTTGGGACCGGTGCCGGGCGTGAGGCTCGCGTGGGTGCGAGTGTGCAGCCGCCGGTGCCAGTGCCGCGCGTGCATCCGCTGGGGCCACCGACGCTAAACTTCCCGCTAGGTGTATTTAAATGCCAGCCAAGAGAGAGAGGGAGAGGGCAGGTTGGTCCCCTCCTGATCCACTCTGACACCGCCAGCACAGAGAACTGGAAATCCTAAACTGATCAAATTGCTCCTCTTCTTATTACCTGTCAGGCTCTGAGCTTGCACAGCGCAAGCTCCCATGCTTGCTTAGGAGCTGACAGTGGCAGAAGGTCCCCGGTCCAAGATTACAGCCCAGGTCCCCCTCCTCTCTTTCCAGCTCTGTCCCATCTTTGGCCAAGTGCCCCGGTGCAACTGGCCCAACACGGGCCAGCGTGGAGCAGCTCAGTGGCAGAACCGCCTCGCAGAGAGCTGCAAAACTGCTCTCACGGTGTGTGTGCAAACGAGAAAGCCTCTCGCTTTCTCTTCGGTCTGCATGAACTTTCCTTTCTGTGATCTCCTTGCTTCTGGAGAGCCGTGTCACGGTGTGGGAAGTGCCAAGCATCGACCCCGTGCGCTGCCAGCCCCTTGCCACCCAAACCCTTGGGACGTGACCCCCCACACCTCCCGCCCCGCTACCCCACGGGATCGTCTTTGTGCGTCGTGCCGGGACGGCGAGACCCTGCGCTGGGACCCGGGGCGCAGCGAGTGGCACAGCGCATGCGAAGCCGCTGCCGGTGCCCGGCTTGACCCCCGGAGCAGCGCGCTAACCCAGCGTGCGTTCGGCAGACCACGCGCTTCGTTTCGTAGCCTGCAACGGAGCTGGGGCAGAAGATGCTTTTCTCCGTGCCCCCTTCCCCCACTCTTTATTTCTTCATGCTTTGCGCTCCTGGGCTTCTGACCCCGGATATTGTCCTTTTATTTGATCTGACAAAACAATGCAGGAGCCCCTGTCTGCAGATTAAGAATTCCCATTTAAATCAACTGAATAACGTTGGGCAGGAACAGGAATAGTCCATTCAAAATTACTTTGAAATCACAAACTTATTTGAACTTTACTGGAGCTTTTAGTTTTACAGAGTTTAGAAACTAATAAATTATGTAGCAGGGCTCATGAAAATCTACCCGAGTCAGTTTATCCAAAAGAATATGCAACATTTTGGTTTTGCAAGAAAATAAAAATAATTGTTTACACATGTTCAGGAGTCATTGGCAAGCATATAAAACTGATGGTTAAGGAGGCGAACATGTCAATAATTGCACTTTAAGAGAAAGGAGTGGCAAGGAGGCGAGCGCACCAAGAAAAGCACACAGCATACCGATCTGGCCTTGCTATTATATCAAATGTCGCTGCTGTATCGCACCCTCCTCTCGAGAGGAGCCCAGTCACTTAACAACCCAGACCGGCTCCTGCGTTGGTAATTTAAAACCAAAGTTTCAGAGCAGAGTCAAGGATTTGCTGCCTTTTTGTTTTTTTTTGCACGTGTGGCTGTGCTGATGAAGCTCATCGCGAGTCGGGAGGATGCAGGTTGTGGCGGGTGATTCTGCTTGGGTGCAGAGATGCTTTTGCACAAGGATCTTTGCCGCTGAAACTTGAGAGCACATGAAATGGGAGAGAAGCGCTAAGGTTTCATTAAAATGGCTCTGGTTTTGGAGCTAGCAGGGAGCTGAATTTCAAAGCCTCAGGAGGGGAGGTGATGGGGCAGAGGGAAAGGCAAGCGAGAGGAGGGAGTCGTGTGCTTCCTTTGAATCCCCTGGATGTGATCAAGAGTTTTGAAGGTTTTAATGTGCGCAGAAACTTCTCTTCCTCCAGAAGGACCTTGCCTTTCCTTCCCTTGCGCACCATCCAGTCCAGCTCACCAGCCCTCGGGCTGAATTTCAAGGGCGATGCGATGGGGCCGTGCTGGCTGCTGATTTTTGGCTGCAGGATGCCGCAGGGGGAGCCGCAGGGATGTGGGGAGCCGGCTCTGCGCCCAGTGTTTCCCTTCTTGGCTGCTGCGTTTGCTGTCCTCTCGTGCGTGGTGGTTTCCTGCTCCGTATTTGTATCGCTGATGCCCTCTGCGGTGAGACTGTGATCCGGTCAGGGCTGCTAAACACGTGGGGAATGCAAATAACAACACATCCTGCGCTCGGGCTGCTGCCGTGCTCTCTGGATGCCTTACCGTGGATGGAGCTACTGTGGGCAATTAATTCAGAAAAAGGTCTTTACCCTTTCCAGCTACACCAACAGGTTTTACCCTGCTTTCTTTAGAGATGGGGGAGTCCACGAGGACTCGGAGCTCGTCCTGGAAAGGGGTCTTTGTACTGGGAACGCTTCCTGCTTCCACGCTGTATTTAACAAGCGACCTCCTGGGATTTGCCCAGTCTGGTCTCAAACATCTGAAAATTATTTGGGGCCATTTCTCTGCCTCTTTGGGCTGCATTTGCTTTCCTCGGCTAAAATCCGCGTCCCTGCCGAGGGCAGCGATGCTGGGCATGTCTCTGGGCTCGGCATCAGGTGGCCGAGAGGTCGGTTATCCGACAAAGCTTCCTGCAATCCCTTAACGAGTGGATGCGGTTTATGCACCCTGATGGAAAAATCACTTTATATAACCTCCGTCCGAAGGGAAAGGGAATAAAAAATTCTGAGCTAGTAAACTTTACTGCCAGCAAGATGTTGGGCATCTTACAGCCTATTCTCCTCTTCTTGAAATGTAAATTTTTCTGGATGCCCTAAAGAGCCCATTTGCACTTTCCTGCAGCGAAGTGCTTTTCTCCTTAGTGTCTGGGTCAGCCTCAAGGAGATTTAAGGGGGCACCAGCTGGATTTTTAGGTTGCCAATTTCATCAGCCTGAAACCTGTTTTAATCTGCGGGAGAGCATCTTTCAGGTCTGGGTAGCTGTTCCTTCCATCTCCTTGCATCTGAAGAGGTGTTTAAAAAAAAAAACAAAAAAACACAAAAAACAGGAGTCATTTTTTGTCAGGCTGTCCCAACCTGCACCCACATTTTTTGTCCTAACACCAACCCGCAGCCCACTATAAAAACCCCGGTTCTGGGCTCGTAGGAGTCCCAGGGATGTTTTCTTTTGGCTTTATTGAAGCAGGACCGGAGCAGCTAACCTTGGTGGTGGCAAGGCTCGCTGGTGGGCCGCTGCTGATTTATGCTGTGTTACGCTGGGAATAAACACAGTAAATCAGGAGAGGGCAAATGAGCCCTTTCTGCTCACGAGAGGCAGCTTGCAGGTGGATGTCGGCGCGATGCGAGAGGAGCCGGGGCTGCCGGCGTCTCCTCGCCGGTGCTGCGGGCGATGCTGTGCTGGGGTGCACAGCGTGGGCCGGGCTGCTCCCGCCTTGCTGCGAGCTTGGAGCGGGGCCCTTGGCAGGTCGCCTCGCGTCTCCGTGGCGGACGTTCCCTGTCTAGAAAAGGGCTTCGTCTGCTGGGACCGCGTGCTGCTGGGGCACGGGTGGGTCTGCGGGCGGAGGGTTGGGACGGGGTGCAGGAGGATGAGCCCGGATCTGGCTCGGGTCCTTTGCGATGGGCGTTACTGGCACTTGGAGCGGTGAGATCAGCTGCTGTATCGTTCAGAAGAACAGGACAGAAAGCCAAAACTGCGTTTCCCAAATGGAAAAGGACAATGCTAGGGTATGAGCAAGTTCTTTTGAAGCTTTGAACATGAATCACAGTGTCAAGTAAAAAATAATTAAACTTTTTTTTTTTAAATGCACTTCAAAGTGTCTTTTAAGCTTCCCATTAATTCCAAGTTCTTTCTCTCAGCGCTAAATAAATCTCTTGGTTCAAAAGCGCAAGTGCTAATTGGTTTCTCTGAGCATGCCTGTCTGCTTGATCAATAGGGGAAGCGGTTTTTGTTAAATATTTGCACATATAGCCTCATACTGTATTGCTCAGGGAGATGGTAAACGTTTCTCAAAAGGAGACTTGTAGGATGAGGATCCCAATAATTTTCTTGTGGCCTTTATGTCAGAGCTCATAACGCTTCCTCCGTCCATCCTTCCACGGAAGTAAAGCGACTTTCCCTCGCGCGCTGCCCGGCGCAGCCTGCCGGCGCTGAGGCGAGCGGTCTGCTCGGCTGCCTGCCTTGCACCCCTGCCTCGCCACGAGCCGCCTGCGCGAGCGGGGTGTTACGGGTTCTGTGTCGAGCGGGCGGTGGCTGGGAGCCCTCCCGGAGGTGCCCGGGACATCGCGTGGGATGAGCTGGGTTTGGATACGCAGCCAGCAGTTGGAGAGGGACGGGGCTTTCAGACTCCGTAGTGAATGCACGTGGCCTCAGCTATTTCCTCTCTCTCGCAATTAATTGCGCTTTTACTGTTTCCATGTGCCTTCGGAGTGTCGTTTACTTCCAATTTCATCGTTTCTGTGCCTCGCTGCTGACTGCAATCAGATATTTATGCTAACGGAGCTGGCTCCCCCTCCCCGCTGTGACCTCCTTGCTGTGCGCTTTCCCCCTTGGCCCATCTGAGCTGACCCCTGGGGCAAACGCTCCTCGCAGGGCCAGCAGCCTTCGCCTCCTGCCATGGGCTTCCTCGGCCAGCGTCCCTCTCCCTTCGACACTCATCATCCCGGGGAGGCTGGGTTCTGCGTTCAGGGTCCGCCTTCGGGACCCGTCGCCCCACGGTGCCAGACCCCAGCGTCTCTGTTCAAAGCCCATTCCTTGAAAACCATTTTTAGTGCGAGTAATCCCATTGAGTGGAATTTCCCAGCATGGTTACAGCCAAATGGATGAAGGGAGATATTCAGAAAGGGACAAAGAACGTGTAAGGTGCCCAGTTCCTACCATGCCTCGCGCCCAGTTTTCTCCACGGCAGCTGTGCGTTGGCCACATGGACCATAGCTTGGGAGGTTTGTGGACCAGTTTCTTGTACCCGTTCCTCACGGTGGTAACAGTGGGTCATGCAGCCTCTCAGTTTTTTTCTTATTTTTGAGGAAAACCTCCAGGAACGTGATGCCCTGCCCTGTAGTCTGTGCAGAGTGGTATACCGAGGCCCTTGAGGACCAAAGCTGAGTTTTTCAAGGCAGTTTAGGATATATCTGCTTAACGATGCAGCTAGGCAGCTTTAGGATGTGTAACATGCCCATGGTGCCAGGGAGAGGTTTAGGGACTTTTAAAGAGCTGCAGATGCCTCTCTGTGTCTTTCGGCATACAACTGTCTGGGGAGAAGAGAGACTTCTTACAGAGTTTGTGTGGAAAGCCTGTGTTGGGTGAAGGACAGAGCTTGGCTTCTCCCCTGTTCCCCTGTTAGCACTCTTATTTGTTTTCTGTCCGACGTACAGACAGGCTGGGCTTGCTCCTCCCCACACGTCCTGTTAGGTGGTCACCTCGCCCTGAAGCCCAGGACAGTGGCAGTGGGATTTCTTCAAGGTCAGAAAAGCATCCCATGAGAAAAGCACTCAGTGAGGAGGAATTAGGGGTGCTTCTGGCACTGCGAGGCGTCTGTGGGATACAAACCAGTTGCACACTGGCCAGTGCGCAGTGGCACACCTGGAGGTCCAATCCTGCTCCCGACTACAGCCCAAGAAGACCCCAGGACCAACCAGCATCCATCCCCACCTTGGTGCCTGTCTGAGGGCACCCGTCCTAATCATGAGTGTCGTCGCTTCTGCTGCACGAGCAGCCTGGAGTTAGGATGCAGACCGAATGTTTACGGAGGTAAACATGATTATCTCCAATCACAGGCCTTAATGACGGTTATTATGATGACAGCTATTGTGGGAAGGGCATGTAATTATGTTGATTCTTCCTTTTATTGTACATATAGTAATAAGCTATTTTATCTAAGAGTACAGAGGAGCTGGGGGAAGATGGGGCATTTAATTCATTAGGGATTTTTTCTGATTGCCTGTTAGGTTAAATCCTGAAGTCCTGGTCAATCTTTACGGAGTCAGAAGCCGCCCTGGGCGCAGTGTGGAGGCAGGACGTGAGGGTCCTTATCCTACATAACAGGGGATGGGGCCCCAGCGTGGTAGGTGCTGTTGCACCTACTTTGCAGAAAAATGCGGACCATTCGTCTAATTCCTTAATTTTCATAAAAAAAGTAATTGATGGTTTGTGCTGGCTGCAACTTGTAACTTTCTGAGAGGACCCCAGGGCTATCTCATAAAAAAAAAAGTCACGCCAAGCGATAGATCACCGAGATGGCTGGAGCTAGCCTGACATTTTAAGACTTAATGGGTTAATAAAGTGTGTGCTGTAGGTGTCTGTCACTAAGTAGAGTTTGTCCATTCCCTGCACACACTCATACCTTGACAGCAGTACCTTTGACCTGCCGTGCACTACCCCTGCCTTCTTTGTCTGCTCCGTCCATCTGCCTCGGCTCAGGTTGCACTCAATGTTTATCCCCCGTAATCCAATTTAAGTTGCCGTAGAAAGCAATGGGGGTTTACAGAAAGAAAGAAAAAAATCTCACTGGGTTTGCAGAGCAAAAAAGACAGACGTTTCTCTCTCTCTCTCTCTCTCTCTCTCTCTTTTAAGGATAACTGTCTCCTCTCATCTCTTTTATTTCTACCATGCATTAACGACCTGCTCTCCACCCTGTTTTGAGCCTAGTGCGGTTGGATCCTGTTGGTGGTGGGGCCTGTTAGAGACGGGCATTACAAAGCCTGTGCTGTGGTTGATGTTTGCTGGGGGATGCTGCCCGCATGCGTCCCAATTCTGCGAGCAGCTGTGGAGCTGGTCCCCTGGAGCCCATGAAAGAGGGGAGAAGCTGTATTGCAGGTCTGGCAGCTGGAAGCCTCCACCCGTCGAGGGGCAGTTGCACAGGAGAACAGTTAGAAAGGCTTTCCCTGGATTCAGATGAAATCATAGTTTTCTTACACTCCTGGAATTTCCTCTCCATTGCTCTTCTTGATTAAAAAAAAAAAATGCCTCCATCCCTGCATTTACACCCTTCAGATATTTACATGACTCTTGTTTCTTGGTTGCTTTTTGTCTTTCACATCAGTGTGTATCTTGGGCTAATTTTTAAATAATAGCTCTATTTCTGTCGTCTTCTGTAGTGCCTAATCATGACTGTATGGCAAATTATACCCTAAAAAGGTGTGCTGGACCAAGTGAAGCATAACATGCCAAAGACATAGTGTTTAAACGTTCTGTTGGCAAAAGAAGTAAATTAGTATGTATCTGTATGATGGGAAGCGAGGGTTTGCCTATTGTTGGTACAAATTCTGCAATAACTTATCTCCCGTGGACATCGTTTAGCGTAATTGCTTTGCAAGAAACCTTTTGTGCTGCTGAGCCAGAACGTTGTGCATTTGTATTTCTGTGCTTAACCTGCTCTTCATTAAGGACTGAATAGCACCATCCTTTGCCTGTTACAGCGTGAGGGAGACCGAAGCAACAGAAGGGCACGGTGTTATGTGTGAGAGGCAAACAGCCTCCCGCTCTGCCAAGCGGGAGAGGTGTCGTGACGATGCTGGTGGCAATACGGTCTGAATCGGGAGCTGCTGGTTCCCCCGTTCGTCCTTGCTGGCTGAGCTGCAGATGGATTTGGGGCGGATTTTTATTGCCTGTTGCAGGAGGGTATGAAGTGAAGCTGGGGTTTCGCAAGCCACCGGAGGGGTGCGCATGCCTGTCCCCATCCCTGTAGTCTCCGAAGGCAGCCTTGAAGGACTGTGCCTGTGGTTGTGCCTTTGGAAACTGTATCCTGAGATTCTGAGGGCAAAGCCTTGGGAGGCAAAGCATACCCAAGGGTTTCTTGCCTTTCCAAAACATTTTCATCATCACCTGTTAGCTGCCTTAGCACTTGGCTCTCACTCTGTCTTGTGGACGCATTGCCGACTGTCCTTCTCTCTCCTCCCTACGTTTTAGATTTTGGTCATTCCTCCGAGCTGGCGTTCGTTGTGGAGCCTAGCGATGACATAGCGGTGCAGGAGCAGCCCTTGATCCTCTACTGCCAGGTGGAGGGCATCCAGCCCATCACCATCACGTGGCGGAAGAATGGCGCGATGATCGTGGACAGCGAGAATGCCTTCATGTTGGCCAACGGGTCGCTCTACGTCTCCCGCTTCCAGAGGGTCCGGGGAGACGGGTCCTCAGATGAAGGCGAGTACGACTGCATGGCGCAAAACCACTACGGGCTGGTGGTGAGCCGGAAAGCAAAGATCCAGGCAGCAAGTAAGTCCGGGCCTCGTCCCAGCTGCGCCTCGTGGGGCAGTTCTGCTACGGGCACTGGCTTTGCCGGGAAGCAGGAGGGCAGCGTGGTGGGTGCTGTGTGTTCAGGGAGGGAGGCTTGAAGAGGGGAAGAGAAAAGAGTGGGGAGCTGGTGTGGGGGTCTGGCTGGCATCTAATCTGTGTAGTTGTCCAGGTGCGAAAGAAGAGCTAATCAGCCTTCTCAGGGGGAGAAAACTAAAAGGCACCTTCTAGCACTAAATCCCGTCTTGGAGGGGTGAGATACGGTATAGTCGTGGAGTGAGATAGGCCATGGTCCAGGTCTCTCTCTGCTGCAGTAGGTTTGGAAACCCCTCTGCTTTGTAGCATGGTCGGGCTCTGCTTGGCGGGCAGCACTTCCTAAACCATCGGCAAAGACCTTCTGAAGGTCGTGGTTTCTTTCATTTTGTTATTTAAGACAGGCGGTGTGGAGGCAGCAAGGTCTTATTTACTACCCAGTGTGGCAGAGCCTTTGGGGGCAAGGCTAACAACACCAGACAGATTGTCTGGTGGGGGAGCCCGGAGGAGGAGAGAGATGAAAATGTCAGCAAGGGAATGAAATTTAAAGGCGGGGGAGGAAGAATTACAGGGCTGGCTGCGACTCCAGCCCTGCACAGTGCCTAGCTTAGCCCCTTGCAACTGGAAATAGTGCCACGGCCGGAGCTCTTGATCCTTTTGTGTCATCTGCTGATGGGTTCCCCCTTGCCAACTCTGGCTGCTGGGTTGAGTTTGTCCTGGGGCCAATGGCAAAGCTAAGGAGCTGCGTCACAGTGGCTTCTGTCCCTGTTGTGTCGGTAGCCGGCTTTGCCCACAGACTGCCTGCGGGCTAGAGGTGCAATCACAAGTCCTTTTTGCATTCAACCAGGAGTTGATGCTGGGTTTAATTTATATACAGTTGGAAAGTCGGTGTCTGATATGGCCCCGAGACCTGGCCAAACGCTGGTTTGTTAAATTAAGTTTTATTGAAGTGTTCTCGAACTTGTTTGGGGAAGTGGCTACCACCATTCTTTGTGTGCAAGCCACTTACTACCACTTCCATTGTGTGTGCAAACTACACCATGCTTTTTTGGTGCAAAGCAGGAAAAGTCTGCAGCAAAGTATGGGGCCAGATCCAGGGTCCCCTGGCTGCAGTCCCCAGACTGGGGGGCCTTTTGGAGTGCTGTGTCCCACTCCCCGCAGCGCTGGGGCCCGCTGGCAGCCCACCAAGGGAACACTTCAGCCCTTGTGTATAACAATTCCCGAGTGCATGAAGTGGCCATCTGCAAACCTAGCTTTTCAGTAGTGTAAGAAATGACATTGTCCAGGAGCCAAGGGCTTTGGGTCCGTGCCAGATTAGCAGCTGGATCTAAAACTTGTCAGTGTTGTGGTGCTAAACCTTGGAGCACTTTTGGTGAATGGCTCTGGCATTTATGAGCCGGGAGCTGGCCGACGTGCAAGCACAATGTCAAACTTCTCGGACCTGTAAACAGGAGACACGAGAGCCAGAGGAATTACCTTTGGGATAGCGGATTGTCAATAAACACTGTTATCTCGGCTCCTGCATCAATATGTATGTGATGTGCTGTGTGTCCCTGAATAGCATTTCCTTTTGTAGCTGTAGCTTCATGTGAATCGAAATGAAAAATGGATCACGTTGAAAACGCTCTGGAGCCTGTTCTGGCTTCAGCTTTGGTTTCTCGCCAGCCCTGAGAAAAGGTCTGGGTGAGACCAGCACAAAACACGGGACAGCTGGCCTCGATGCCGCACGCACCCGTGGGTAACAGGAACGAAACGAGATGTCGTGGGCAGACGTAAGCCGCTGCTCCAGTGAGCTCCCTGCCTGACCTGCAGGAGCACGCGCGTGCGCGCAGGGCTCACTTCAAGCATGGATGAACTCTCCTGAGAACAAATCGCAGTCGTACTCTCGAGCCCCCGTGTCTCAGGGTGGTTACACACAAGTAAGAGTGATTTTCCTTGCCCCAGCCCAGATAAGTGAGTTAAACAAAGGGGGAAGGTGATTATCCCCATTTGAGAGACGAGGGGACAGTTGCATCGAAGCACTGGGTGCTGGCAGCCTGGAAGTAAAAAAACAAGTGCTAGCAGACCTTTGCAGAGCAGAGTAAATACGGCCGGTGGGTAAAACCTCATCCCAATGCTGATCTCTTCTTCCCTCTGAGCCTGACATCTGAACACAAAAGCAAAAGAGAAATAAAAACCTTTCACAAACAAAAATCTTGAAAGTTGATCAAGGCCGTGCTACTGAGGAATAAAAGGGATCTGACAGAGTGGAGCCCCTTGAGAGCTCTGCTGCACTTTTCGCTGTCTTCAAAGGCATGCTGTTAGTCTCATATCACCGTTACAGACCCTGGCTTTGTATTATTGCTTGGAATATAATCTTCTTGGCTCGGAGGAATGTACATATTTGCATTGAGGAAATGTGGGCTGGATATCATATTTTTATGTTTCAAATTTACTTCAACACTTGGCACTGAGCAAAATTTAACTGGAAGAATATGCTGCGCTCAGCCGCTGCGCGTGCAGCCCCGATGGGCTCGACATACGTGCGTGGGGCGGGCTGCACTGGGAGGGCAGATTATCCCGGCTTTGCAAGGAAGCCACAGGTTTGGCAGAGTCTGGAAACAGCAGAGGTGCAGCAATTTGCAGTTTAGCCATAGTAATAGGTGAGCCGTATGTAAAAGTGGGGAACGGGACAGCCTGTGTTGTCAGACCCGGCTTCCCCTGCAGCCTTAGGCAAGTCTCATCACTTTCCTGCCTCACTTTCCCCATGGAGTGGACGCTTCTTAAAAATCTTCCTGGCAGAAATTGGCTTGTGAAATTTCCTTAACTAAAATTCTTTGGAAATTTCTATGTTTTGTCATTAATAACCGAAGATTCTCAGTGGAGGGAAGTGGATCTTGGCTGTTTTGTGGACTGGCAGGTTAAGTGACAACGTTTTTGTACTGTAACATCCTTTTGAACAAGTACAAGCAGTGTACGCGTGACTGAGTCGAGCAGAGGCCCTCAGCATTTCCGTCCTCTGCCTAACGTGCTGGTTGGAATTTTTTCGGTTGCTGTTTCTGCGCCTGTTCAGCCCCTGGTGTGTTAGTTTAAAAGGTTGCGGAACGCAACATGTTTTTATGATCCGATCAGGTTATTGGATACAGATCTTTTCTTTTTCCTAATGACAGTTTCATAATTTCTCATGTCTCTGAGCTGTCTTAATTAAAATCAGTTCGGTAGACAGCATGTTCTCTGGAGGCAGTGGTGGCAGGGAATGCCTGGCTGCGTGTCTCGGAGGAGCCTTGTTTCCCTTGCCCGTGCCACAAACCAGTGCCTGCCCTCATTCGCTGCCTCTGCTGTCTGTGGGTGAGGGCACCCCCTGAGCACCACCGAGCAGTAAGCTCCTTAGGGAGAGGAGCTCCCCCAAACGCAACCACTTTTCTTCTCGTCACCACCCTTTGCTTGACGCGGCCTTCCTCAGCTCTGATCGTGTTGTCTCATGGCATTTCCAGCCTTTTTGCCAATGCTGTAATTTGATGGAGCTGGCTCCACATCATCATAAATCACAGCCTGGCCAGTGGAGTAAGACCCATTGATTATATCACTCAATAACAAGCAGTTACCACTAATTGGAAATCACCATCAAACTGGGTATTGGATCAGGCTCTGCACGCATCCGGCCTAAGAGCAGCAATTTTCACTGTTTGATCTGGTTCTGTTAAAAAAAAAAAAAAAGAGAAAGTAAGTCAGTTGTGCAACTTGGATTCAGAGGAGTTTGGTGAAGCTTGCCGGAAGGGGCCTGCTCAGTGGTGGACGTACCGTGGGACGTGGGAATAGCTCTGGGGAGATCTGGGCTGGTGAAGCTGTCTTCCTCCTCGTGTCGTGCCATGGGGGGCTGTTTGCAGCCCAGCTCAGCACCGCGCGTCCCCTCTGCCTGCTGCTGCTCCCGTACTCCCTTCCCTTCCGCATCCTGCCCCAAATCCTGTCCCTCCATCCCACTGTGCCTCGCCATCCGCGGCCTCGCCCTGCCGGCGGGAGGGCAGGATCCGTAGCCCGGGCACGGCAGACGTCAGGGCTCTGCTCTGCGTTTCTCCCCGCAGCTGCTCCCCTCGCCCAGCCTGGGGCTCTCCCCGCAAGCACGCCGGCCGCCACGACCCCCAGGCCAAGGGTCTCGAGGCCATTTGCAAAATATAAAAAGGGGGGAGGTCTGCTGAATATGCATGCTTGCAAGTTGTTTTCCCTGCTAAGCTGCATGTTCTGTTAAAGAGGTTGGGAGGGGAGGAGGTTGGGAATCGCGGGGTTTTTAAAGCAGCTGAGATCTTCCCATCGTTTCAGCTCCTCTGCACAGAATGCATTCAGGGTTTAACCTGCAGCCGCCTTTCCAGGCTCCGGGGTGGTGGGAAGAGCTGCTGAGCCCAAATAATGGCAGCATTTATAAGAGTGTAGAGACAAGAAGGAAGTCTAAAAGGATTAGGGAGAGACAAAGGGGGCTGATTATTTTATGGGTCACAATACAAGGCATTAGAGCGAGATCACAAAGGGATGTAAGTACAAAAGAAGGCCATACTGGGGGGATCAAACCAGGATTAGAGTGGGAAATGTTTTTACACAGTTTTGTTCCACTCATTATGAAGTTAGCATTTTAAATTAAGGTTTAAATAAGGTGGCACCAAAGTTGTCAGCAAGGTATTTCCTGGGCAATGCCACTGTTTGGATGCAGACTGCAAGTCCCAGCTCAAAACATGAAGTCAGACCTTAAACGTGGGTTTGCTATTGGTTTTTCTTGCGTGCACACGGTATCCGTCGTGTCAGCAGAGCCCTACCTATCACTTGCGCTTACATCAAGGCAACCTGTTTCCGCAGTTGGGAGCTGGGTGCTTTTGTGGGGTTGGTTTCTGTGGTGCGAAATGTGTGCTGGAGGTAAAGGTACGCTTTTGAAGAACGTGTCCTGGTGTCGGTTTGCCCCTCTGGAGACATTGTTGTGTTACTCCCAGGAACTTTTGGCTGATGTCCACTTGCAGTTTAACCCCTGGTGTTGCATGCCAAGTTTCCTGCATCCACAAACATGATTTTTATTTTTTCTCCTGTTTGTGACTGCTTGCATTTCATGCCGTTTCTTCTCAAACACTGAATATTGAGGCTGAGCAGCAGGGCTTAGTTTTGAAAGCAGCGGTGTTTCTCTGACTAATGTATGTGCTTTGAATGCTCACAGCTGTTGGTAAACCCAGAGCAAATTTTGGGCTTGCAGCAGTGGTTCTGAGAGGAGAAGAATACCCATGAGGAATTAAAAAAAAAAAAAGGAATGAAGCAAAAAGACTGAGAGAGGTTTGCAGGGAAGGGAAATGATGGGTGAGTGGGTTATTTCCCTCCAGCAGCTCTTTTGGCTGCCTCTAGGACATGCTGGCTCACGTGATGCTGCCTCTCACATCTATACTGTTGCAGCATTTGGCCCTGCATGTGCTGCAAAACAAATGTACAAATATAGGAGCCACTGGAGGGGGAAATTGGCTGGAAATTTTAGTAGATTTGGGGGATTAAAAGAGTTTGTCACTTACCACCCACTGCATTTCAGTGTCTGCATGTAACAGCCAGAATTCATCCTGAGACTTGAGCACATTATAAGACCATATTTCTTTTGGCTGCTCATTTCTTAGCAGTGTGATAGTTATTTAAATATCATCTTGCACTTCTCCGCAAGGCTTCTAACGTGGCTGCGCCAACCTTAGCTCTGGCAATGTTATCTCTCATACAGGGGGTTTGCACTGCAGGCAGTAATGTCACTTAGTCATTTATAGAAAGCTCAGGGGAAATATATCAGAAGAATTTCATTAATGGTAGCACTGTTGAGTTATTTATCTCAATTAACTCTTGGAGCACAGCTGAGGAAGTTCTGACATCTCTACAGCATGAGGCTGCTCCCCAGTTCGCTGCCTGTGTTTTTAGCACGGGGTGGTGCTCCGCCAGCGCAGAGACGGCACGGGGCTGAGCCGCGCGTGGCTTCACGCTGCGTGGCCCTCTGGCTGCTGCGTGGCTGTAGCCTCTCCGTGACGCGCAGGGCACCGGTATTTTGTTCAGGAAAGCGTTTCTCTGCTCCTGTAGTCTTTTGCTTGCAGCCGTCGCCCTGCGATCAGTTTGGTGCTGTCACCTAGAGCAGGTCTTTATCTTTTTAGCCTTGTCTCAGCTTAAGGATTTGTAATGCCGCTAGCTGCATAGTGGTTTTTCCAGTGGGTTGGTTGTGTATGGCTTTCCTTCTCGCACCCTACAAGGGTCCCAGCTGAGCTGGTCACCGCAGGGTGGGCATTTACACCCCCACACCAGCTGTGCCTCAGTTTCTCTGACCCTGGGGTGGGTTTGCCTATCAGTGCCATCCAGTTTGCACACCCCTGTGAGCATCTGGGGGGCAAGCTGCTATTTTGCATTTATGGGGGACCCGCGTTAGCTGGCGATGTGTTTCATCTGTGCCTTCACTTCCCTGCAAGCCTGCCAAGAGGCGAACGCAGTGCTGGGGAAAGGCTGGTGCTCAGGTGAGAGGGGGCTGTGTTTCTGCCGCCCTTCATCAGCAAGGCTGTGAGTAGGAATCGACTTTCAGGGGTGTTTGACCATAGCAATCAATGCTCTTGATCTAGTGGGTAACAGCGAGCTTTTGCGAGTTAAAGGAAAGCATTGCTGCGTTTGCCTTGAAGCTCTGGTCATGCCCGTAACTTACGGTTACTGAAAGCAGCAAAAATATAAATAAATAAAAGGACATAAGAAACTGTAGAGAAAGAAACCTAATTTCGTCAGGGCTGCGTCCTTTTGCGCTGATCCCAGCTCACAGCCGCCCACTATGAGATTGGGATTTGGGGACCCTCTTTTTGAATGTGTGGGGCCTTTGGGTGCAGTAGTGAGACGAGCAAAGGCAGCCCTCCCGAATCCCCTCTCACAGGTGAGTCCCTGCACAGGGACCAAAGCAGCTTCCCCAGGGCAGGGGGGTGCGAGCCCAGGGGGCTGAACCGAGCGAGTGGTCCGCGAGCTCCCCGGCACCGAGGGATGCTGGATCCTGGCTCTTCTGCTCCAGTTTTGGCTTTACGCGCTGTCGCAGCCGTTGCTGGGAAGGGAATCTGCTCCCACTCCTCCTAGGCGCAGCATATGGTTTTCAGAGAGGTTCTTGCTTTAAACCCAATTTTACAGTTGGGTTGACTGAGGCAAAAGGAGGTCAAACGATTCGCCTGAGGTCACTCAATAAGTGGCTCAGATTAAATCTCAACCCACGACGCTGCCCGTTCCCAGCGCTGGCTGTGCCGGCCGGACCAGATGGCCTTCTGAATGCAGCGTCAAGATCCTCGGCTTTTTCTCTACTTCATTGTTCTCCTTTGTGGGCTTCTGAATGCAGGACCTTGAAAGTGAGAGTCATTTGGATTTGCCGAGTCCAAGTTATTCTATTTAATGACATGGATTTGCAGGAGAGGTTTTAAACACACCGCTTTGCTACAGAGGTTGGAATTTTGCAGAGATTTACCTCTTTGCTTCGGTTTTCTGACATTAAAAGTCTCTCTGCCCTGACCCTTAGCCTCTCAGCTGCCCCACTGCTACCTGCACGGATTTGTCCACAGGGTGCTCCGGCCCTGGTCCCTGGGGCGATTCCCTGGGTGGTTTTGTCCCAGCTTCTGCCCCGCTCTGGTCTGTCTGTGCTGTTTGTGCCTTTCCCCTTAGCTTGGTCCTGGGGTGACACAAGGGGGTCAGTGCTGGGCACTGCTGGATGCACGGTGCCGTGTTCCGCTCCGGGAGGCCGCGGGCACACGTGTTAGCTCTGGAAACACAGGTGGAGGTGCTGACACCTCCCTCGTGATCCTGCGGAGTGTCCCACGCATCGCTCCCGACAGTGGCAGGGGCCACGGATGCAGCTAAAGCAGCGCAATAGGTATCACAAGACAAGCTCAATACCCCCTTTTTAGACCAAGAAGCTGCCCGGGAAAGCACGGCTCCGTAACCTCTTTGGGAAAACAGGCGGACAGATCCTCGGGACTCGTCCAGGAGCAGCGATGCTCGGGTGTGTGATCTTCCCCATGTGCCCGCCTGCTGGGGGGAGGCCGCGGTCCTCAGGGCGGGGGGGAATTCTCCTCTGTGCCTGCATCCCTCTGTGTCCAGCCTCCCGCGGGACCGGCCGCTCACATGCCTCAGTAAGTTGGCACCTCTTGAGCACGCCTTGATTAATGGTGGTTTTTTGTCAGTCCTGAGAGGCCCCCATTATGTCCCTTTGATGCTGCATTTCGCACTTACCACTGTCACTGAGCTCAATGACTAATTTTCACAGGTCACGGGAGAGGGACAATGCATTAGGCCACGTTTAGAAGAAACAAATGAAATTTTGCTGCTACTGAGAGCACTAATTAAGAGTGAGGATCAATTTGGATGTACAAAAGAGATAGTTTTAGGCTGCTGGTGTGTAAATGAGTGGCGATGTTGCAGTAGCAGAAAAGGCTCTGTGCGTGCATACTTCAGCTGCAGCATTGTACTCCGCTGCATTTGATCGATACTTCTGTGCTTGTTCACCAAGGAAAAACCAAGCATTTTCCTGCCTGCTGTGCCCAGGAAGGGCAGGGACAGCAAACCTGCCAGATCAAGCCGTTGCCGATCCCAGTGAGATGTTTTTGGCCAGCGGCAGGAGCTGTAGCTTGTGTTTCTTCAGTCACGTTGCTCATCCTGGAGCATGGCACTGCAAACCAGCTGGTGGCTGTTGAGCGCGGCGCGGAGCATTCCCTCCCACCTCTGTGGGCAGGACGATGCCCACCCGGATCTCAGTCTGTAGCTCACCCTGCCAGGGATGTGCTTTGCTGAGACTGCAGAGGAACACTAATCTGGAGGAGCAGGGCCAAAGCAATGAGTTCTGGGCAGTGGGAGGGAGCAGAGGGAGCGAAGGGAGGCGGGGAGGAAAGTGGAGTGTCAACGGGAGAGAGGGACGGTGAAATCCCACCAAGGAAGATGTTGCAAACGCAGCAGGAGGGGCAGGGAAAAGCTGAGGGTGCGCAAATTGGGTTCATGACGTCACTGAGCGTTGAAGAGACACAATTCAGGTTTGCCCAGTCTTCACGTACAAGGAAAAGTGAGAGCTAATGAGTATTTGGGGTAAGCTGGTTGCAAATGTCTACATCCCCCAGCAGTGTCAGTTAAAATCAGTTTTCAGATCATTTTGGTAGTAGAAATGCATCATGTTTGTTTTTGTTTGGATTTGCCTTGGGCATAAAGGCATTAACTGGAGCATCCTTTTGCCAGGAGGGTTCCCCAGAGTGGCTGGGTTCCCATGAAGCAAAGGCTAGATGGACTTGAAGCCAAACGGATCTATGGTATTGAGCAACCCTCCAAAGCGATCAGGCGGAACCGGCAGTCCCTTGTTTCTCCATGTTCCTTGGTGTGGTTGCCCATTACCATTTTTTCCCCTTGCAGCTCAGCACCTCCTCTGGGTTGCCCTGCAGCTGTCCCGTGCAGCGGGAGCTTTTGGCTTGGCTCCTGCACAGCCTTCGAGGGCTGGAAAGCAGCCCTGAAACGAGAGCGTGAGGCTCCCGCTGGCTCCATGTGTGGCTCTGCAGGAAGCCACGGGGATGTAGGAGCTGCGGGAGAGCCCCACCGTGTCTCTCCAAGCCCAGCGACTGGCCAGGTTTACATTTTGGGATTGTGGTGGTCACATAATGGCTCTGAGGTCTGGTGGTGCATTTGCTTTTCTGCAGCCTTACCTCCCCCGGCGGGCAGTGGGATGTTCAGCCTTGGTCGAGGGGTTTGCTTCGTCCTGAGCTCTTTGCAGTGACATTGCCCCGCGATGGCCGAGCAACGTGGCCGTCTCCCTTTGGTCTCCAGCGTGGCAGCTATTTCCGAGGTGAGGGTGCTTGCTGAGGAATTTTGTTTGTTCGAAGCAGTGTCCACATCCAGCTCACCACAGTTTCCCATGGCAATGTGTAAAGGGGTGGGAGGGAAAGTCCTGAGTGTGGCTTTCAGAAGTGATCCTAATGCTCAGGGAGAGGAGAGGCAGGGCCCCCAGGGGGTCAGCTTGAACACTCTCTCACAAAAAGGGAGGGGACAGAGCAGAAAAAGTCTTTATAAAAATAATTTAGTTTAAGTGAGCCTATAGTAATAAGACTTGGAGATGTTTTGTGACCATTGGGAAAAATCTGTCTTCAACTTCTTTTGCAACATTAGAGAGGCCTTTGCAGAAGGGGTGATGCTCCAGGGCGTGCGTGGGGCTGTGCTGGCTACGCTCCCTCTGCACCAAGCAGCCCTGTGCCTTTTGTGCCCCAAGCCCGGAGCAGCGGGGAAGGCTGCGTGGCTGTATGGACACGGCAGAGTTTTGCCAGCCCTGAGGATGAAGTCAGTCAGACCCCATCTCCTTCCTTCCCCACCTCAGCAGTGGTCTCGGCCCCATCTCTCCTCTTGGTGGTGGGCAGCAGGAAGACCAGCAAAACTTCTTGCCCAGGCGGAAGAGGCTGGTTGCCACCCTGGACTGGCAGGTGAAGAATGATTACAAAAAACAGCTTTTTATTTTTTATGGTATCCAAAGAGCAAACAGCTTCCTTGTCCCTTGGGACAGCCATGGGTGCACTGGACCTTTGCAAGGGCTTGGGCTCTGTAGGTGCCCAGCACCTGTCTAAATGACAGGGACTTGTTTACATCCTAAATACAGCGCCTGGGAGCTAGTTTTAAGGATTCAGACATGACTGTTTTGGCCAACGCAGTCTGGTGGTTGATGCCTTGGGAAGCCTGGCTCCGCTGCCCGCATCCTGTTGACCTTGGGCACCTCTCCCGATGGCCACGTGTCCCCAGGAATTGGGGATGGAGGCTCTGGTGCTCCTCCTCTCCCTGTCCCCTCCCAACCCATTTGGGTTTGGGGTCCGTCGCCGCATCCTGCCTGCGTCGAGCTGGTGCGAGGGGCCCCGACCCCACTTGAAGCTGTCAGACCTCGTTACCGGCGCTGGCAGTGCCTTCCCACCGCCGCGGCTCCAGGGAGGCCGGTTCCCTCCAGGCACGCAGCTCGGCGCCGACTGCTCTGCCGCTTGGACCTTGCGTCGCCGCTGGCTGTCGGTTTTCATGAGGTTCACAGATCCGGCTTTTCTGAGACGTTTGTGTTTGTATCAAACTGCCCAGGAACCAGCTGGGGGTTCAGAAGTTCTTTTAGAGGGAGGCAGAGGTCCCTCCTCTGTGTATTTGTACGCCAAAGCCTCTTAGACAATTGGTTTTAAAAGCTAGCATGGGTTTGTGTACACGGAGGTGTTTGTGCACCCAGGGACAAGTTTCCAGGGAAGGAACAAGGTTTTCTGTTCTAAAGTGTAGTTTGCATGCGCCTGAAGCACCTCTGCGATTCACGCTGCCACGTCCTGCGGGGGAAGCAGGATTTGTCTTGCACAGCACCCTGCCCAAGGGAAGCCTGCTTAATTTTTCTTTTGCTAACTAGGTTCCCCCAAGAATGAGAGATTACCTGGTCTTCCAAAGAGCGTTTCCAATGTGCGAAGAAGCCTGGATGACTCACAACTTTTAATTAGCTCTCCTGACTGAGGCAAGGATCCCTCCCTCCCTTACAGAGAGGCGGTGATTAGAATTACAATGAAGATAATCCAAACTGTATGTGTAGGGTTTTCTGTAAGCGGAGAACAAAGCAGGACATCCATCTGGTGAGTGTGAGCCCATAATACCTTTCTGCTCATTTCTCCAGTGCAACAGGAGCTGTTTGGGACGGAAGCAGGCTCATTATTTTGGAAAGGCTTGCTGACACGCAGAGCAGTGCTGGCTTGTAATCTCAGAGGCACTGAAACTGCTGCTCAGGAAGGTGCAGTGCTTTTATTTTTAAGCCCACCTTTGCATTTCTCCTTGTTAAAATCCTTAGCCATGAGGAATGCCAACCTCAGCGACTGATGAAAGTACGAATGAGAGATACCCTTAGTTTTAGCAAGGCTAATCAAAGCTGTAAGGGAATTTTAAAAGATACTGCAGCTGAGCTAAGCCTGTCCTGTGACAAACATCCCAGCAGTGGTAACGCATTAGCTGTGCCGCAGGTAGTCTTGCAGGAGACAACCTCCTTTTCGAGTGATGCTGTTTCCCCTCAGCTCATCTCCTGCTCTGTAGAAGACAGAGCTCCTGCCTCAGCACTTTGGCATCCCCTGATGTCCTGTCTGCAACGGGAAGCTCCCCTTGCGCTGGGTCCGCTGCCCCGTGCTGCGCCCAGGGGAGAGGCAGAGTTTGCAGCAGAGAAATGCAGCGCTGAGCCCTCAGCCGCGGTGCTGCCGCGCTTTACGGTCAGCTGGATTTTGCCAGGCTGCTCCAGCGCGGCGAGAGGATGGGTGCGTTGTGGCGGGGCCGCCTCGGTGGGAAAGAAACAACAAAAAGCCCTTGTGGAGGAGCAGCCGGCGTGCTCACCACCATGCCAGCAGCATGCTTCCACTCCTGCCATGGCAACAAGTTCATCCCTCGGCCAGTGCAGGGCTTGCCTGCAACGTGGCTGTGCGGCCAGGGGCTGGTCCAGCCTGCGGCATCCCCAGGAATGGCCAGGGAGGCAGCAGGGATGGGGACAGGTTTTGTGCCCACAGGATGCTCTGCCAGCTGCCATACTCAGGCTGCTGGTTTCCTAGCCCACAGGGACAGGCGGCTGCTTTCCAGCCTCTGGGCAATCCTCTTGGGTCGCTGAACTGGGAAGCACTGGTGTGCAGAGCTGCGAATGGCTATTGCCCTCCAACACAGAGAGCTTGGGAGGGGAGGTGGGGAGCCCAGGTCTAAGGAAATGTTGGTTGAACACAAGGAAGCTATTCCCTTGTTAGAGCTTCAAGCAGTAGTGCTAAAAATCCCCCCTGCGTATCAGAGCTAGGTGCAGCGTGTGCTTTGAAGGAAATGTCTTTTCAAGCCTGGATCCCGGCTGCTGAAAGTGCTGGTCCCCGCACGAGCCGGCCGTGCTGGGAGGGTGCAGCTGGTGCAGCTCAAAGGGCAAATATTATCAGCTGTTGAATCGCAGAGATTTGAGATGTCACGCCAAGGCTTCACCTTTTGATTTTTGGATACATGCTGTGAAATTCACAGGTGGAATATTTCTAGAGCTGCATTGCTTCCTGTAGGAAAAGAGGGAAAAAAGTGGAAAATAAATACTGTATGGTACTGACAGCTTCTAGTATTCAAAAGCTATGAGTCAGGCTGTCTCTCCCCTCCCAAAATTACAACACTGGTTCTGAATTCTTGATATTAAAAACCAAATTATTCGTTCCTTTAGCTTGTCTACTGACTTTTAGCTGCTCTGATACACTTAAGTCCTGTTTCTAGCATATGTGATTCATTGAGAAAAAGCTTGAAAGCATCACTTCCAACAAAGCGAGAGCTAAGGTTGATAGAGCTGCAAGACACTGCAAGTTGGGGCTTCACAGCATTGCCAGACATCACAAGATCCTTGATAAAATGATGAGAGCTGGGAAAGCTGAATAAACTGATGAGCGTCTTCCATTTTGGTTCCTTGTCATGTAAATAGGCTCCAATCTGCATGTCAGATCCCTTGGGTGAGAGACTGTAATAACATTAAAAATAAGGCAGCAAAAAGCCTGAAGTGCGTGTTTTAGCAATCTTTAAGCAGGCAAAAAATATGCTTGGAGGAGTTTGGATCGGTTGAGAAGCCTCTTCGTTACTGCTCCGCTTCTAATGCAAAAAGGTGACTGTCGGGGCTTTAAAGAAAGTACTTTAATGCTACATAAATATAATTGCTTCGATGAAATGCCTTTAGCCTCCTGAGGGAAGTTGTAGTCTGCTAAGCCTTTAGATATGAATGGACGACTCTGTAATTGCTATTGTTTCTGAGACACATTAGGAAGGCCTAATGCTGATCACTTCTGGCATGTTATGGAAGCAGCGTAATGGCAGTCCCACGCAGCGTGCGGGGGGAGAGCATTAGTATGCGTTTTGCAGAATGAAAAACTGACAATTGCTTCAGGACTGGAAGTTTTTTTCCTAATTAGATCATGGGCTTGTGAATTTTATTTTTTTTCCTTTTCCTGCTGGTATGCAGTGTGAAGGCATCTAGTTCTTTGCAATTTAGGCTTCGGATAATGAGCTTGAAGGCAACATCTCAGAGGAGTGCAGAATTGATAGGTTGGTATGTTGGCTCTGGTTGATGCAGTCTCCTGACTCTGACAGCCTAAACCAGCTCGTTCAGATAAAAGGGCAAGGCATGGGCATTCAGAATACGTATCTTTTTATTTTTTAATACTGATCAGTAAAACATGAGATGTTCTTGTACATGGGTTTTGCTCCCATCTCTGGCTTGGGAGCAGCTATGTTTACAAACTGGGATCTGGGCTTGAATATCATTCTTACGAGAGAGTTCGGGTTGTCTCCTGAGTTTGGAGACTGTAGGCATCATGCGTTCCAGCTTTTTTGCATGGCATAGGGGCCAGAAAGGCTAGCAGACCGTTCCGGCATGGTAAGCAGCTAGGTGGAAGCTGCAAGACCTTACCCCATCCTAGCGATTCTGGCTTTGGATTTTTCCTGGGGGCTAGTGAAACCCGGTCCAGAGGCAGCAGCATGGCCAGGAGGACTGACGCATCCTTCAGCGTATGGATGTAACTCTCGTGCTATCAGTCAGACACAGTTATTCCTCATTTTCTGCTGGGCAGTGCAGTCAAGGTGCTTCTCAGTGCCGTTTGACTGCTGCCCAAAAGGCTTGGAGAGAAAGCCTGGAAAGTGTTCTTCTGGGGAGAAATGGAGGAGAAGGGGTTAGGTCCTTTATCATTGCCCCGTCCTGCGTAGGGAGTGATGCAAACGTAATCCTCATCTCTGCTGCGCCGTTAGCGTCCTATAACGACACAAACTGTAATAACTTACTGATGCTTCCCCTTCAGTGTGTAGCCTCAAGTGGTAAATCTTGGTCTGGCTTGGAATTGATTTTCGTTCTGGAGACTTTTACTGCTTTCAGAAACTCCACGCGTCTAAACTGTCTGGTTTTAAAGACTGTTTTTTCCCATGGGCTTGTTTTTTAAGGAAAGTGAGAGGAGTCGTGTAATCTCTGACATACAAGAGATTGTCCCAGATTAATAGCACGCTCTGTTTCACAGTGAACGCAGTCCTGGCCCACTGTAATTTAGTCTCCATCCTGGCCTGCTGTTAACTAAGATGAACTGTTATGTGACAACTCCGCATATGGCCAGTGCCAGCTTTCGTAATAAGTTGCCCCAAAAATGTGAGGAACGAGGGGCAGCGAGTCAATGAAAATCCCGACATAAATTGACTTTTTGTGTCCTGGCAGTGCTTGGCTGAAAGCCAGTGACAATAAGGGCCCGGCGTGCCAGAATTCACAGGCAAATAACACTTTTCCACTATGGCATCCTTATGAGATACCCCCTAGCAGCCGTCCTTCCTGCCACTCGTTCCCTGGTGTCCAAGGAAGCTGTCGGGGGGGGGGACGTCTCAGTGTTGTGATGGGGTGCAATGAAAACATGAGTGACAGAGTGACATTTTGACAGCTTGACTTCAGGTTCCTACTGCAAATGTAAATACGTTCATTTGAATCCAATTTACACAACCAGGAGTTTTTAATGGGGAATAAATGGAGGATTGCTTAAAGGTGAATTGTGGGGATTTTTTTTTTTTTAACCTGGGGATATTTGGGGATTTTTTCCTGGGTTTGGCCTCAAAATATCCATAGCATTGTGGAAGGCAAAGTGGTTCCCATCCTCATTTGCTTCAATTACGTGTTTTTCCATCAAATTGCTTTGTTTTCTCCCAGCGTAATGCTAATCCCCATCTGAGTCGAGAGACAGGCAGCAATGAAGTTCATTAAATGTACCTATTGAGCAGCTGATAAAATTGAACCACAATCCCATCCTCCTCAAATCAAGGACTCTTAAACAGCCAATAGTCCATTTTATCTTTTTCCTGAGGGGTCTAATCTGTTGCTCTTTCTCACATGGAGACCTGCTGTATTTTTGCTGGGGCGAAGTCGCTGATTGTCTTGTCAGGTGGGAGCAAGAACGACTGGATCACACCTCGAAGCATGATTTGTTTAGACAGTCTCAGCCCCTTGGGGATTTCTTATTCCTCGTTAGCGTTCCTTGTAGTAACTCCTCCCTGAGATTTGGGTGAGTAGTGCTGGAAGACGCAAACTCCAGTTTGCGTTCGTGCCGCAGGAGCAATACCGCTGTGTTTCAGTAAAAGGCATCGTGAGCTGATCTCACGTGGCCAGCACTGGGAAGAATTGGGGTGCTTGAGGGCGCATGTATGTTAGGCACTAACGGAACGCGTGTGAAGAGGGACTGCAGTCTTTCTGCAGAGAAAAGAAGAAACATGACCCTCTGCTTTATCTGTTGGTCTCTGCCTGCACTTGGTGGTGCAGCATGGGGCAGAAATACCTGACCTACCCCCAGCCAGGTGGGCTTCGTCGGTGGCTGGAAGGAATACAGCTGGGTCTCGGTGGGTGTTCATTTCCCATTTCTCAGTTGCCTTCATTTCTTCCTCATGTCTGTATTTGCTCAAGTGCTTGAAGCTTCAGTTGCGGTGGAATCACCTGCCTTTGTCTTGCAAAGATGATCTCCATTTCAAGGTGGGTTTATGCCTGCTGGACAGGGCAGACAGGATTCGTTGTGGCAAATGGGGGCTGCCTTGGCCCAGTGCTTGAAGCCCAGGTGTACTCTTCAGCTGATGACCATTAGCTGTCGTTGAGATGACAGTAACACCTCAAGGTCCTGATTCTGAGGAAGGTCTCCACACACTGCTCCTCAAGCATGGCACATCATTTTTTGTTTGGTCCTGCAGTTTGTGTCAGTCGCCTTGTAGCTGCTGGTCCTCAACGAGTTTCTTAAAGCTTGGCTATTCAAAAAAAAAATTTGAAAGCAAATCTGTTCCCCCCACCTCTTTCTTTCCTCCTAAAACCTTTCTGTGCTCCTTGCAGTCCATGGCAGGTTAAGTCTCCGGTGTTAACAAAGAAAGCTCTCTGTGAAGCAGCCAGGGTAGCTCATTCACCATCCGGCCTCTCCCCAGCTAATGGGAGTTTATGCACATCTGATAGTGTATGGGATTTTTGACTGTACGGCACTCCGTCGCAGGGGCTGTAACTGGAGCGGATGAGTTATCTTGGCTAGGAGCTAGAAAGTCTTAAAGCTTAACCGCAGTGAAGAGACACAGAGATCATACAGACCTTGCAGCTGCAGGTGTTTGGCTTGGGCATCTGGCTGCCTTGAGCCTCGGAGGCGAGACACGGGCTCCTAGCAAAGCCCTAGCTTCACACCTGGGGTTTTGTCCCTCCGTCCCCTGCAGCGCAGGGCAGGCGTCCCTCCAGGGACTTCAGCAGCACGCGTCGCTGCGAGTGGGTGGAGGATGTCACCCAGGATTTCTAAGAAGAAACAGCAGATTGCTTACTCCGTACACCGAGACCTGTGAATACCTGTGATGGATGCTAATTAAGAATCTGCTTCCTTCTCAGTTTTAAGTGAAAGGGTGGCAAGGTAAAGTGACAGTCGGACCTCATTTATCTTAATGAGAAGGGTCAGGAGATTAATTGAGTTTTGCTTAGTGAGGGTGTTTCAGCCTACCCTGTGTTTGTTGGCAGGCGTATCTGCATTTCGGGTGCACAGGGCTTTTTACCTGGGGTGGTGTGGCTACGTGGGATTTAGTGCTGATGTCCTCTGAGGTCTTTCTTAGGGAGAGAGATTTCAGAAAAAATCCGAGAGACTTTCTAGTAAGTCTGTGGTGACTTTGTAAATGATTTGGGTAACCATACAGTGAATTTTGCAGACAACTTTTCCTTGGCTAGCATGGTGAATCAGGCAGTGTGGCATGCGCGTCTGTGATATGTGCTGGTCACTTTGAACCTCTTTCCTGTAACAGTTCAGACATTTAGCCAACATACTTAGCAAATACCAGCAAAAAATGTTTTTACATTCCAGACTCTCACCTTGTACTTACCACTTCTGAGGTTTGTTTGACACGATGCTGACATATTTACAGTGTAGTCTTACTGTATATAGATGGAGTAATCAGCCAGTCACTCAGGGCTGCATCAACTAGGCAGAAGTAAAACTCTTTTTACTGGTTCATGTGCAGCACCATGCTGTGTGCATAACCTCATTTCTCAAGCCTGTTTCCTAGGTATTGAACATAGACCCAAGCAACACCTACCCCTTAATGGGACAGACTTCCAGCTGGCGTATATCAGCACAGCTCCAGCTGAGAACAGCCCTGTGTCTACAAAGGAGGATGCCAAGATTAGGGAGGGAATGCTTGCAGGGCCACTGAAGCAGGTGAATGCTATCACTGTCATTTTTTCAGAGGGGATGTGAAGGAATAGGAGGGGTAGGAAGATGCCGAGACAGTCCAGAGCTCTGTTGCAGAGCTGATACGGAGTGTGAAAGCCTTCAGTACCTTGTTCATGCTGCGTGCCCTGCCTGGAGAGGAATTCAGACCTGCTCTGCTGGAGTCACTCATACTCGTTCAAAGCCAGCATCAAAAGTTCCCATTCTATTTTGATGCTTTTTAACACGCAGATGGTGAAAAGTTCATTAACTGTTGCACTGAACCAACTTCAGTGCTTAAATGCTCCGTGTTTGTGAGCATCAAGTGCTGGCGGTATTTTTCTGGCTCTGTGAGGGGCAGGGATTTTGCCTGATGCCAAGGTTGGATGGTGCTGCCGCTCTGCGATTGGGCACGAGCTGCCTGCTCTCCAAAGGCACGTCTGTGCTGGGGCATAAACTCCCCTTGGCCCAGAGTATTTTCGTGTCATGCTTGATGGCCTGTGAGTGCTCTCTGCTCCTGCCTTGCTCCCCAAGTAGGTAGGCAGGATCAGGCCTTTTGGAAGAGGGAAGCAGCGATGTATTTTGTGCTCTGTGAGTGTGGGGCACGTTGCATCGTGGAGGTGAATGTCTCTAAGGTCACCTGCAGATAAAGGTCACCAGACTTTGCTGGCTTCTTGCTTGTACACACGCTGTGCCTTCTGAGGCGTTCAGCAGCTCTAACAATGCTTCTTAGCAAAGATTTTACTTCTTCTCAACCAAGCGCAATGTAGTGGGGCTGCAGTAAGGACTGTTCCCTGGAGTGGACCTCCTTTGCTTGGGGATGTTAGCTTGAGGAAGAGACACCTTGGCCTGAGCTCTTCCCAAGCTGTGGACTTGCTCGTAGCTATTTTCCCAGTACATGGCTGGTAAGCAGCTGGAGATGCAAGCAGTTGTTTTCTATCCAGACAGGTTTTTTTCCAAACTACTGCTGCCCACAGGGAGAGAATTTTTCTCCTTCCTCCAGACTGCGAGACCTCATTGTTCCCAGCACCTGAGGCATGCAGAATTCCCCTTGCCATCCTGGAGGAAGGGTCCGAGGGAAGCCACGGCTGATTAGTGAGACCAGAGCAAAACACCGGCCAAAAAGCTCACTTGCGTTGCTGTGCTGGGAGGGAAGTCGTCCCCTCTGAAGAGCAGAGGACAAGCAGCTGCGGCTGCCAGGAGCACACTTGAACTTAGGGTTTGTGTCTGATGCGGGAATGGCTTGGAGGGGAGCACAGCGTTTCTCAGGCAGCCGGCAGCGTTGGTCTGGCGATAGCACAAGCACAGCTTCCCTGTTATTCCTAGCGGTGCAGGAATTCCTCGTGCAGCACTGCCCCGGGCCCCAGCGGCTCCAAGGACCTCGCTCCCCGGGGCCGCGCCGTTCGTCCCCGGGAGACTGATCCGGACCTGGGACAATCGCGCTCTCCAGCTCGGTTTGCGCTCAGTGCAGCGGGGGGGACACGTCCCTTGCTGGACTAATGAGACTAGGCGTATGTGACATTTTTATGACTCCTTCCCCAAGCTATTTCCTCCAACTTTTTAGTACTTAAGTTGGATTCCTCCCCACTCCTGGTTTTTGGGAAAGCCATCTGCAGATGAAAGAGCGGTGCGGAGATAATGCTAGCAGGGGTGGGTCTGTCTGACTTCGTGGCTCTTGCATCTTTCCTTCAGGGTTTCTCTCACTTTTTGCCAGGCGCAGACACATCTCTCTGGGCATTTCCCGTGGCCCTGTGCTGAGGGCTGCCCCGCAGCTCTTCCAAAGCTTTGTTGCAAGAGGTGTTTCACAGCAGATGTCCCAAATGAGCATTTCCCAAGTTCTCACCCCACTAGAGGTATTCTCAAGAAAAACACACTTTGGTTTTATAATGCAGATGAGCCTTCCCCTCCCACCCCCTCCAGTTTCCAGCCCTAAAAGTAGGCGGTGAATTCTAAGGCTTGAGGGAAGCAACTGCACAAAAGCCTATTACAATCCCATCGCGTTGTGCAAGGTGGGGATTTGCAATTTTAAGCAGAGGGCGAGGGAATCGTCACAGTAATTGCATATAATACCTAAAGTACCTATAAATACAGATGCATATTTATATAAAGCCTCGCCCCTCTCCCAGCACATGAGTCCCCTTTCTGGCCGGGGTTGCCAGACCACCCTGTCCTGCGCAAACAAATGAGTTAGAAAGTCCGAAATTCCATCCCTGCCTTTCGGGGCTTGTCTGGGGAATTCCTGAGTAATGGAGGTTGAATTGGGTCACAAGGGCAGCAGGGAATAAATCTTCAAAGGTTAGCTCTGGCATGAAGTCTCCTTTTTAGGCATGTCAGGGATTCTTTTGTTTTGCTTTGTTTTCGAAGGGCCCCCCCAGCCGGGGAACAATACCTCGCTGGGGCCAGGGCTGGCCGGGCGCAGCCCTGCAGCGTTGTCTGGGGGGCCGGGGAGGGGGCCGGGGGGAGAAATGGCATCTTACAGAATGGCGCTTCTTCGTATGGACACTGAGNAAGGGGATGGTTTTTTTGTGAAAATTAAATTCAAGTGTAGACTCATGTGCTGCTCCTGATGTTGTTTGCTGAAAGTGAGCGAATCGTGGCCCAGCTCAGGCTGGCTCTGTTGGTTAGATGCTCGGTCCGGCTGTCTGCGGGTCTGCTGGCTCAAAGCAAAGGGATCCTACAGACTGTCTTGGGTGGAAAAAAACAGTTTATGTGAGTGTTTTTTCCCCCCTCAAATTTGTGCTCAACACTGAGTTATGTCCCAAGGTCTGGGCTGTAATAGCCTGTGGAACATCCCTGACCTTCCCGAGCGTGTGTTTGCTGGCCATCTGGGTATGAAAACATCTAAATACGTCTGTGGAGGACTGGAGCACCTTTATTTCTCCAGTTGTGTCTGTCTGACACTATAAAACACTGCGGTGTTTTGAAAATACAATATTTATTCCTATTAATATTTGGATGACTGTCAAATTTTGGAACTTTTGCTCCCCCCCCACCATCCACCCTGATACCCCAGAGGCAGTCAGGGCTAAGTAGCACTCCTAGGATGAGAGTGATATTGTCAGCAGAGGGATGGAAACAGCCAAATTTCTTTCACTGCATATGGATAACATTCACCTGGAGAAATCCAACCCATTTGTAGATATTAAACTAGACACAGTAATAAGTTCAGTATGTATTTCAATTTACTTTGCTGCAAATAGATTTAATTTACCAACTGCAGAGTTTTAGATGGAACTGTCTGTATTCCTGCCATTTTATGCTACATTCTGAATATATTATATGTAAAGCTGTAAATTAATAGGCCTGTTTCTGATTTGGTGCACATATGACATGGACGTGCAAGTAAATTAACAATGAAGTCTTAGTGTTGCAGAGTTTAATTATATTTGCAGATGAATTAGCATCTAATTCCTCTATCTCTTCCTTATTGTGAAGTACATTGGAAATGCTTTTTCCCTAAAGGCATTGGTATTTTGTACTGTTTAGAGAGAAGATCCGTTACGTTTCCAGCTTGTCTAGGAGCTGCTGTTTGAATTCACAGTGCAATTGTGCTACATACAACTACGTCTATTGATTATTGAGCGGTAAGTGGCGTTTCTGGTGACGCTTTTTCTTTTTGGACCTGGTGTCACTGAGTCCCGTAATACCAGAAAAGCAGTGCGTGTCCCTGGGTCGGCTCCTGGCAGGCTGCTGCGTCATGGAGAGCTGGTGGATGTCAGTGGGCTGCCAGCGCAGCTCCTGACAACACGATGGGGGTGGCTAATGTAGAGAAACGGCCTTGGCCTTGGGGAAGAAGGAGAAGTAGTAGCTGGGAGTTGCGAGGGTGCTTTGAGCTGTCATTCCTTCAGTTGGGAGCATCCCACACACACAAGCGAAATGTTTGTGGTGGTGCGAGGTGACATTTTTTCTCACGTTGATGGTTCTGGAAAGCATCCTGAGTCAGCACAGCACCTAGGTGTGGGCTGAAGATCCTTTAAAACCCTTTACTTCGCTGTTCTCAGGTGAGATGTTTCCTGACTTGGGCCCAGACCAGGCACTGCCAGCTGTATCAATTCACTCTTGTGAGCTAAGTCCTAACTGCCGGAGGCACCGTCCTGTTAGCAAGGCAGGAATGTGGACTTCTGGAGCTGCTGTGCTCATGGTTGGTAAAGCAGAATGCAGTCTGATTTGGAACAAAACACGGTAAAACAGCAAAGTGAGTGCAGCTGTTTTGCCTGCTAGTGAAGTTCAGTGGTGCATAGCTCAGTGCCAAATTAGGAGGGCATCCTCCCCTTGTCCCTCTGCTCTGTAGTGGTTCCCTAAGGAAGTAGCACCTTTGTAGCTACTTCATCTCGGAAATTGGTCCGGAGCTTGGCGTTAACAGCTTTGTGCCCTGTGCTCCTGAAGACCAGCAAAACCACTGGACTTCCAGGAGGAAAAGAGCTGGGGACGCTGGGGCTCGCAGTCCTGGCCCAAATCCTTCCCTAAAGCACCCCGATCCGTTGGAGGGCAGGTGCCTCCGGGGCTGGCAACGCCTCGAGGGGACGTGACAGCAGAGTGGCATCTGCCTGGGCCCCGGCAAGCACCCTGGGGCCACGGCGTGCCCAGGCTCTCCTCCCTGGCACCGCTCCCCAGTGTTTGCAGGGCATCTCCGTAGTGTCAAGACATCATTAACACGATCTCTCACTTAAAAAATAAAAGCAGCAGCTCTTCTCTCTGCCATCCTTCATAGGCTCCACTCCAACCTTCTTGGAAGAACATGCACAACTTGGCTTTCCAGAGTACCCATCTCCCTGGGGTTTCCAGAAGCGTTAGCTTTTCCAGGATCTGGGCCACAAAGTCAACGCTTGGTGGCATTGCTCTCAGCTTTAAATTGTGTAGGTGCTTTACTGCTCCGCTGCATTGAGAACTCTGCACAACACCGTTGAAATCTGCCCCCATCCTTGGTGTATTAGCAGCTTCTGTTGACATTTTTTTGAGCAGCAGAGATGAGGTAATGGTGCCTTGCTTTATTAGCTCTTTTAAAAATTATTCTGACAAAAGTAATGGTTTGCTTTCTCCCTGTGTTGCACTGATTAGCCTTTTACATAGCGCTGCACCCTTCTCTTAATTTAAAAGTAGCTTCTAAGTCGATGGCAGTGCAGATTGCATCCTAGGAAGAAATACTTTCCTGGAGCAAATAAGGGAAGAGTCAGCAAATATGAGGCATCTCTTTCCCTATTGTCACAAAGCTGTGGCATTCCCTGAGATTGATTTGCGCTTGCTCCAGGCTGTGCTTTAACAGGGGCACATTTGGGATATAAAGTGGGGAAGGTTCTCAACAGCTTTTAATCGGAGTTACTGCTTTTGATGGGGCTGCACTAATTTCCAGTGGCTTCAGAGCTGGCGGGGAGCGGGTGAGGCTGGTGAGATCCCCGCTCCCTCCAGGGCGGCAGCAGGTTTGCCGTTGCCTCTGAGGGGCTTTTTGTGACACTGCTGTGTGTTGGGAAAATGAGAGTTTAATCCAAATGACACCGATCCACACACCAGGGCTGTATGTATGAACCGGAATTTAAATTTGTGTCTGTCACAGCCTAAAAAAGAAATCCGGGCCATGATGAGACTTTGTAAGGGGAAACCGAGCTATTCCCTCCAGAGCTTCTTTCCTAAGCCATGCCTGGTTGCCAGTAGCTTCCTGTCTGTTGTTAGTTTTTCTTCTCGAATACAATTTAGTTTCTGCAGGCCAGTGGCTTTTAATGATTTCCTTTGAGTCCATGCATCCTCTGGAGCGGCCCTCTTCTCCCTTGACATTTGATGTGGGAATGTGTACATCAGTATTGTTACTTAAACAATACCCTTCAGGCACCAATGCTGGGCCCTCAGATAAATCACAGATTAAAATGAAGCAGAATTGCTTGATAAAAAGTCTACAGTGTTCAGGCATGCAGGGAACAAACTGCACAGAGTCCAGGTAATGGCAAATTGTGTGTGTTATCTGAAGACCCATGTAATTAATGAACAAGGAACCTGTTTACTCTGAAAATAAATGGCAGAGTTACTATAATGCCTTTCTGCTTTGCATGCTGAATGAGTGTCTCCGGAGGGATAAAAGCCCTAGCAGCTCAAAGTCACATCTCGACCAGAAAGCCGGTTTGGGAGATGGAGGAGCAGGGCTGTTTTGCTTTTATACAGAATATGAAACCAGCCTTCCTTCTAATAAGCCCCTCATTTATTTTCTCTAGGCTCCTAAGCCATCTAGTTTGCAAATCGTGATGTGGATGGAACAATTAGTGGATTCGATTCAGTGCACATGCCATTGCCGAGCAGGAAACAAGCACGCTGGGCGTGAATAACATCAGTCTTATTTTCAGGCATGTGCAAGTGTCTGGCACTTCAGGGGCCTCTGCAAACAGGCTGTACTTCTGGTTTTTCCCTCGCTTTCCATCCTGATCTTGCCGCTGCTGTATTTTTCTGTGTTGCAGTGGGATCCCAGCTTTCCCGTTAAGGCTGCTGGAGGGCTGGCAGCTTGGCGGGCTTTTTCCCTGCTCGCTTTGGTCCCAGCTATTTTCCGTGCGTGGAGAAACGTGCCCACGCGGCAGGCACGGCCGCAGCGGGCGCCGGGGAGGCGAGAGCTGTCCCTTTAACCGTGCAGAGCATGTGGCTGTTTTTAGTTAGAGCTCTTTTAGCGAGTTGTCTCAGCACATCAGGGCCCTGCTTTCATCATGCCTGGCTTTTTTTTCCCTTTGAGTCCTAGAAGTCAGAGGCCACGGAGGGGGGGTGACAGAAAGCAGTGACCTCTGCATAAGCGGGGGACCAGATGGCCACTCCTCTTCCTCTGAGCCTTTTTCTCCTGGCCCCGGGGCACAGATCTGTGACCTTCGCTTTAGCTGAATGCCCAGACTGTGTGACTGGGGCTTTGACATGCTCTTTAATAGGCATACATTATCCCTGCATTGCTAAAAGCCCAGAAAACTGGGTTCATTTAGATGGAATTTAAGTAAAACTGTTTGGATTGGTCTTGCTGTCCCCTAGCTGCCTCCTGTTAAATTGTTGATCTTAGTGCTAATGGAGGGAAATGCGCACATGCACGGACTGGGAAACGTTTTATTTTCATTTAAGTGTGCTGCTGCTTTGCAAAACCCAGTGTTTGGTGACGGATGAGGTGTGTGCTTGGTGCGAGCCCACTGATGTGCCCACTCGCGCCTCAAGCGATGCTCCTGTGCTGGGACCGCGCTGAGCCCCTGCCATCGGACTGGGCTGATTTTTGCTCTGAGGTCTGTCTCTCCATCACTTGGTTAAAGAAAACTTCTGATTAAACAGAGCTTGGGCTTTTGTAGCTTCTCACAGAGTTTGTAGGCACAAGGGGGAGATGTAATCAGTAATACTTAAATAATTCTCATTCCCAGCAATAGGCTTTGGTCTGATTTCGAAGTGTGAGCCAAGCTAGAGCATTGCAATGTGTTAGCACCTCATGGTACCGAGCAGAGGATCAGTGAGAATGGGCAAAAATCCCCCTGGGGAAGAAGGTTAGCACTAGACCAACTGGAAATGGAGAAAATAGAGAAAATATTTTCTTCTGCTTGCATCAGAAGTCACTGTGTTTTTCCCCTGTACGCCGGTAACTGAGAAGTTCATCCGATATTTCTGTCTCATCCTGTAGCTGTTATTAGAGGAGGCCTGGCTCTTTTTAGAGCAATTTGCTTAATGGTAGCTGTACTCTTCAGGAATGTCCTCGGGAGAGATGAGGAATACACTGTTTTTCAGCAGAATGGAAATGCGGAGGTGCGTTTTTCTCTTAATGACCAGCAAACATCTCTGCTGCTCAGACACGGATGGCCTCCAACCTCTGCCAGGCAAGCGGATGCTGAGGAGGGGCTTTATTAATGCCTACCATTTCCGAAGGGTTAAGCACATGAAAGTTATTCAAGGAATTTCCTTTTCAGGGCAGACCTAGGGAGGTAGGTATAAGCAAAGGCCAATTCAGCCCTGCTGAAAGCGATGGATGCAATTCTCTTTGAAGTCCCTGGGAGCTGCACTTCCTCGCTGCATGGCTGAATTGAATCCAGAGATCTTCAGCTGTGAATCCGTAGCCACAAAACACAGTTTGGTGACATCTGCCATGGTTCATGAGCTACTGAAGGTGGGAAGGGGAGAGCAGAAAACTGCCGGGAATGCTAGCGCTGGTGATACCGGAGGTTTTGACGGCTCGCAGCTTGTGTTCCTGTTTTCAATTAAATTAGAAAGTATTTGTGGATGAAGTGACCCATTAGTTGGGTAATAACACTACCTTATCACGCCTGCTTATCAGTATTAGTTATGCACTATAAAACCCATACCAAAGCCCTTGGGGGAATCAATTAAATTGAACCGGGCAGGTTGGTGTATGTGTACGGCCGAGCTGTTGTGAGATGCGCGGCACATTTGTACACCAAACTGTTGCAGGTTTCGGGGAGACGGTGTTTCTGAGCTGCACGCCAGCCCTGCCTGTAAGCTGTCAGCATCACACATCTTTGTTGCCTCTGCCAATTCCTCACTGAACAGAAGAAACAGGCCATAAATTTGCTGATTATGTGCATTTAGGCAGACTAGCTCCCTTAATGGCCTTTATGACGGTTGCAGCCGCCAGTGATGGAGTTTTGCATCCCCAGCTTCTAATAGTAGACGGTTGCTTGTTCATGCTATACATCCCATTAAATAAATCTGAGCCTATGGCAAATGATTGCCAATATTAAACTGCAGAGGGAGAGATTAAAAATGTTTTCCCTGTCTGCTTGGAAACCTTGGGAGGGCTTTGTTCAAGCATTTTAATTATTATTTTTTAAAGAGGAGACAGGAAATACTTTAAGAAATAAAGTCTCATCTGTTTTTACCGGTGTCTGAGCTGAGAAGCAGGTAAGGGGAACCTGATTTAATGACGTCTCAAATAGAGAGCTAGGTCTCATCCGATCCCGCTTTAAAACACTGCTTAGCAGCAGTCAGTGCCCTGTCTGCTTGAATCAATAATTAGACCTTATAAAGTATTTAGGCTCTGGTGGCACAGGGAGCTCTGGTGACCGATCGCCTGGAAAGAGCTTGCTTTCCGGGTAAAAATTCCCAGTGTAGTGACTGAATCCGCTAACATCCCAGCTGGCAAAAAAAATCGAGGGGAAAACAGTATTTTTGTGAGTGTTTTGGGGCTGCAGTGAAAGCAAAAACGTGGTGGTTTGCAACGTCCGTTAGCGCTGTCGCCCCTGGGGCTGCGAAATGGCCGCGGCCGGCCGGGGCTGAGCTCCGAGCATCCTCCCGTTGCTTTGAACCCGAGGAGCCGTCACACCTTAAGGTCAGGCGAGGGGCCCCGTGAGTGGGCAGGGGGGTGGAAGGGGCAGGATGTCATTTTGTCATTAGCCGGGCTTCAAAGGCAGGCAGGCATCGGGGAAGGGGGGTGAGGAGCTGCGGGGTCGCGGGGGCTGCGAGCCCCCGGCCCAGCCTCCCCGCTCACCTGGCGCCCAGCTGCTGCGGGGCGAGAGAGCCCGGGGGCAGCAGGGGGACCCAGGAGGCAGCCCGGGGAGCGCCGCGCGGCCAGCTGCAGGGTGCGGGTCGCGGGCGGCGGGGAGCGGTGGAGTCCCCTTGGGGCGGTGCTGCCTGAAAAGGTCTGATGGGGTTCTGCGCGTGGCTTGGTGACTCTGGAGCGTGACTTCGGCTTGCTGGGGGTGCTCCTCTTGGAGGCTGGTGACAGGGCTCAGCACCCTCGTGTTCGTGCGTCCTGCTCTGGATGGCTTTAAGCTTTCTGAATCAGATCCAGCCCCCCAAAATCAGAATAGTGGGTTAAAAATGAGATCACCAACGGAAAAAAATCCCCCTCATTCTGAGGATCCGTGGCTTTGCGCTCTGGATGTTGAGGAGCTGGGTCGGTTTGCTCCCATCCAAGCCGAGATCCTCCTGCAGATCCCCGCACGCGGGGTCGCGGAGGAACGCCAGCCGCTGCGAGGCTGGAGATCAAAGCACATGTGTTGGCGATACCGGGAGGCTTCTGGGCTCAGACACTCTTGGACCTGCCCCGACCGAAGCCGAGGGCCTGGACGCACAGCGGTGCTGGCATCAGCGGTGGGTGTCACCCCGCCGGAGCCAGCGGCAGCACGGCACCGCTCTGCTTCACAAGCTCCTTCCGTCCTGCAGCCCGATCAGGCTGGCGTGCTGGTAATTAGGATGTTTGCTGTCACTTCTGTGGGCACGACAATGCATATTCATCAAATACATAAATTAATACATTAGGCTATTTGCATAAATCCTCTGGATCCGAGAGGATGATTGAGATGGGTTGCTGTGAGAGCAGCTCTGTAAACGATTCCCTGATATGCAAGTCGCACCAGGATCCTGCACACGCTCCGTGGGTGCTCCGGTGGCACAGAGCGGGAACTCGTTTGGGTTAATTAGCGCAGGAAGTCCAGGCATCATTACCTCAGGAGCAGGTTTACAGCTGGGTTTGCACAGACAGCTCTCAGGTGGCCTTTCCTCCCGGGGGAGGACAGACTGGAGGGGTGGGCAGGCAGGTGAAGGGTTACCCACGGAAAAAGCAGAGCTGTCCGTGCGCTGAACACGCTGGAGGTCCCCGGTGAACGGTAACGCGCAAAAGTTTGCTTGGGTTTGCTCTGAGTGGTGAGCTTCCAAAGCAGCCCCCGGCCCAGCCGCTGCCTCCAACACATCTGGTACTACCAAAAGGAAAATACATAAGACCTGTAACCCTTGCCTGCAGTAGCTTAACAATACCTCTGAGTATTGCTTCAAATACATATAATAAGTCTGAACTAATAAAGTAACGAGTTTATGACCTTTTTAAAGATTTTACTAGATAAATGGAGGGCCTAATAACATGATTCGATTTCTTAATGTAAACAACGTATTTGCTAGGGCCTCTTAAAATATTCTGAACTTTAACTGCAGAAAACGCAGCGTATGATTTATATTTCTGGCTGCTGGCAGCTCTTCTGGCTTTTATTATCTGTATACCCTGCAAATCCAATTATGTAATATCACTGAGATAAGGCATGTAATGTTTCACGTCTAATTGTTCTAACATGCAAATTCTTCCCGTGCCGGCGTACATTAGGATAAGAGGAGAGCAGGGGCAGTATTTCAGGGGTGTAGATTGTGCGGGTGGAATCAGGCTCTCTGCAGCAGTTTGGTGGGGAGACCTGCGTGTGGCTGCAGAGCATTTCACCGGTCCAAGCATCACGACTCCTTTCTTTCCTTACGGTGGGTGTGATAGACCCTGTGCTTCAGAGTGAGTGGGACAGTTGGAGTATCAGGCCTCCTTCCTCTCCCCGTGCAGAAGGCTGTGAAACCAGCGTGCGTGCTGAGCATCCCACTGGCAGACAAGGTGTTCCTTGCCTGGCCACCACTCCCGAGCACCTGTTGATTCGCAGTATTGCATCCAAATTTCACACTCATTTTCTAGGTGCTTTTCATGCGTAAGTGGGAAGGAGACCACAGACGTAAGAAAGTTTTGGTACGTCTTGTCGAACAGCAGCCTATGTGCTTTGCCCCTTCTTTCTAGCCTTAGGTAAGGCTAGAAAAGCCTTCTTTCTAGCCTTAGAAAGTAGTAGTAGAAGTAACACTGTGCGTGTTACTGGTGCTCATCCGAGATTGTGTAGACTTACCTGTTGAGTTGGCTGCGTCCTTGTCCCTTCCCGGGATGGGGTCCCACCTGGCTTGCACACAGCCAAGGCACGCGACAAGGCAGGGCTGGAGACACTCACATCTCCCCTGGTGCAGCGTTGGGATGCAACCAAGGAGCACGTCCTGACATGGGAGAGGATCCTGTAAATGGGTGTCACCCGGGACACCCCGTCTTCCCCTGTGCGTGGGGGTCCTTGGGACCAGCATGGGCGCTCACATCGACACTTGCCCACATTATGTGGAAGGGCTGGTAGCAGCATGCTGTAATTCAGGGGTCTTCACGCAGCCTGCTGACGTTTGGCATGTGCTCGAGGGTCGCTTGGTTTCTCTGGCAGGGAGCAGAGAGGGGATGCCTGTGGGTTTGTGGCTGTTGATGGCCTTGCTTGCAGATCACAGCCCAGTGGCAGCTGGAGATGGTCAAAAAGCTAGCATTTTTGGTAAGATTTCTATTGCCCATGGTGGAGCTGGCTGGGGGAATCAATCAATTGAAGCAAATTGTGGGATTGTTTTGGCCCAATCCACTTGCATGTGTGAACTTGTCCTTCAGGTCTCATGGGGAGTGCAGGGAGAACTTGCTCCCTCCCTAGCAGCCTTTCAGCTCCCGCTCTTCCTTCTGGCCGTGCGCACTGACCCTGCCGGGTTTCGGTGCTGCCGTGGTGTCGGTGACACCGTCCAGCCGGCGGTTCTGGTCCCGCTGCTCGGCTCCTTTGAGGAAGTTTCCCACTAGCTGTCTTACGGCTAACGGGCATTGTGCTCTGGATGTGAATGGGTCCCATTCAACCTTGTTTTATTCATCATCAGCAAAGCATGAAATTACAGTGGAAATGCTAATAGATTTCCTAACAGCTTGGTATCTACTTGGGTGAAAGTTATTTGTTGACTAATTAGTAAGTTAATTGTTTTATACTTTATTGAGGTCAGGTTGCTATTTTAATGTAGAGGGAGGTGGTGTGTGCTCTTCTAAACAAGACTCTGCTTTAATGAGCCAGCAGCAGCTCTTAACATCACTTGGGCTAAAGGGCTACAGGGAAAGGGTAATGTTACCTCCAAGAGCAGCTTGTTCCCAGCTGTTTGCCATGTGCCAAACCAGGATCCGAGCGACTCGTGATCCAGGCCAAGAGCAAAAAGCATCCAAACAAATGGCTTGGACCTTTCAGCAGGCGAGGAGCGCCCAGTTGGACCTGTGATCGGGCATTTGCTTGCGGAGCGCTTAGCAATATTCGGGGAGTACTGAAGTTGAAGCAGCGCTGGGTGCAATGCCCGTTAGATGTCTCGGCGCTGACCTCTGCGGACTGGTCAGAAGTGGGGAGGAGAGGGCTGGTGTCGCTCAGGGCCATGCTTGGAGTTTGCCGGGGAGCACGGGGCTGCCGAGGATGGGTGAGGGCCATTGGAAACCTGACCGTCTTGACGAAGTGGACACCCGCCCCATGCTCCACTTCCCTGCCTGCTTTCTGGTTTGGAGCTGGGGGGGCGAGCTGCTCCTGGGAGCAGGGATGAATCCTGCTGGGATGCTCAGATTCCTCTGCGGCTGTGGAAGGGGCAGGCTTCTGGGCTCCTAGAACTGCTCGCGAGCTTTGAGGCCTCTAATTAAAACCAGTCGTGACATAAAAAAGCATTTAGCAGAAAGAAAGGAAAGATCTCTCCTTCCTGGGGTTTATGATTGAATGTATAAGTAACTCAGCCTTGGGTTTCTGCGGCACAAAGTCTTTTTCCTGGCTTGATTTATGTGATCTAAAAAAAAAAAGTCTCCTGCCCTCCTCCTCCTCAGCAGCTTTCTTCCCCCTGGTTTGTGAGTTTGCTGTTGTTTCTGACCCTGTGCTTGTGGCCAGGAGCGGTTTCCTGGATTTAGATGTCTTAAAAGATACCCATGGGTGGATGGCGGCAGTAGCGGACTGGAGGGGGAGGCTCCTCCTGGGTGATTAAGCCATCTTGCGTTAGATATTTTTTTATCTTCTGTGTTCCCCCTCTTCATCCTCCTAATTAGGGCTTCCTGGTAATCATCTGTCTTGGCCAACGCTGTCCTTTCTCAGTTGACGCAGCCCCCGAGCTGTGATGCGAGTCAGTGGTTTCGTGCCTCTCCTTGCTCATCCTGCTGGGGCTGCCGCGTGTCGGGAGCGGGTTAGGGTTAGGGTTTGGGATCGCTTACTGGTACTGCTCTGGGTTGGGCAGCATTGCGGGGAAGACTGCGAGAAAGATTATTGCTTGCGGACTGCCCTTTCTGTGCCGATTCTTCCTCCTTCCAGCTGGAAATGCAGTGTGGAAAGTACTGATACCTGTTGGGTTTATTTGTTGTGCTGAGGACTGTATGCTTTTTAGAGAATTTACTGTCATCTTCTGTCTCGAGGTGTCTACGGCCTGCTCTGTAGTTTAAATGGTTTTGCCCCTTCAGCTATACCAGTTTGGCGAGGCTGGAAATGCAGAGATATGGGGCAAAAGAGCATTGCTGCTGCTGCAATCCGGTTGCCAGACCAGTTTGTCCCGGCAGCAGCTCCGTGTGGCGGTGCAGCTGCAGGCTGCGCTGAGACGTGTGCTTGTACAGAGGGATGCGTACTGGGTCTGTCCATCCCACGGCCAAATTTGCCTGGTTTTTGACTCCGCAGTGTAAAATCAAGCTGGAAATAGCAGGCCGGCTGCCACCAAATAGAACCTGGTACCAAGACCAGTGCAAAAAAAGCAAAACAAAGTAGGAATTAGACCAGCCAGCAAAACCCATCTTGGTTGCCTTTATTTTTTTTCTTGGAATGGCCAGATAGCTTTTAAATCTTGGCACGGGGACTTTCACTGCCCTGTGTCCAGTAAAACCCTCTGCATGCATTGACTGGCAAGAACAATCCCTGGGCAGCCAGCGAAGGGAGTGTTTTTGCAGCCTGCATCCAAGTGTGACTCCGACGTTTCACACCACCACCTGAGCTGGGACGGCCTGTGAATACAGATGGCACTTCTTTCCCCGCGTATCCCACATTTCTTTTTTGGGAAAGTGCTGTTATTCAGGGGCTGTCAGGGAAGGGGGCTGTAAAGGTTTTATTGGTGAGGCAGAAAGACGTTTCCAGCCGTATTGTTCCTTGGGAAATAAGAGAAGAGATGGCAGATAATGTTCTGCTTCTTTATTAGATTGGGAAAACATCTATAAAGCAGAAGTGTATTTGAAACCGAGCCCCCGTGTCTCTCATTATTGCCGAGTCAGCAGCAGCCAGCGGTGGGATGGAGCCTTTGCACAAAGGGGGATCCCAAAGGAGCCAGAAGTGAGGCGAGAGGAGCAGAGCCACCAGCCCCGGCATCCTGCCTGGGTCCTTTCCCCAGGGGACCCGGGGACCCAGGTTGGGCAGCATGGCCAATTCCAGCTCTTCTGTGCTGCCAGAGCAGCTCGGAGGGGATAGTGCCGGCTGGGAAGTCTCTCTTGCTGGTTCCCTTTGTTGTCCTTCAGGCTTTGCCCTAGCCCTTGCAGGTCCTTGGAGCGATACATCCAAGCGCTAATATTCAGCAGTGACAATCTGTAAACCGGAGAAACTCAGCCTTGGGGGAAACTACCTGCCTGGCGGGTAGAGAGGAGCTTGTGCACGCTCAGGGGTTGGTGGTAAGACACTGAGGGATAGCAGTAAACCATAAAATGTCCTTAAAAGTAGCAAGTCTGAGTAAAGTGATGCTGCTTAAAATGTTTTATCGTGTAGTACGCCAGGGCTATTAGTCCCCTTCTGTGCTTCCGTCAGGCAGCATGGCAACCAGCAGTGAAGTTTTATCAGATATTAAAACCTGCTTTTGAATTTTTTCCTGAAGCAGAATGCTAAATCAACCTCTTCATGGTGTTTTTTTTTTCACTTTCTTGTGCTGTTTCTTGCCTGGCGGTTTTACCTTTACTTCCATTTCTCTCTCTCATTTTCCATCAGTTGTATCTGTAACCATTTTGTGTTTTATTGAGCATGAATGAATGGTGATGCCTTTTAGATGAGTGATATTTTCATCTGTAGATGCTTGTTTAATATAAGCCTCTGCTCAACTGTTATCCCAATAGTGTCTTGTGTTTACCAACAGATTATTTAAACTAGCTTCAGTTTGGAGGCAAATTAATTGCGTGGAGAGGTTTTCTTCCATTCTCCCACCCCAACAAAAATTCTTCTTGTCTTCTGGTGGGACATTATGGGCCTGGAATGTGATTTGGTGGCGGTGTGAGCTGTGCAAGAGCTACAGCATTGCTCCTGGGGCCCGATGTAACCCACGCTTACCATATGCTGCCACCCTCCCCGTTAGGTAAAATGTGGTGTTTGCCTCACTGCACATGATAGCAGCTCTGCAGAGCAGCAACCGTAATCGCTTAAGCTGCTGTCTTGTGGATCTCTGTGCATTTGGGAAAAAAATTTTCCAGCTGTGGGAGTGGGTGATGAATCCAAAGTCATTAGAAAGGGTCTGGGTTTACCCTTGGTGCTGTAAGCAGGAGCTCAGCTGTCAGCGACAGTGATGGATCCCCAAATACCTGCTTGTTGCAAGGCGTCACTGCCACCGTCAGAGGTTCCTTGGGCCATGCAACAGCAGCTGTACCTGGGGATGCTGAAATGTGCCTCAACTGCAAAAAATCTGCTTCCTGTTTGGCCCAAGGATTGTTGCAGCGATTCCCTGGAGGTCTCTGACGGTTAAGCCTAGGGAAGTACGGGGCTGTCTCTTGGCGCTGGAGATAAGCAGGCTGCTGGTTACAGCAGTGGCAAAGCCATGTGAAAAGCCAGCGAGGGAATCGTTTGCCTCCGTCGTGCCAGGGTGCGAGGCAGTGTGCGGGGGCCAGCTGCGGTGATGCTCTATTGATCTTCTCAGGCTCTTCTTCGCCCACCTCTGAATGAACCCCGCTGCCTCTGATCCCCAGCGTGGGCTGCTGGGTTCCCAGCAGCTCTCTGAAGCTGGCAGTGGAGGGGAGAAGTGAAACCCCTGCCTGAAGGCTGACTTCACTGTTTATGGGCAGGTGCCCAGATTTTGCATGCTCCAGCCAGAGCTGAGCCCCTCCAGAGAGATCTCGTCTGCATCTTGTGCCACAGAAGCAGCGTTAGATGCCAACCAACATACCCAAATTTCCCCAGACTGGCACCCCGGGAGCTTTCAGAGGCACAGAGCTAGCTGCAAAGAGGCTCTGGCCTCTGCGGTGGCCTTGAAGCCCACTGCCGCGTTCAGAGCACGGGAGGAGGTGGGATCGTGCATGCTCCATGAGCTGGAGGTGGGCTCTCCAATTCGCATTTCCACGCCTGGGAAGTGTTGTGCATCCTTAATCCCCTGAGGCTTGTTCTCTTCTCGCTCCTCGTGCAGCACGTGGCAAGGGAAGGGGCTGGAGCTGGACCTCGTGTCCTCAACGGCGTACTCAGCCTACACTTTGCTACACCAAGACAGCACTGAATTTCTCCTTGTGGTCCAGTGCCAGGCTCTGGCACCTTTATTCAGTACCACAGCGCTTACAGAAACCAGATCCTCATGGCGGTAAGTGTTCCTCTGGGGTGATGACCCTGCCGAAATCAGCGGGGTGGCTCGCGGGGAGAGGTGCTGCCCCGCATGACTGCAGGCTGTCGAGCCTGGCCCCGAACGCAGATATCAGCATCTTCATCCCCTGCTCCGTGTTTACCCCGTGCACAGTCATTTCCTAGCAGATCGGCTCCGATAAGCATTAGAGGAACAGTAGTTAATGAGGCTGTTTTGAGAACGATGTATCAAACAGGCAGCGTTCATCCAGGCCGGCCCCGCTGCTGCAGGATTTGCATCTGGCCGTCTCCGGGCGGACGATGTCGTGCATCTCTCCGCTGAGCTGGGAGCGGGGAAAAGGGCCGTGCCTCCAGATCCCCTCGCGTACGCCCCGTCTTGCAAGCGAGCAGGGGCAGCTCCTGCCCACCCCGGCCCCGCTCCGGACCGCGGCACCAGCCAAAGTTCTCGTGAGCAGCCGCGCATCTGCCTTAATTTAGACGGCTTAATGTGAGTATCTCGTCAGCTTGATTTCCCCCGTGGCCCTGCGAGTCAGCTGGGGCGCCGGGGCCTCCCATTAGCGGTCCAGCCCGGTGCCAGATGGCGGGTGATGGCTTGCGGAGGCTCCGGAGCTGACGTGCCCCATTGTGCGGTGACACAAAAGCGAGCCTGGCTGGATTTATTTTTTTTCCCCCCTTCTGCTTTCATTTTCGTTCACTGCTGTCACCGTCACAGCTAATTCCTGGAGCTCTCTATTTATTTATTTGTTTCGTGGTGGGGAGGGCCGTAAAGTTGCTGCTGATGTCTTCCACGCGGGTTCCTCTGCCTTGTCCCACACGAGCATCTTACAGACTTTGCTGCTTCCCATCTTTTATTCCACGTCTGAGTGTGCACATGGGGTGTGCTGCCCCGTGCATGCACGTACCCGCACAGAATCCCTTCTTGGACAATTTGGTCACATAAACAAGTTATTCGGGTGTCACAGTCAGTCTCCCAGGAGCCATTATATGCCACAAGGTTTTGTTAAGATAGACTTAATTGCCGTCCTGTTTATTTCGGGTGTCCCAGCAGTTTTTCAGGTCTCTAGCAGTCTGTGCTACAATTACACATCTGTTACTGAGTTTCCATCTCTCTTGTTAACACCAGAGGTGCCTGAATTGAGGTGCATGTGTTTTTTTCCGATGAAGATGCAAATTTCAGGAGGGAGAGGACTGATTGCCCAGGCACGGCACAGGGAAGGCTCAGCTTCCCCACAGGGGCTCCTGGAGGATCAGGCTTGGAGGGGTTTGGCTCTGATTTCCCCAGTGTGCTGCAAACACCAGGGCAAAGATCGAGTTCAGAGCTCAAAGTCAGTAAAAATGCCCCCCTGCAGCCCCACCGGTCGGGTGCAGCGTTTGACCTGCTCTCTAAAACACACATCGCTTTTGTGGTGCTGCCGTTCCTTGACTTTTAGCATCGCCCCAGCCCGGGCAGGGTTCCACGCACACATGCGCATCCCAAACCCTTAACAAACCTTAATTAAAATGAAATTCATGACGACAGGGAGCATAGGTGGATAAATGTTGTTAACTCTGGCATATGGATGGGAATTGCTTGGCTGTTTGCATGTCCAGCCTTTCTTCTAGCTGCCCAACTGCCTTTCCTTTGGCAGGAGCTGGGTGTTGGATGCTGGATTTCTTTTCAGGATCTCCTCTTGTCTGGTGTCCATGGCACTGAATTTTGCTGCCAAGGGAGTGTTTAGAAGCGCGAGTGGGGAGCAGTGGAGGGCACAGGGGTTTGGTGCATCTGCAGAGGGCTTAGCTGGCGGTAGCCCCGAGCCCGCAGGAAAATCCTTGTCCCTTGGTCAGGGGAGCGCTGCTCGGGGAGCCTGGCAGCCTGCCTGCCCTGACCCACCGTGCTCGTGCTTCTTCGTGTGTTTGTGCTTCCTGAAACGCATTTGGGTAAAATACTAGCAAATTCCACAATAGGAAATAACGCATGCCCTTCCCATCTCTCCTTCTCCTCCCCCAGCCAGCAAATCAGTAGAGCCCCTCCGTGCAGCCCTGCGAGCTGATAGTTCTCCCTTCCTGGAGCAACCCTTGGGAATTATTATGCTCTTCAAAGGCTTCCCAAGACTCACAGCCCTCGCCTCATGTTACCCTGGGCCTCCCGTCGTATCCTGTTCCCATCTTCTAGACGGTACCAAGGGTCTTTGAGAGAGAGGAGAGAGACTTCCTGAGGTTTTTGATATTGTCTAATCTACAAGAAAAAAAAAAGGAAAAAATATCTGAAGTGCTGCGGTGAATGCCTTAGCAAGGTGTTCACAGCTGAAATTTTGTTTCGCTTGACTGCTTGTTTTAAAAATTCCCCCTAGGAAGGTCTTGATTATTTCTCCTTGCAAATAATAGATGCATTTGCAAAATACTGCACTTGGTTGTGACACAGTATAGCAGATGGACGATGGCAGATCACTGACACAGCGTTCTCGCGTAAGCATGGCGATGTTATCTTTCTCCCATATAAAAAATTGCTGTTGTAAACCATCTTAGGTACAGAAAACACAGTGAGCGCAGCGCTACTTGGTGCGACTGTACGTACAATAACCTCAGAGCCGTGTGACGGACTCGCAGTGAATCAGTGCATCTCCTTTTTCTGATCTTTGTCATTTTTGTGCCTCGACATGACACTCTGGAACATTTTGGTGTCAGTGGTAATCTTGGAGGACGTGTTGTCTGGACGTGTGGCACATGCTGGATGTGCTTGGCACGTGCCGGTAGGGATGCGCTGAACTGGGAACACAGCAGGGCAGTGGGAGCGTTGCCTCCTTGAGCCACCACTCTTCTCCTGCCACCTCTTTTCGGGGAGTCCTTGAAGGTGATGAGTTTAATTTGATAAACAGAGCTCGGGGTGAGGAGTCGCTGTGAGTTTGGGAGATAAGCCTCCCTGCTTCTTATCAACCAGAAGCCAGTCCTCTCTGGAAAGCTGTGTTTTCTGGAATGCGTCCTTGGGTTTGGTGATGGTCTGGTGATAGTGAGGAAGACAAAGATGGTGAGATTTGCAGTTTCTAACTCCTTGAAAGCTGCCATCACTTTCTTCCTCTGTGTTACCATCCTCCACATCCTTCTTGTCTTTAATTGTTGTTCTGTGTCCTCACTTGTGTTTGTCTGTCTTCATGCTGCTGGACAGGGACGCATTTCCCAGTTGTGTTTAGGGACCCTTTGTGGTACGCGGGGAGGAGAGGGGACTCGCTCCAGGCGTGGAAGTGCTTTTGGATGGAGTGGCTGCTTCCTGTGGACCCGGCATTTCTGCAAGGGAAAACATAAGCTCTCAGCTTGTTGTCATCCCGGGTGTCTGGAGGGACCCCTGCCACAGAGCCCACCCCTGTTGTCCCCAGTGCCGTGTGGCACACGCACGTGTATGCACACACGTGCCCGTCTGCGCACACTTGCGCAGAAATACAATCCCCGTCTCCTCAGAGCTCACCGAGAGAAATCAGTGAAAACATCGAAACACTCACACTGTACAGCGGGGCTGATATGCCTCAGCTATGAACTTTCTCTTTGAGGTGGTAATAGCCTGGCTAGCAGCCAGGAGCGGCAGCCGCGAACGGAAAAGGGGACTTCCAGAGATAAGCTATTTTCAGCCAACGGGGCTTCTCGCTGCGAATAAATAGAAAAAGGACGAGCTCTACGTACGCAGTCATGTGTCCTGCTTTCGTGGATTTGGCCTATTTTCTGAAGAATGGCTGTAATTCAGCTTGAATTTTCCCTGGATCACTGCCAGAAAAATAGGAAGCTGTTGCTATTGCCAAGGAGTGAGCAGGAATTTATATGTGTAACTCAGCCACAGGGATGAGATGACAGCTAACAGCTTAGCCGCTGCTAGAAGGAGAAGCAAACCTTGGAGGAAGTTGTATTTTCTCAGTTATCACAGCAGTTCAATCTTTTCTATATCTTTGATATTACCACCCCCAATCTGGATCAGGTAGCATCATAACACAATTGCATTGCTCACCACCAGTGATGGGAGCAGAACATTTTGGAAAAGCACATGCACTAAAGAAATTCAGTGTTAAAATGAGCAGAAAGGAGCATTAGAGCAGTACTTCGTAACGTTAACTCCGTGCCTGACTTGCTCTGCATCTGCACTCGGGTCCTTTGGCCTCTCACCTCTCCTCTGCGCAGTGGATGCTGGATATTCCCCTTGCAGTGGTGTGCGGCAGCTCCTCTGCATCAAGCGATGGAAATCCAGCCGGTGTGATTGTTTTTCTACCTTGAATCACTTCTTTAGTCAACGTGTGCGCCATTTCCACCTCTATTTCATTCCGTAGTAAAGAAGGGGAAGTTTGTCACGCTCGGCACAGCGTATGGATGTGGTGAAAGAAATACTGTTCTGAGGGATTTAAAGTTAATTTCCATCGGACAGAGAGACCGTTGTTCAGGTTACTCCCTTTCGAAGGAAGGGATCCTACTTTCTCCTGCTCTTCAGCTGACTTGGGTCTGCAGAGAGGCTTTACCTCCTGTCTTTGCGCAGCTCCTCTCCCTGGCCTGACCCTGTGCTGCTGTGGGGTTTGCAAGTGTGCAGTGTTTTAGTGTCCTGGAGGTGCAGCTGAGGCTGAGACCGGCCATCCAGCCCGCGCTGTCCAACTGCAGAGCGCTGCGCCTGGGTGCTGCGGAGTACGTCGTGTCCGACTGCCGGCTCCTTACAGAAAGGCCGAGCGTCTCTCCGCGCTGCGCTTGGGTTTTTGCCAAGTGCTTCGTTGCGTGCACCAACACCTCGCGTCACCAGATTTGATAGAAAGATGCAGGGCGTCGTCTTGGAGGCAGTCCCGTGGCACCCAGCACCTCCTGCAGGCACTCACCCAGCCGCTGCCCGAGGGAATATCTCGGTGGATACAGCAGGCACGGTGGTACACATGCAGAGTGGGTCGTGGCTCAGTTTTCCGGGAACTGGGTTGTCCCAGCCCTGCGTCCTTCTTCAGGCAAAGCTCCCACCGTGGCGAGGCCGACCCCGCGCTTGGCCGCTACTGCGGCGGAAGGGGAAGTGAAGAGTGAACTAACGGCGCTGGTGCTGGTTGCTGTCGGCCTGATAAAAATGGCACCTTGCCCAAGTCTTCTATAAATCACAGATTCCATTCGGAAAGGGGTTTTCTGTGGTAATTAATGAGCCAGTATAAAGACATTAAATGGAGAATGTGTGGTGATAGAAAGGCTTGTCATTCACTGAGCCATCTTCCCCCATGTGAATAACCACAAGGGAACAAAGGCCAAACTCCTTATAGACTGAAGTGCACTATCTCTGATAGCTGGGAATGAAGTAATTCTCTGAAAATAACAAAGGCACAGTGAAATACATTAGTAAACTAATTACAAGAGAGCTGGTAAAAACAGATGCTGAAAATTTAAGGCTATTATTGGAATGATTGCTAGCAGAAAAATGGGGGCTGACAACAAAAAATTAAAAAATGCATCTCATTTAAAATTCATTAGCCTGTAAATCAGGACAGCTCCCTGTCTGCAAGCGGGGCTGATGGCATTTCCATGGGCAGCGATGATGAAAAGCTTCCTGTCCTTCGCGCTTCTGAATTCCACCGTTGCCTCAAGAGATGCTGAAACGAACTGTGCGCTCATTCGCAAGCCCCAAAAGATGGGGACGGCTGCAGGGTCTGCAGTGACCTGTGTGCTCCCCAAACCGGGAGGTCTGAGCGGGAACGTTCCTACACAGAGGTGTTGCAGTGGGGCAGGACAGTGCCTTGTGCTATTCTGCCCTTGCTGTGCAGTGCTCGGATGGCTCGTTGCCTCTCCAGGCTGATAGAAAGCAGGATTGCTGGTCCGTGCTTGATATCGGAAGCAGTTGGCTGCGAACAAAGTGGTCCATGGCCAAAAACGGCTGTGCGGGAGCTTCCTCTTGTACCATCTCCATCAACATTTGGGAGTGGGATGGAAAACATCATTATTGTGCAACAAATCAAAATGGTAACCATGTAATTTGTCTTAATTGTCTGTGTCGGAGTAGGAAAAACACGAGGAGCTTCGGATGGAAATCTGGCAGGAGAGAGCTGCCTGCTGGCAGCACGCTGCGCTTTGCTTCGCCCTCGCCGAGCCAGCCTCTTCTGCAGGCTTGCGGGACAGCTTGCCCTTCATTTTCTCATTATTTCTGGGGACTGCAGGGGCACTTGAGTAGGATAATTCATAGATATTCTGCAAAGAGCAGACGCGTGCTTCAGAGGAGAGCCTGGGAGGTGGTGAGGTCCTGAAGAAGCCACTGCCCAAAGCGGGGTGAGCTGTGCGTCCAACAGGAGGGAGCAGAGGCACCTTCTTGCGATGCTGGAGGGGAGCCCGGCTTCGGGGTGGGGGAACCTCCTGCGATGCTGGGATTTGTACCTCTCGAGAAGTCACCCCGCAGAAACCCAGGAGCCCTTTGTGGTTCATGGCCAGCATCGGTCACCCTTGGTGCCGGAGCGCTGTGATGATGACAGATAACCTCCACCTGAATTGCAGAATCGCTAGCCCCATATGCAGTCCGCCCAAGCAAATTAAGAGTTGTTTATGACATTTAATACCCCCCCTTCCCTCCAGCAGCAGGGCAGCAGGACCAGAGGTTTGGCTTCACAAATGGTCGCCTCAGGATACACTAAATGCTGTCACAAGCCAGAGAGCAATTTCGTCTTGAAAAATTACTGCAATAGCACTCCCTGATAAAGGTCTCTCCCAGCGATGCCTCCCTCTCTGCCAGAAACTTCTTCTCTCCCTGAAACCAATTTAAGAGTGCTAAAGGGGCTGTTTATTAGTCGATTCCCCTGCAAAACAAGAGGGTGCTGGAAGACGAATCACTACCCTGGGCTGCTCTGCGCTGCAGGTAACTCGATGGGATGTTGCTGCACAAGGAGGGAAGAGAGAAATTCAGTCCATGAGATTGCTGAGACGCATCTTTTGGAGTGATTTATAAGGAGGAATGTTGCCTCGTGGGTAGTGCATACCACTGGTACTCAAGGGATGGAGCTGGGGTTTGCGTTGTGACGGTGGGTGTCGCTTTGTGTCCCCTGTGCCTGTCTCCTCTTCTCTGTAAAATGGCGGATGTGTTTATGGGAAAGGTTTGAGGATGCACAGAGCCTTGGCTGCTTGCTGGGCTGCAGAGGGGGCATCTGCAGTGGCTCCGGGAGGGGTGGCCAGGGAGTTGGATGTCAAACAAGCTCCCTGGCGTGCTGTACTGGGGCAGGGCAGGCTCTATAGACGTTGCAAGGTACTGCAGTGGGAACCAGCCCTTGTGGCATATGGCCCCTGTTCCTTTCCATGCATGGTGCAGAGACTGCCTTTATCCAGACAAAAATCTTCCCCGCTCGCGGCGGAATAGCCCTGCATCAACTGCTGATAGTGCTGTAGTTATTTTTCCAGTAAGCAAGCTGTAATCAATACCATAAATCTACTAAACGCTCTTGAAGGCTGGGAGGCCGGCGTGGAGGTGCGTGTGCCGGCGGGAGAGGCCGGGGTGTGCCGGTGATGGGGAGCGCTGCGTGTTCCAGGGGGCCTCACGCAGAGGCGTGGAGCTGCAGCTCAGCCGTTCGGAGGTTTTCCAGGTGCCACAACGAAGTCCCTGCAGGGACATTTGCAGGGACACACCATCCTCCTCCTCCCAGCCTTGGTCCTTTGCTTGAGCAGAGGACGGGCAGAGCAGCCAGGGACCCCGCTCCTCCTGCGGTCTGCGTGCAGCGGGGATGTGTTCATTACCGTCGCAGGATATTTATCATCTCTGCGCAGGAGCAGCCCCCGCAGGGCTCTGTGCTTTTTTCCACTTGCTCCTCAAAGCACCAAAACAAGCAGTAAATCACGTGCCAGTGGAGTCTGTAGGCGCTGCTCATGGCGATGCGGTGGGGACGTGACCTGAGCAGCACCGGTGTGCTGTGGTCTGGTGCAAAAAGGCTAGCGCGTGTGCTGGGTACGGCTCGCAGTGATTTTGCATGTTATGCAAAAAATTCAGAAGCCACGCTCACAGATCGAGCAGCGATTTGCCTCCTGGTGGACTTGAGTCGCAAAGCGATAGATTTTTTTTTCCTTCTTGCGAAATATCTGTTGCATATTGCCTCCGTGGGCAGCTGCTGTGTCACACTGCAAGGCATTAGCTCACTCGTTTCCCTTTCATCCCCGTCCCAGGGGCTTGGGGCAGGGGAAGAAAAGCAGGCCAGGTGGAAACTTTGTTCCTCAGCTAGAGGAGTCCGACTGATGGGGCGTCTTCTCAACCTCATTTAAATTATTTCACTCAGCTTTGATTGAGGATGATTAAGTGTGACAACAACAGAGACATGAGGATGCGAAATGCAGAAGGGCAGAGAGCCTGGACCATCCTCTGTGCTCTGAGCAATCTCATCAGCTCTGGGGAAGAAAAGGACAGCAACAGCAAAAGAGGAATAAGCATTTATTTGCAAATGTTGCAAGCAAAAAGCATGCAGGACTGACCCTCTTTCCATCTGTGTCTGCCCAGCACAGAGCAAGATGGGGCTTCTCCCCTTTTTCTTCTCCGCATGTATTTTGGGTACTCTTGAATGAGCTACATTCCTCCAAAATCTCTTCCTTGATTCAAACTCTCCTGAGTCTTGCAGCCTGTTTTCTTTTGAGATCTGAGGCCCAGCGCGGACAACAGAGATTTGGGATTTTCAGCCCTATGATTAGTGGGCAGGGGCAGAGGGGATTTTCCCCTGTGCTGGGAGCCGCACGGCTGTTCTTTAATATTTCCCTCCCTCTCCAAAGCCGAGAGAAAGGCGATTTTTCTTCCCTTTAGATGTGAGCGAAGGCCCCCGCTCCCGCTACTCCTGGAGAATTAAATAGATAAATGGGCGGCGCTGTTGTTCACGCTTCACTATGCACAAAGCAACTTGCATTCAAAATTGGGCTCATGGCAGTTCAGCAACAGCCTCGCACAATAGCATCATTAGACACGCAGGGCCGGCTCGCAGGCGCGGAGGCTGCTCTGCAGCTGGAGTAGCCACCAGGCTGTTGTGATGTGGGCTTTTTTTTATTATAAAAACGCATCTTTAAAAAAAAAAACATGGAGAAAAAAGGTACAGTGTCTTTTCTTAAGGACTTGGAAAAGCATTCCTGTTTGAGAGCAGGGGGCAGAGAGGAGAGGATGGGATTTGTGATGTCCGTATGCCCCCCGTCTTTTCTGCCAGCTCTTTTCTGCAGGCAAATCCTCAATTGCCAGAGTGTGGAGGGGAGCAAATAAAGTGACCTGTGTCTGCTAAGCCTTCACCTGCCAACTTCCTTGAAACTATTCCCCGGCAGGTTGCTCACTTAGTGGTGAAGGTGTGCTAAGCTGGGAGAGAATGGAAGATGTAGTCCCTCTGCTTGCTTTTGGGGCTTTTGGGCATGAGAATAAATCTGATGGATACTGAGGGTTGGTTCTGCTGGAGCCGTGAGCCTGGTTTGAGAACAGTTCAGATCTGGGTTTAACTGGCATGGTGAGTCCTTGCATTTTAAAAGCAACCCTGACTTCTGCTGGCCCGCCAGGAAATTCGATTTTATTAGTAAGTTGGAAATTTTAGTATGAAAATCAGCGGCTGTACCAACATCAGGATAGCAAAACTCTTGGAAGGGGACTGCTCTGCCCGTGGCTTGTTCTCTCACACTGGGCAAACCACGTGCCTCCCAGGATTCGTCTTCATCAGCTGTAATGGAGCTAATGAAGCCTGCCCTCCTTGGCAGGAGCATCTGGGAGCCCAGGTACTGGAGGCGTGTCCCCATTAAACCCTCTTGTTCCCTGTACTGTGTTAACTCGGAGGCATTTTAACCACATGCCTCTATTAGAGAGGCCCAAATTTAACAGGCTGGTGGCAGAAACGTGGAGAAAGGATCTTAGCTTGCGGCTGTCGTTTGTGGGCTGTCAGGCATCAGCGGCGGTGAGGATGCTCAGCACCTCCCCAGCATCCTCTTGTATCACAGCCAGCCTGGGTATCTGTTTCCCCACAAGTAATTTAACAGCAGAAAGTGATGTGAGTGCAGAACTAGCTGGGCTTCCGAGTACTCTCCTAACACTGTGCTTGGTACCGAACCTTTTGAGTCTTCTTCCTACCCTTGTGTCTGCAGTTGATAATAATGTTTGCGTTTTAATGATTCCAGCAGGCCTGGGATTTGCTTTGACATACCAAGTTAATGTTTTCTTTTTCTATATCAAATCTAGGTCAATCTCTGGCTTAGCACTAATGCTGTACTGAGCAAAAAAGGATTGGCCACTAATGGTTTCAATTTAGTTTTTTGTCAAGTAAAGGAAATTTCATTCAATAGCTGTTTTCATTTTTATTCCATTGGCCTTTCCATGGGATCTGTTAGGCTGGGGAGAGTGTTTGCTCTTCGATTAGAGGAGACCCAGCAAACTTGTTTGCCAGAACAAATCCTCTGTGAATACGGATGAGGATGGATGAGAGCCGCTGCTCACCTGCATGACACCGTGGCTTCGGCGCGGTGTCTGTAGGACGTGCCTTCGGGGACTGCATGCCCGTGAGAGCTGGGTGGTGGGACATCCGAGCATGGGCTTCTCTTTAGGGAAGAGCCTCACCCGTGATCCAGCCCCATCCTAATTGAGGTCCTCCATGATTCGAGATGGGAGAAGAAGAGGTGAAGAGCAACTCCTCTGCCTCGAGCCATAGACATCCCAGCTGGCATCTATCCTGGATCAACATCTTTAGGAGAAGGTGCACCCATGCGAGCAGTGTGGGAGGGCTGTTAGAACCATTCCCCACCTGCTGCAAGCCCTCTTCTGTGGCATTTTGATTTTTTTCTCCCTGCTCTGTGCCAGTCTGTATATACCATAGCCAAAATCCAGGTGTGATGACAGCAAAAGCACCAAGACACCGTGGCTTGGAGCATCAATATGGAGCAATGAGTGGATGCATGATTCAGGTTTGATTTTATGGCTTGCTAGCTACCCTGTGCTCACTGTGCGTGCACATGGAGAGGGAAGAGGGCAGTTTAATGGGAACAGGGTGGCAGATACCCTGTCTGAAGATAGTAAAGAGGGACTTGGGGCAGCACCAGTTCCTCCATTGGCACATGGATGCTGCGTTGCTGGATGGTGGAGACCACGGCAGGGCGATAGATAACGCAGGCGGATGGATTAGAGGGTGCCTCCCTGCTTAGGAGCTCATGGGTGAAAGGGAATATTGTGATTGCATGTATTTATTTTTAAAATGATTATGGCCATTAGCATAGAAATTAGATGCAGCTCCCTGGCTGCTGGCCAACCCCACCGGGCTGACGTGCAGCTCCTCTTCATGTCGGCCGAAACAATAGCGCCCGGCTGATAACAGGAGTCCCGGCGTTTTCTGCTGAAAGGCAAGTGACAAACAGGAGCAAGCACTCCACTGTACGAGTTTGTTACAATCATTTGGGACGTATGTAAAAATCTTACATGGGTCGGTGGAGATTTAGACCCTCCGAGCAATGCCCTGCAAAGCAGCCGTGCTCCTGTGCCTCCCCTCTCCGCACACCCCTTGATTTATTTCCTGGCTGAAAACAGCATCCAGGTAATCACTCGCATTCAAGTTTTGTTGCTGTTTTACAGGAGATGCTACAAAAGCCTTTGTCTCTGCCACTGTAAATAAACTCGTAAACCTGTGTTAAAAATAGCATTTTGTAGCTCAGTGCATGAATTTTTAATGCATCTTCTGCAAACCAGCTGGTCTTGGCAAGGGTCACAGTGTTTCCTAGGCATTTAACATAAAACTGTGCTTCAAAGCCACGTTATAGGGTTGTTGAAGAGTAATATTTTACTTAACATCCTCATGACTGAATTATTTATAACTTTCCATGTTTTATTCATGATAAATATTAATACTAGTGTCTTTAAGAGTAGAGGTTATTGCTGCAGTTTTACCTATAAGAGGTGATATTATTGAAATAAAGGAACAGCAATGAATTCCGTAGCCAGCAGAGCGACGTCTGTACTGGGGCTGTTCTCATTCACACCTCCCTCTTCTTATCAACCCTGTCAGCCACCGAAAAACCTCAGCGCTGAGCATCTGTACATTTGAAAGGAATTTTCCTGCAGGCATCTGAATCCCTGCTTTTTTTTTTTTTTCCCCTTTATTAACGAGCTTTGTGTCATTCTCATTAATTCTTGGATTCATTTCTTGGTGAGAGTTCATCAGCTTTAGTTGCAAGATGCTCGCCCTGACCTGGGCCTCTGAATGGTAGCCTGGACATATTCTGCAGCTCCCTCGAGCTCCCCTGCCGCGGGGACCCCCGGCCACCCCATTTCTTTCAGCAGCCCCTGCCACTTTGGCAAGGGGATTGCCTGGTTTGGGGGCCGCTGCGGGAGACACCCCGGCTGCCGTTGGACTTGTGCCCCCATGGCTGGGTGCTCTGGGACACAAGCAGCCTCATTTCCAGGCTGAATCTGTATAAACTGGGTGAATTCCACCCCTGGGCTCTGCCCCTTACCGGAGGGGATACATGCATTAGCGTTCATCATGGGAAAGTGAAATATATTTGTGCAGGATCTCTCTCCTTGTGCTGATGTGTGCACACCTGGCAGGCTGGCTGGGGCACCGCACAGCCACCTCCGGCTCCTGCCGACCGGTGTGTCCCCACGGGGGGCTGGCAGCACGTCCCACCCTTACGGCTGCAAACCCTTCCCAACCCTACAGCCGTACCGTGCCGGGGCTTCGCTGCGTGTTATGCAATCAGCTTAACAAATCTGCGGCGAGCAGGCTGAGAGCGATGGTTCGGGGAGCAGTGCGGGTTAATGCAACACATATTTAATGTATGATTGCTAATGGCCACCTCCCATCTGCCTGAGCCCAACTGGAGTTTGCAGATGAATGATTAAGCTGCCCTGACACATACACAGCTTGTTCCTTAGCAGAGGTACATTCATTACGCTTGACGCGTGTAAAAGGGGATGAGGCTTTCTCGCTGGGGAGAGGTATTATCGGGCTGGGATGGCAGAGCAGGGGGCTCTCTTGGAGTTTATTTTATATGATAATGTGAGAGATCTTCCTGCGGATGCGGCACTATAAATGAATCATGAGCTAAATAACCACTGGGATATTTATTAGCCTCGAATATGTTTATTGCAGAGTCAACAGGCAGCACCTTCCAATTAATTAATAGTAATAATTACTGTATTATTTATGTAGCTCTAACAGCATGCCAGAGTCTTTCTGCACAACGGTTACAGCTGTGGCTGCGCTGAAACAGGCCGGTCTGTATTCATCCTGCGTGGGCACGCCGGGGTTTGTCATTCACTGTCGGGTGGTCCCAACCCCAAAAGCCTTGGTGAGCCGAGCTGCTGAGCTCTTGGCAGCCTGCTCTTTCTGTTGGTGGAAGCCTGTTGGTCCATGGCAGGGGGGTTGGAACTAGATGATCTTCAAGGTCCCTTCCAACCCAAACCCTTCTGTGATTCTATGCGACTGTTACTTCTGCGATGCTGGAAGGCAGAATACGCAATGAGCTGGAGCATGTGCCAAGCAGAGATGGAAATCAAGTGCTGTAAGTTTTGCTAGGGTGTCTGGGAGCTTTCAGTGAAGGTGTTTCAACAAAATGAATATAGCAATCAAGCCATGCACATCAGAAGGATATTTACAGCTAATAAGACATTGGTAGCCACAGGAAATATAGACAAATCTTTTCTGATGTGGGCTTGGATCCAAAGCCTGCTGAGAATGACCTCTGCTAGCTGCCACTGCGGTGTCTGCACATTCCGCTGCCCCCATAGACCTTGCTGTGGAGCATGTGGGTCATGGAGTGCTGTCTCCTGTCCTGGTTGAGTCAATCAGTTCAGTGTGCAGAGGCAGATGTGTAGCAAGAGCTTGCCTCAACGCAGGCGGTTAGGCTGCAAACTGCTGTTCTGCCAGGCTGGATGCATGACAATCCCACTTGCCAGCTCTGGGAAATCGAGGTGTTTCTAGGTCATGGGAAGTTGTTGGCAATGGATTGCTTTTCACACGTGAACACATTTGTCTCTCTTTGTGTCTTCCAGCGATGTCCGACTTCCACATCCACCCTCAGAACGTGGTGGTGGAGGAAGGGGGTGTTGCGAGGTTCCAGTGCCAGATCCATGGTTTGCCTGAGCCCGTCATCCTCTGGCAAAAGAACAGCATGCCGGTCAACACGGACAACGAAAGGTAGGACATGTCCAAACCACATACCGCTGTCCTTTCCCCAGGTGGAAGCAGGTGACCAGGCTTGCTCTTGCCATCACAGGTGTACTATGACATGACTGACCTGGCCTGAGGTTCTTGTCCAGCATTTCTGCCATGGAAGGCTGAGTTAATGCTGTGGGTTGTGTGGGCTCCTTCTGGCCAAAGACCGTGCAGAAATACTGCATCTCCCAGGAGAACTAGATAAACCCCATTAGGTGATTTTGGAAGGGGCAGAGGCTTGCACTGACCTTCCCTGAGAGGAGGCAGCCCTCCTCCATGTTGATTTTCCAGCCTGGAGAGCCCACACAGCAGTCCTAGCAGAGCCCGGAGCAACTCTGGCATCCTTCATCCCTTTGTGGCTCCATTTTGTGCAACTCTTTCCAAGCCAGAACCATGACTTGTGGTCTTGCAAATGGGTCCCGAGCCCCTGCAAGCACTGAACTATACCATGGCCACTAGACTTTCCTTCCTGGGTGGGCTCCCTTGTGATGTTTTGTGGGTAGCATCAGGGAAGCGCTGCAGAGAGCATCCTGCAGCGCCTTGGGCTGCTGTTTCCCATGCAGTCCTCCTGCAGAGAAACCCCAGCCACCCCGCTTCCGCAGCCTAGACCTGGAACGGCACGTCCTCGCTTCCTGTGTTTGACAGGCTGCTCTCCTCGTGTCGGAAACGTCACTAATCACGGTTTGATCCTCTGAGCGGTGGTGGGGCCCGGCGGAGGACAGGTGGCAGGAAGCGCGTGCTCCGTGCCGGCCGTCTCCGGTGGTCCCAGCTGCAGCTCGGGAACTGCACAACCGATGGCAGGAGACAATCAGTCGCAGCACACCTCGATCACCAACTGACGTCCGTGCGTTGGGAATAGGCAAAACCAGGAAGCTGTAAATATTTTCCTGAAAGCCCCTATTCTTGAAATGTCAGTCCTGCAGCAGAACATGGTTGAGTTCTTTGGAGGCAGGAGAAAACATGAGGATTGGAACAATACCTGACCTTTTCAGCGTTACAGTGAACTTACAGTAGAAGGACCCAAGAGGCCCAGCCCTGCGGTGGAAAACTGCAACTGTCAGGTTTTGTTTTTCCTTGTGTTTTTAATCTTAGCTTTTTTTAGCCCAGCACAGGGTTGATTCCTTAAACCTGATCTCCTCTGAAGGCTCCTCAATCACACAAGTGCTAAACTGGGGATGTGGCAGAGCAGGGCGGCTGGTCCGGGGTGGTATCAGCAGGAATAAAGGGTGCAGAGTTGGGCCTGGCACCTTGTGTGCGTCCTGATGAAACGTTGCAGGACAGGCGAAGTTCTCTTGAAGTCCCTCACGCATTATTGCCCCTTTCTGCCTGAGCCCAAGGTCACTGGTGTGGGGATGGTCAGACATGTGGCACAGATCAGAGTGTGACCAGGACTTCTTTTCTATAAGACCAAGGGCGAAGAGCCCTGAGCTGTGCTCATCCCACTGCTTCTCCTCTGGGGCAGGGAGCTCGCCCAAGCCCTGAAGGACATGGTCTAGGAGCAGTTCTCCTGTGTTCAGTGTCCTGATTTTGAACAGGCTTTTTGTAGGAGTGAAGTTACTGGGGAAGGTTTTTATTGTTAGCTCAGTAGATTAATCTCTGACACCAACAGGCCTGGGTGATGAGGGTTGCTTCTCTAACTGAATTGGATTTCTACATTAATCACGCTTGGTGCATTTCTGCGTATAAAGTGTGTATAAATTTGTATGCTGAGTCTTGCACTTCGAGGCTTTGAAGGCAGAATAATAGCTTTGGAATTGAATCTTCTAATGCTGTGGGCAGATTGTTAACAAAAATGAAGGCTTCTTGTGGTATAATTCATCCAAAACAATGGGCATTTTGAAGTCCCAGAGAGATTGCAATCAACTTCGGGACATGTAAAACTGATTGCTGTCGTGCTGCCACCGACACTGAGCTGCGCGTGTGGAAGCCAGCGCAGGGAGCAGGTTATAGGCACTTAACCATATGCTGATATGGAAAAAGATATTCCTCATCTTCCAGACGGAAATGGATTATTAACTCATCGCAGTGTAATGACATACTACCAGCCAATTTAAACACACAGTTGCCAGGCAACCTGTCATGTATGTATACATATATATGTGTGTGTGTGCATGTGTGCTCTAAATGTACCTGGTTTATATATACAAAATATTTATATTTGTATATGCCCACACAATATCTATTTTAAAGACACATTGCCGTGCATTTGAGGTTTTAAGGTTGCATGGGTTTGAGGCCTATATCAGACCTGGAGCTGGGAGTGTGGAGCACACGCTTCCCCTGGTGCTCGTCCATAGTCACTGTGCTTCAGCTGATGAGAGGTAACTCGCATGTCAGCTGTGTTCCCATGAAAATGCACTTCCAAAGCTTTTCCATACGTTAAATAGGAAGCATCTACTTTGTAGCCTTCCACCAAAAGCCATCCTTTCCCAAGGATGCATCAGAAGATGAAAAAAGGAACATAACCTCTGTAAAAGACCAGAGGTCTTCTTCGGATATCCAAAAAATAAATAACTGATGCAGTGATAGATGTGGGCTCAGCCTTCTGGGATCTGCATCAGCCGGGTAGTATCGGTGCCTCCGTGCTGGGATGCTGGGAGCCAGCCTTCCTCACCTGCCCGGGTGTGCAGCCTGCTTTCACATAATGTCTTGCCTTGCAAGTTTTTGTTTCTGCTTTTCTCTTCCCGCAGGTACACGCTGCTTCCCAAAGGGGTTCTCCAGATTACGGGGCTGAGGGCAGAAGACAGTGGGATTTTTCACTGCGTTGCTACCAATATTGCTAATGTGAAGTTCAGCCGGGAGGCCAGACTCACTGTGTCAGGTTAGTACCAGTACACGCTGTCCTGACTGTCTTTCCCCCTTTTTCTTCCTGCTGCTGTTCTGGACCAGGACAGTTTAAGAGAGTTTTGGGCTAACAGCACTGAGAAGTGTTCCTCTGTCCAGCAATAGCACATTCCTTGTTCTGTATTGTTACTAGTTCCCTCCAGATTGGTTCATTTGATAGCAGATAAATCTGTCTCTTTGCCTTTAAATTAGCACCAGTTTCTGGGGAGAGGGAGGACAATGTGAACATGAGTTACAGCAGCTTTGCATTAAATAAATTCTTTTCGAAACGTGGAAGATTCATCATTTCCTTATGAGACCTGCCCACTCTGGAAATAATTGCAGCACACAGGGTGATCAATTATTTATCTAATAGGGGAATTATGTTCTGTAGGCTGTTATCATTACACTGCAACCAAAATGGGCTAACCTTTCTTTGGAAGATGAGAACTAGAAACCCTGAGCACCTCAGGCTGAATTTTGGCTTGGTTCTCCATCCATATTTGAAGTTATTGGCAGAAAACAGGTTTTCACCTCCCTCTGGAAGCTCCAGCTGAAGCATTGCCTTGGCATGCCTAAGGCATGAAGTGCCTTATGGTCCCTCTCCAAAAAAAGGTCCAAAGTCACGTACTTGCTGTTCTTCTGTGTGCTGCCAGAGGTACGATGTGGTGAAGCTATAGTGCAAAACAAAGCAACTTACATCCGTACGTAGATCAAACTTGTGCACATGCTGTTTGTGAGAGCATGCAAAATAGCACGTAGAAGTGAGAACCTTGGGCACAGTGGAGGAAGGATTGGGTTGCAAATATGCTACCACGTTTCCATACCTGTGTTACACTCCACTGACCTGCCCATTGCCCATCCTTTGTTAGTCATCCGTGTGGGACCCAAGCTGATCTCTTAGAGCCCCTTGGATCAATAACAGCTCAGCCAGTTTCTAAAGCTGATGTTAGATTGTCTCCTTCAACTTAGGAATTTCTTTGCTGGTCAAATTCTTTGCTGGTTTGGTCTTTACTAGTCTTTTTAATTTAAAACACTTTTAGCCTAAGAAGTCTCTCTTGATGTTTCAGTAGCTGATCCTGGTATGAAGGAAGTGGGATGTATTAAGTCAAATTACACAACCCAGCCTGATCAAGCAGCCAGGGGTGAATGGCACCTTTGTGCTCTCTTAGAAATGTCTGTGATATGCTCAGCCTCATAATATGAAAACAAGACAACTTGCTTCTCCTGGATGTCAGAGCATTTGTAGCTTACCTTCAAGAAGATAAGAGTGCCAGAGAAGTAGTCACCTGCAAATGGTGGCTATGTCCTGCTGGCAGGGTGGCCTCTGAGAGACAGGACTTGGTGCAGATCAGAACCCCCCTGGGATGCTGAGTACCTGCTGCAGTCCCTGTGACAGCCATGGCAGTGCACCCGTGGCTCTTAGGTAGGGCACCAGCCCAGATTCCTTGCAAAAAGGGAGGTGACAGCTTTGGTGATGAAAGAGTCAAGGACCATCAGGGAAATCGGCACAGTGCTGGCTGGGTGTGTGTTTCTCCTTGAGCATTTTTTTATCCAGCGAAGGGTTTTGCTCCGGAGCTGTGGTTCTCCTGTCCATTGGTTGCACGTAATTGCTGGTGACTGGAGGCTTGCTAGCGTACACCTGTATCTCACAGGCTGCCTTCAGCCTCCCAAGCAGCTGCCTGGCCAGTGGTCCTGCAGTAGGAGACTTACGCCAGTACCGAGTGTCAGATTGACCTCTGCCGACTGTAAAAAAGCAGCACGTGTGAAATGGGGTAAAGCTGAGGAAAGAGTGATGCTGTGTATGTTGGCTCTGGTGGGGAAAGAAAGCAGGTTAACTGGTTCTGAAAGACCTTGGAGCTTCTGATGCCTGTTACCTATCTGTTTGCTTGATCTATGTGAACAGTAGCCACATGGGGGGGCGAAATGTACAGTAAATTATCAACGTGTTGAAGTTCTTTGTGTCAATTTTCTGGTCTGAGTTATTATTTCTCACAGGGCAGAAAGTGCTAGTTGTTGTCATCTGGCCATCCCTCATTCCAAATGGATATTTTCCAGGTTTCCTGTCTGTGCAGTGTTTGTGGTTTAAAGCAGTTGGATGATGAATACAGCACAGTGTGTAAGTGTCTGTTGAAGGGCTTGGACCGTGCTTCAGTTATTGCATGTAAGCAGAGCTGCAGTAACTGCACGTTTGCATGCTCTCAGCCCGTTGAAAACATGTTGCAGTGCGTTAAACCTGAGTGAAAAAGGTTTATGTGCTGTGGTGTTTACTAAGAGCACACAAATATCTGTTAAACCAGGACAGTGGGTGTGTGCTTGCATGTTAACCCTAGGCTTTGGCACTCCACCAGAGGTTATGGTGTGCTGCAGAGGTGGCACAAGGGATGCCATTTCACTGGTGTGGGTGTCGTGTCAGTAAATACTGCGCTAACTGCAGGAGGGTCATTAAGCATTAAGCAGTAATCTTGCAAGTCGTTCCACCTCCTCTTTCTGTGTAGAGAGGTAAAGGGAATGGTGCTCTCTGCTCTGCGTCTTCAGAGGAGGGTTCCCTGGCTGGGACTTCAGCTGTTGTTTTACTCACAGGGAAATGCCCTGGGTTTGCCTCCTCGGGGTTTCCAAACCAAGCCCGGGCTAGGGACGGAGGAGGAGGAGGATGGAGACGGGCTGCAGGAGCCCGTGCCCTGCAGGGCCCTGCCACAGCCCAGTGGGAGAGGAGGAGGAGGGTGGCTGCTGCAGGGGAGGAAGGAGCCTGCTTACAACACTTCCCTTCCTCTCGCCGGCAGCAAGCGGCACAGATCTGTCTTCCAGCCCTACTGATTGATTATTTTCAAGTGCCTGCTTAGCGGAGCTGCTCCCAAGGGGCTGCCTGCCTCTCTGCACTGACACCTTTTCAGCGTGAGCTGCGTCTCTCTCTGCTACCGTCCTTTTGATCAAGATCTAACAGCCCGTGCCAGCAACGCTCCCATCCTTGCTAGAGTGCCTGTCACTCCTGATGGTGCCGGGGACCTCCCCATGCTCACCACGATTGCTGCTGACGGAGTCCCTGGGGACTGCGTGCATCATTAGAGGCTTTTTCCCTTTCAAAATAAATCCCCTCCACCTTGCCCTGAACGCTGTTGTGCTGTAGCAGCACTCGCCTACTGAGAGTCCCTCAGTTTCTCACTCCTTCCTTCCTACCCTGCACCAAAGAGCTGTCCTGGCTGGAGAAGGAAACCTCCTCCCTGATGGTCAGGGAGCAGCCGTGTCCCTGCTGGGTCACTGTCCCTTCTGGGGACCTGCAGGAGCTGGCACTGCCATCAGCGTTGGGCTTGGCAGCGGTGGAAATGCTGGTCCTAGAGATGGGCAAGGTTTGGCCAAACTCAGGGAGCTGATCCCTTGCCCAGAAACCTGAATGCATATTTAGGACTTGGAGTATAAATCAAAGAGTCTGATTTTTTTGTTGTTGTTGGCAAAATAGAGTGTTTTATAAATTCTCCTTTGGTCTCAGCTCCTGTTTACTGATATTCTTGGGTGACCTTGGACATTTCATTTCATTTCATTTTTCAGTGTTTTGAAATATTGAAGTCAGCATATAATACGATGATAATATCGTATTATTCTAAGCGTGAACATTTGTGATTTAGAACAATAAATTTACATGGGTTTTAAAGGCACTCTGAGGTACTGAGGGGGAAGGTATTGTTTTTCAGATCTCTTGGGGTTAACCAGCCGGTCATATGAATTTATTGTGCATTCTGGTTCTCATCAAAAAATCTGCATTTTATGGCTTGCAGTGAAATGCATTTAGTGAGAAAGTCAGCTCTTAAGTCACACCGACACGGTGATTTTTCTTGGATTTTGCCCATTTAGATACAACCTCGGAGTTGCTTTATCACTCCCTGTTTAGCCCCTGTAGGGATGATTAACAAAGGAGCCGCTCTGATCCATGCTTGCCCTCGGACTGCTGTGAAATCCCTCTGCTGACGCCCTCATTTCAGCCCTGGAGGTGCTGTGGAAGGGTAATGCTAAAAAGTGCAGGAAGAAAAGAAATCTTGGAGAAGAGCCCTTGCAGATAGTTTTTGGTGCATCGGTTCTCTTTAACAAGCTTTTTGGACATCGGAAAGTCTGTGTACAGGACGGTCCCTACAGCGTAGCCCTGCCCATGGCAGAGCTCTGCTTCCAGCCTCCCCTGTGCCCCTCTCTTGCTCATGGGAGAAGATCAGTCCAAGTATTTCTCTCTGCAGGTGTACAGAGCATTTTTGCCAGCAGCAGCTGTCAGATTGTTTAAATTCCTTAAACACTGCTTGACCTCAGCAATTCTGGAGTACAACCCAGCTCTCCTTGGAAATGGGGAGCATAAAGGGTGAAAACTAAAGCCGAGGTTGTCAGTGTTCCTGTTTACTAAGGGAGAACTGAGAATATCTCCTTTTCCTCCTCTCCTGCTCCCCAAAAATGGGAGTGAAGGCTGAAGGGAGCTTTGGTCCAGGGATAAGGCACTTTCTGGAGATCCAGGAGATGCAGGTTCAGCTGTGGTGTACCTGGCACAGGATGATAGTCTTGCGATCTCCTTTTGTCTGGTGAATGTGGTTTCTTTCACTTATCCTGTCTAGTTTCCAGTGTCCTTGCACCAGAGCTTTATTTTAGTATGGATCTGTGCATCATCTTGTGCGATGAGTTTCATTCTCGGCTGCTGCCTGTTGGTGCTACTGTAGTGCAAACAAACAATTAGCGATTGCATGGCGAGTGACGATTGTATCATGACAGTGTCAGAGCAATGCGGTGCAGCCTCTCCCTGCACCCAGTTACACCAGAGTGGGCAAGGACAGGGGTGCTGCAAAAGGCAGGGAAAAGACCACCCAGTGGGCTGCAGCCATCAGAGTAGTTTCCTGGAGTTTCCTCTCAAAAAGATCCTCAGCAGGAGTCAGAGACTGTCACCTCCACCGCTCTCCGTGTCCCAGGACAGGGCTTTTGGAGCAAATGACACCAGCAGCAACAGAGGATGCTTGCAGAGAGGCAGATTTGAGCATTGTGGACTGCATGGATTAATTTATAGCATGAGATGCTGAAAGATGAAGCAGCTCTTTCATTTACTTCTTTCCCTATGCTGCCCATACGTGGGTGTTAACAGCAGTGCTTGTGGCTGGGTCAGTTGGCTGAGTTTTCCCCAGGAGTATCAGTGCACACTTAAAACACGTTCAGATAGTGCAACCGCCTCACAAATATTGTGTTCCTTTTGTTTCATGTGCACCCCAAATTTATCGATGATTACACCAGCCACATCATTTTTACTTAGAGGATGAATGAAGCCCTCTGTGTTTCCATTAAACAAGAGGTAATCAGATGTCGTGAGGCCACAGGGATGCCTTTTAACAATGATGCTGTCCTTGCAGGCTCCCACTCCACTGTTTACAAGGACCCCATGATTCTCGTCGGACCAGAGAACCTCACACTGACGGTGCACCAGACCGCGGTGCTGGAGTGCATCGCGACCGGCAATCCCCGGCCCATCGTCTCCTGGAGCCGCTTAGGTAAGCCCTGGGGCTGGCAGGGATTTCTTCCTCCTCTCCATTGCCATCATGTGGGAAATAGGTAGTGCCACTGACTATTTCATGCAACAAGTGATTCACTCTTTCCATTCCTATGGAGATTAATTGTAGGCTTGAAGTGCTTCTTATCTTCCTGTCTACACTCTGCTTTTTCTCTCTGCCAAGATCCTGTTTTTACCTGTTAGAGAGGTGGGCTGGTTAAACCTGTAGACGTTTCATGAAAGGTGATAATTTTATCTTTCCCTGAGTGACAGCATCTTCTTCAGCTGCATCAAAAACATCACCACTGTTGGCCCAGAGAAGCAAAATCGTACACAAACATGTCTTCCATGTAAAACAGACTTGAAAGAAACTTGCTGTCTGTTCAGAGAGTTTTAGAAAATCCTGGGAGGCAGAGGGATCTTGAGGTAGCATGTCTGAAGCTCTGAAAAAACAGATGCTCGCCACTGGGGTCAGTGATATTTTTTAATCAGCATGGAAATCAGAGCCAGTGTCTGATGGCATCATACAAGCAAAGCACAGTGTTTCTCCCAGTCTGAAAGCAAGGGTTATTCTAGGCTCTAACTGTGATACTAGCTCAGAAAATACTTTGTGCGGAGCAGCACGTCCATTACCCAACAGAAATCTGTACTGAGCAAGGAGTTGATGGCTTTTGATTTATCTTCTGGAGGTTGTAACTGTGTGAGCATGCTGTGGGGTTGGGTTAAGTTAGCATTTCCCAAGCCCTCGGGTCTGCAAGGTCACACTGTTTTTAGAAGCTAATCTCTCTGAGTCACCCAAGGTGGCTGTGAGGCACAAACAGGGATAATCCTGTCCCAATGTGTTGTGCTGGACATGGGACTTCTCCCCGTGGCTCTCCGAGGGCGGTGCTGGTGGGGTCAGGCCTGGCTCATGGGAAGGGTGACTTCCCGCTCCAGAGCCACCTGCGAGGGACAAGGACAAGTATCCAGCAGCAATCGCGCAGTTTCTCCACACTTGCCCTCCTGCTCGCTTCCTCTGGTGGCTTATAAAATCAACTTGTGTCTGCCACTAACTGTTTTTTTTTCCTCCGGAGCCATAACCATCAGATTGATGCTATTTTAGAAATTCCCCAGATAAGCTGTATCACTGTTTTGGTTCTCTTGGACACAAGGCGGCTCTATGTTAGCGCTCAACTATAATAAACTACATTATAATTGCCTTAATTATAAGTGCTTATTACCTTCTTCAAAACACTTGTCTCTATAGAGCAGTGCAATAATGAAGATGTAATAGCTTCATGCTATCTTTATCTGGATGGTGTGAGCTCAGCATTGCCTTCCACCAAAAATAAATACTCTCTCCACATTGCATTGCGGCAAAGCAGCGGATTTAGAGCTACTAAAAGGGAAGGAGATCCCATTATTTTCCCTCCTCTTCAGTATGAATGTTTCCTGTCCAAAGAATCACAAGATCTTGTTTAGTATTACACCAGTCTCGACAGCAATGTGGCAATGTGGCTTACAGGCTCTCTGATGAGTTTGTGGGTCTGTCATGTCGTTGTAGTGATTTCAGAAGCACTTTCATGTCTTCGTGTCTGTGTCATCGGGAGACGGGAGAGGGATTTACGCTGGACAAGGAGGTCCTCCGAGCATCTGTCATCTACATGTGGCTTCCTCCCATATGAGGGTCTCCTTCCTCAGGTTCTTCCTACAGACCTGGTTCAGCTTAAATAACCAATTAACTTATCTCAGAAAAAAAACTTCATCTGCTCCCAGAAACAATAAAATCCATGGCCACGAAGTCTTAAAGAGATGCAGCCGATTTAGCAATGGGCCTAACTTAATTTAAATGCAAAAGTCAATTACATGTGTACATCTCTCCTGCTTGGTTGAGGGAAAGAGCCATGGCATTGCCGTTATGCCGGGTCTTTGCACAGGGCGTGTTGCCGTTTTGGAGCATCTGTTTGAACCCCTCTGCTCACAGTTTTGACACTGTGGCATTTCTTCTATCAGAAAGGAGCAAAAGAACAATTTTGCTTTTACAGCTTTCTGTTGCAAGGGAAAGCACCATTTGCACTTTTTGCTTTGGCTTTGCTAAACCCTGGCCGGTTTTCAGTGGGAAAGGCAGCTATATTTTGCTTGAAGGAAATCATTCAAATTCTGGCCTGGTTTTTGAGTGTCACACAATCAATTTTGAATTTAATTTCCTTGGGAATATGTTGTAGCCCCTGACCACAAACAAAATTCCTGTGTCTCACAGTGCATGAAATGTCAACATTCATTAGAGAGCAGGCTCTGAGAGAAATGTAAAATCATTAAGGGTTTGTTCAGGGAAGATAGGGCTTTTCCTTTCAGAGCTGTGCACTTCAGGCTTGGACCTGTATGTGTGCACAAATGAATATCCTGGGCACTTACTGCAAAGCCCTTTGAATGAATGACGATTTTAATGTATCCTTACCCTTTAACTGACAGGCCGCTGAGCTGGCCTCCATAAAAGGTACCAAGGCAGAATAATACACTATTTAGAGAGAGATAGAAAAGTGAGGCGAAAAAGAAAAGACAGTGATTATCTGATAGCGTTATACAGAAGTTGTCAGAAAGGGTCGCACAATGGGAAGGAAATTACTAAAGAGGGAGCCATTCAAGAAGTAAACTATACAACAATTGTAGGAGCCAATTAATTGGTAACTTATTGGACACAGAAGCTTGCAATAGATGGCTGACTGGTTGACAGGAGCACCGTTCCGTAAGTGTTTAGAAATAATAGAGTAAATTTCACCACTTCACATACTGAATAGTCAACTGTTGCAATGTACTCTAAATATGCTAATCCACAGTGCCCAGTGTCCAACGGAGCAGGAGACGCATGTGTCTAAAAAGTGGAAGGCTACTATGGCACAATACAAAGAATTCACAAAAGACCTAAATGATCAACATTAGAAAGTTGTTACTTTCTTTCTACTTGCTACTTATAAAAGAAAGGCGTTCGTGTTGTTGCATATTCATATCGCCTGGCACGTTTTAACGGGTCTCCATAATTGGTGCCGGTGTGCCAATCACTTGTTTAGCAGGCAGAGAATGGACTCCAGAAAGCATCACATACACCTTGGAAAAATAAATAACGCAGCTCCCAAACCCCAGGCATCTTTCATCCAGACTTAACCCCAGTGGGAAACCTGGAAACCTCTACTTGTCCACAGCCAGGGCATTCTTTGGGAGCATCTCCTGTTTGGAGAATGGTCTGCTTTATTAATCAGTTGCCCAGCTGCTCTTCACAACCAGCTGAACCTCCTCCTTCATCCCTCTTCAGTCAGGGATTGACAAAGATGATCTGGCAGACATTTCCCCCTAGACTGACTTGTTTTCAACCCTCCAATTTTCTGCTTTTGACTTCATAAAAAGAAGTGGAAGGTCATAGTAAATGAGCAACAGTTTCAAGCCCGCGTGGGTCTTCAGAGCTCTGGGGGCTGAGCAGCAGTGTTAGCTTTTGCAGTCTTTCAGATCTCTGCCATGGAGAGGTGACTTGGCGATGGAAAGCAATGCCTGGAAGGCGGGTTTTCAGGGTCTGAATCCCTTGATCCAAGCCACTGTTTAGTTCTCTCTGTAAGAAAAGCAGCGTTAAAATAGATGTCAGTCTTTGAGAAACGGGTGTGAGACATTAGTCCCTCCGCACAGCACTTCTGCGAAGTGCCGAGCTTTCTGGATGCAAGTGGTTTCCTGTGTAAATGCTCTGTATTATTTATATGCGCTGTCAGTGTTACCAAGTTGGACCTGATATTAGCTGAAGACCTTCTAACCGAACACAGGACAGCTCAGGTTGAGTTGGTTTGGATTCCAGAGCCCTCTTCAGTGCTGTTCTCTCCAAATCCGTCACAGCTGCGTGGTGCTGCATGGCCCTCCCATGTCTCCCATCAAGGTGATGCTGCAGTTCAAGTGTGCAAGGTCAGGTTCTTTACCCTCAAAGTAAGCAGAGCGAGAAGGATGGAGCAGGCTGGGAAAGTGCAGACATTGCTCTAGAAGCCCTTCCCAGGACTTTTTGGAAAGCAGCAATTGAGCAAGAAGCATAAGGGCTGATCTGGCACGGTGATCCTGGCTGGCTATTAGAGGTGGCCACGCTCTCCGAATCAGATGGCTGTTCCCCCAGGGCTTCTGAGCTTGGAGGGCTTTGTTCTTCAGGGAAATGAAAGATGCTTGGTTGACAGATGTTTCTTCAGAGCATCACACCTCTAATTAATAGTTGGAGCTAGAGAGATGACTGAGGATGTATAGATACAGGTATTTGGACTATGTGGGGTACCTGCTGCAGGCTGGGTCTTTCGTGCTTAAATTATGTAGCATGTTATAAATAATACAGTAAATCTACTGACATTCAAGTCACATTTCTTTGGTATTTCTTAAGGCAATAATGTGATGAAGCATCCAGGTATGGCCACTTTGCATCTTTCACTAATCCTGTCCCTCCCTTGAGAGGGAGATTTGATTTTTACACCTATTGTAAATATGGACTTCCAAAAGGTCTAATTTGAAAGAAGAAATCAAGTTCAATTTGAATTTAATTCAGACCTCTTTACACTTCAGTTCAAATGATGTTTGAAGGAAATGGTTCCTTCTTATTGCTCATTAAATGCAGGACAGGTCATGTTTTACTGTCCTTTTTATGACTGAGCCATTTACTGCCGCAGTGGCTTGGCCAGCTATGTGATCATTTAATCATTTAATGACATTGTTTTTCTCTGTCTAGAAGACCCAAGCATTTTTCTTTGCAATGCAAATAATGAAGTGATCTGGCATTGCCTGCCTAATGAAGCAAGGAAACCTTTAAGTTTAAAAATTTCCTGAAAAACAATACACCGAGCGTGGCAGGAGAAATGTTTATGAAGTGCTTGGTAGCTTTCAGTCCACGTTTTGCCAGTGTTTCCTAGCACAATGCTGCCAATCGGAAATGGGATCCCTTGCGTCTGCAGCCCAGGCTTGTGAGCTGGCGAGGCCGCGCTGCTCTCACTGCTGCTGCCAGAGGCACTTTCTCTCCTTCCCATCATGTGCCTTTCCGTGGGGATCCAAGCGCTTGCTGGGCAGCAGGTTGCAAAGCAGCATTTCTGGGTTGATGGTTAATTTGTCTCTCTTACTGAGTGCTGCTTTGTCTTCATGTTTTCCTGGTCTATTCCAGAGCCTGTTGGTTATCCAACAGGTCCAAATCCTTATAATATTCTTTATTATGCAACGCATAAGATTAGATCTAAAGCACACTATTGCAAGATAACTTTTCTCTAGCCCTGCATGCCTGTCTGTTGAGGTACGAAGCCTGCCCAAACAAGCGCTGCGGGTATGCTGAGCCAGGTCCCCATCGGGGGCCATGCTGGGGTACAGCGGGGGCTCTGAAGGAAATCCTTGGGGATAATGGGGCATCTCGGGGTGACTGCAGCTGTCCTGTGACAGCTTGTGTTTCCCTCTGTATTTTTCATGGTTTCCCGTTGCTGGATCACACCGGATGCAGCCACTGAAGTGGTTGTATGCCATGAATATTTGTAACCAGCCTAAGTCTGAGGTCCTCCGGTGCTAAAGGTCCCCAGCAACTGTTCTGCCCATCGGATGACGATAAACTTCAAGGCAGGCTGGAGGGCTGCTACCTAGCATCACTCAGGAGGTGGGTGGCCCACAGCAATGGAAACCAGCTAGAGCATCTCAGAGCTTTCTCCATGACCCATTCCTTCCTACAGAACAGTTCTGGTTTTATTGGGCTTCTTCCATTTCCTTAGCAAGACTATATGGCACAGACCAGCAGAGCTCCCAGGAGGAATTTTTTGGATGAATTTTTCCTTTTACTTCCTGCAACTTTGAAGTGCAAGACACAATCTCTTCTGATGTTGGGGAGCACACGCATGGCAGGCTCATGGCATGTTCAGATGGGGCGATCACCAGGGCTGGTTCTTGCTTCTCGATTTCTGTAAGCTCCTTAAACTCCTCCATGAGCAAAGGCGAGAGAGGAACTGGATTCCTGTTTCCCATCTGATGAAAGTGTGCTCTCTTTAACTGCTGCTGCAGCAAAACTACTCCCCTGTCTTGCCCCTCTGCTCAGACACCCTGACACATGCTAGGATTGATTTAGAGCTGCCTTTGTCAGACAGTGCCTTAAAACACAAACCAATGAAACAATAAAAAGCAATAGCCTGATACTAATGAAACACATTGTAATTAGAGCTGGCTGGGAATTTTCCAGTGAAAACAGGCTTCAATGGAAAAAGACGAATTCCCAGATACTGAACTATTTCATATTAAGTGCTTCAAATGATTCAAAACCTTGTGCTGGATCCTGGGCATGATTTCTAGAAACATTGCTGCTCTCCTGCCAGTTTGCTTCATACCCGGCACTCAGAATGAAGGCAACCTTTTCCTGTTGCCCTTCCAAGCCAAAGCAGCTGAGCAGATCTAACCAACCAACTCAGAGTTTGGCTCCTTGGCCCTTGGCTATTCTGTGTGTTCAAGAGCTAAGGAATTGAAAATCCAGGGTTCACATAGTTTCCAAAAGCAATGAGACAAATCCATCAAGGGTTAGCAGACAAAAAAGCATCACTTAGAGCTCAGGAAATCCCCAAGCCATAAATTGGTGGCTGGGAGAGTGCACCAGGGGAGTACTGCTGTAGGGTGGCTGGTCTTCTTCTTCGCAGAGCCTCTCTGTTGGAAACAGGCTGTTGAGCTGGCTGGATCCTTGGTCAGTCCAATGTAAGAACCCAGGCAATGACTCAGAAATTGATATGATTTCACTTGGTTCTATTGCTCTACTGAAAAGCGATCTGGGAGCTTCATCTTAACCTGGACACGTTGTTGAAAGCTTCCACATTTCCTGTGATGGTACCTTTTTTTTCCAGGCTGCACAAAGTATAGTTTTGGGGAAACACTTACTTAACTGTGGATCCTGGTTTTCTCCAGAAGGCAGTTCTGCTAAGAGCATCAGCTAAAACCCGTTGACTTTACTTGACAAATCCCAGTAACAGAGCATGGTACCGCTCCATAAGTACTTAGGCTGAACCTCACCAAAGTCTGTGCCCTGGAGAACTTCACACAAAGGTCCAGCGTGTGACCCTTACCCTTTTCCCCCTCTTTCAGATGGCCGCCCGATTGGTGTGGAGGGGATCCAGGTGCTGGGGACAGGAAATCTCATGATCTCGGACCTCACTGTGCAGCATTCTGGCATCTACGTGTGTGCCGCGAACAAACCCGGCACTCGAGTGCGAAGGACTGCGCAGGGCAGGCTCGTTGTACAAGGTGAGCAAAACTGGGGCTTGCAGAGTGATGATGCCCACTTCGCTGTGCCCTTTGCACAGTCTCTGCGTGTCTCCTGGGCACTGTGATGAGTTGGTTTGGGTTTCTCTGATGGTATCAGACAAAGTGCTTCTTTTCTAGATGCGGTTTTCCAGGTTAGTGTAAGTCTCTGTGTCCCAAACGGCGGAATAGTGACCAGGTATCATCGAACTGAGGCCTCAGCTGCATGGGTTGCTGTGGCTTTCCACCTCATCACAGGTATTTGGCTTAACAGCATAGGCTTAATTAGTCAGCCAAATTGCCTCTTGCCCTCTGAGTGGTCCCTGGTGATGTGGGGACATGGGCACTGTTCTCATATCGGTTGCCTCTGCACGATGGATGTCACTGCTGCAATGATATCCAGTAGTGGATATCACTCACAGAGTATTGCTCCCTGACCTGAAATGGCACAAGTAAGTCTAAAGTCATGTCCAGTAAGTCAGCAAGAACCTTTGCTGTAGCAGTTGACATTGCATCTGAGCCCCTTGCTCCAATGTGAGTGAAGCACCCTTTGGGGTTCATGCCCAGGGAACGCAAGCTGCTCCCCCTCCCCACAGCAACTGTCCTAAAATGCCACTTCCAGAGGGTGATTCAGCCCAGAGTAGAGATCAGCACTCAAGAAACCAAATAAGTCCCCTCCACACACTCCATGCAACCAGTCTCCATGGTGAGGTGAGCCAGGCAAGTATTTCAGAAGGCAAACCCAGCTGGCAGTGTGCTCTGAATGGCAGTAATCCGCCCCTGATTACAGGCACTCACCTCCTCTTCAAGCTAGTCCACTTAAAGCATCTCGCACTCTCATCAGTTCACTCATTAGCTATTGACTGATGATATCCTGAATCTAAAATTATACACCTCCTGCTGGAGCAGGCTAATTGAACCTTTCATGCTGGTGATGGGGAAAGTGCCCTGCTCCAGCCCTGATGCTCACCTGACAGGTCCTGGGAGCGGCTGGCGGTGATCCGGCACCACAGCACCTGTGCAGTGGCTGCAGTCCCTGGGTGCTGGCGTCCCTCTTCTCTTTTGCCTTGGGAGCAGCAGGGAGCGATGCAGAAAGGGAACTCGTACAGCTGCTTGCTCCTCCTGAGTCCCAGGTGCTGAGAGGAGGTGAAAATTTGCCATTGCTTTTGCTGTTGCATTTCTGGGTGAGCAGTGCAATGAGGGGGGCCTCCCAGCTGGCCTGGGAGTCCCCTTGTTAAGAAACACAACCCAGGCATTGAGAACAACCTAGCTGTACTGATACAAACCATTTAGAGCTGCTGCAGGATGGCTCTCCACCTGGTGCGTATAGCAGAGGCTATGAACCCAAACACAAAGCTGATGTCCAGGTAGCAGGCGGGCAGAGCCAAAAGAAATGACTTGAAAAATCTATGAAGTTGCAAAAACAGAGCTATTGGATGCTCTTGACTGCTCCAGTTATCAATTGGATGAGAGGGGAAAAGGTAGCACAACTTCTCATCAGTACAGATCGGCAGTTTTCAGTCTCTTTGGAGAGTTGAACATCAGCCCCTGAGCAGCTGCTTTAGCACTGAAGTTCATCTGGGGTAGGATTACTGTGGATTTTTGTCTGGGAAACCAAAATGAGAATTTGTCCCCAAAATTGTAAGGAAAAGGGCCATCAGAGCCCTTCACTGTGGAAGGGATTTGCTTCTGCGTTCAAGATTAGCAGAGAAGTGGGCAGTGGTAGGGAGAAGCGTGGCCAGTATGTCCTTCGTGCAGCCCTTGTAGGCATGAGCTGCATTGTCCAGGAGCCGAACCCGTGTTGCCATCCATAAAATGCTTCATGTTTTTGGGGGCCTGTCCTTCCCCAGGGGAGTAAATGGCAGACCTGGGCCAAGCGGCTGGAGTCATTCCAGGTTTGCTCACTCTCCCTCTGGAAGCAGCTTCTCCATCTGAATCTCATTTTGCCTGAATTTTCCAGCTGAGATGCACAAGTGATTGCTGTTCAGGTTTGTCTGGGAAGAAAACACCGATAATGACTGACATGGGAGACTGTGGGTTTTATCTTTGTCAAGATGTCAGCGATGCAAATTGCATCCGTAAAGAGAATGAAAGCAAAGAACAGGCTATCAAAAGCCTGGTTGGAGAGGAAGTTAGCACAGGGCTAGGACAATGCAAGCGTCCTCAAAGCACGCCAGGCCAGGTACTTGCTGCCTTTATGCAGAGCCCTTGAAGTGCCTGGAGGCACAAATTAACTCGCCCTGCGCCTTTTGAAGGAGGCACGTTTTATAGGTGGGAAACCCGGGCAAAAAGGGTGATGTTTCCTGTTGTGAGGCAAGGAGTTAGCGGGAGGCTGGGTCTGAAGCCACATCCGCCCTCCTGCTGCCACCTCCACCCCGCTGCGGGCTGCCAGCGGTGGTCCTCGTCCTGTCACAGCAGCCGCAGAGGTGTCCCGTCACAGGGCTCTGCTCTTGCTCCAGCCTTTCGCATTGCAGGCTCTCCTTCAGATCATCCAACACCATCTTATTATCTTCCTGGGAATTCCTCCTCCCTTCAGAGGATAAGGCCTCAATCCCCCATTCCCTCCCTCCCTGCCCTCCCCTGGCCATTTAGGCTCCTTTGATCTCTTTTGTAAGGTTCTCACACAAGAAAGTTTCCATTTTCTCTTAAGATCCCAGTGCATCCATTTGAATATTGCTTTGTGCCGGGCTGCGAATGAAAGTCTCACGGGGGGAGCTGTGGAAGGGCCGAACGCGTCGCCGGCTGAACGGAGGGTGTGCGTGCGTGCGTGTGGTGCAAGGGAAGAGCAGGCTTCGGTGGCAAGGAGAAAAAAAAATCAAAGCGCTTTCTCTCTACCTCCTGTGCAATCTTTTGTGCTTTATTATGTGTTTGGTGTCATAACAAACTGATGGGCTGTGAATGGCCAGATGGTCACCAGTGTTCTCCACTCCACGCTTCATTTCCTCCTGAAAGCTATGCAGAAAAATGAGATCCCATCTCATAAATGAGTGCCCATCTTAAGGACGTGTTTTTGAAGGCTCTGCTGACAATGGCTGCCTTGTTCGCGTTGCTTTCTGCTGGCAGAACTGGGCATCACTCCTTGGTCCACCAGATCCGGCCACCGCTGCGTTTCCTGATGTTTCTTCCATTGCTCTGGCTTGCTGGCGTTGCAGGCCTTGGCTGCGGGGTGGAATTTGTCAGCAGATGTATTGCAGTTGCTGTGTTTTAGGCTTTGCACTATGGTACTTGGTTTGCCCTTGAGTTTAGCCCTGGCCTAAATTCGTGCTGCAAAAACAGCTCCAGTACCTGCTGTGTGGGTCAGTGTGCCCCACGGAGCAGACCCCTTCCTGCCCATGTGCTTCTTTTCCGTTTTCCTTCCCAAGAAAAGTGGTCATGCAGGAGGCACTTGGATCTCATCCATCGGGATGCTGGAGTGAGCTGGGGTGCCTGAGCCCTCCGGAGCATCCTCCCTGGAGCACACAGGTAGGTGACATGGAGACATGTTCCACTGCTGAGGAGCTCCCACCTGCACCATGCTGGGACAAGCAGGGCACGATGCTCACTGGCGGCTGATGGACAGACTCCGTGACAGCCTCCTTGGCGTGGTCTCTCCCTGGTTCCCAGGGGACAAAGTCACGGCTCCCATCTTTGGCCGTAGCAATCCCACCAGCTCTACAACTTAAGTAGTTACTCACGTAAGCATCTGCACATCCTCTGTAGGCAATGGAAGAGCAGTAAAGTGTGAGGGTCAGTTCTTTGTCTTATCTCCTGTCATCTGATGCTGTGCTTGACTGACTTCCCTGCTGGCCTGTCTTCTCCTTTATACCCTTACTGTATATGCTGGTAGCCTAATTTATGAGGCTTTATGGTTTCCATGTTATTCTTCCTTCTCCTTGCCCCAGCCTCCCTCCCTTAATCAGCTACTCTGGCTAATTGAGAATTAATGACTGCTTAGTACTTAGGTGCAAGGGGCAGGGTTTCGTCTGGCACTGGTACCTTGAATTTCACTGCCATAAACACTGCACCCCAAGCTCATGTCAAGGGCTGTGGCTGTGCAGTGAAGCTCCCCGTTATCTGGTGGTGGTGGGAGGGCTGGTCCCTGCTCAAATGAGATGTCCCCGGAGGGAAGGAGCCAGTCTAGGTCTCCCATTGCAACCCGCTGTTGTGGTGCATCTTCATACTATCACAGTTTGTTGAGCACAGCAAAACCTATTGAAGCACTTCGTTAATGATTCTGAGGGTGGTATTAAGCGTTATTGCTTTTTGATACCAATGTCACGCCTTTAAATATTCATTAAAACTGCATGATCCCCTCCCTCCCATTAAGTCCTGAATAATCAGTGCTCTGCTTTCCTCATGCTTCGCAAGCAAGGGCTGGAACCTGCCTGCTCACCCTCGCCAGGACTGAATCCTCTGCTCTGAACAGTGATTTTCATTAAGATCTTTGTTAAGTTTTTTGTGAAGGGCTGAGAGATGCTTCTTCTCACCACCCGCAATGGCTTTTTGGCGTGTAGGGTGGCAGGGGGAGAGGTGTTGAGGCCGCCATGCCTCCGTGCGGGGCAAGATGAGCCCTGACAAGATGCTCTATTAATTATGAATGAGGTTGGGGTGGAGGGCAGGCAGCAGGCAGGGCTTTGCTTCTGCTCCTTTCCCGCTAACCCGGGGGAACAGGTGGCAAACACTCGGTTCCTGCTGAAATCATTTGAAAGGACAGGGAGAGGACCAGGAGTGCTCCTGGCGGGGGGAAAGCACACGTTCTTCTGGCCAGGAAGGAAAACATTTGCCTCGAGACCATGCCCCAGCAGCCACATCACAGCACCCTGCCTGGGGACGCTGGTACGAGCACAGGGCCGAGTGCGCCCCTGGCCTGCAGCAGCAGAGGGGCTTCTCCTTGCAGCAGTGTCTGTCCCCACGTTCAGGCCCTGGTGGCACCCAGCCCGTGTCCCTTCTCTGATGCTGTCGGATGCTGGTGATGGGGACAAGGAGCCTTGTTAAGTCCACGCAGTCAGCATTTAAGACTTTCTGCTGGGGTCTGCTGCAGCAAACACCAGGTTTCTGCTGCAGCCTTGGCCTTTGTGGTCCTTTTACATGAAAAGGAGGAGGGTGAGACGTGAGCGGGACTGAGCAATGCCTGCAGAAAACCAGGAGCAGCAGAGCAGCGAAAGGGCACGCCATGTCACACAGCGAGGGAGGCCACCGAGCAGGGACAGCTCAGCACAGTCCGAGGAGTGGCCACCTGCTCCCCAGAGAGTTTAAGCAAGTTAAACGGGGGCCGGGGGGGTCTGCTCCGGTTATGTTCAGCAAGGCAGCGAGGAGGAGGGACCGCAGAGCGGAACAGGGGCACGGGGAGCCCGAGGGGCCGCGGTCCTGAATAGCATCGCTGGCGCCGAGCCAGCGGCCGCAGCTGCGCGTTCGTTACCCCCGAGCCACACGCGACACCGCTCCAATTACTCCCTCTTGACACAGGCTAATAAGGGAGGATAAGGAGAGCAGGCGATTCCAGAAGGGTTGTGCCGGATGCTTCTTTCCATATTTAAACTCTGTCTCTGCTGGAACAAGCAGCGGGTTTGAGGTTTGGCGAAGGGGGGGAGGCAGAGGCAAAGAGCCAGCAGCGGGCTCCTTAATGAAGCTGCTGCGAGGAGCTGGGAGATGGCTGTGCCCTTCCTTGGCATCGCGCTTTGCACCTGCGAGTATTGTGGGCACAACTTGCGAGCCCAGATGAAAGCAGGGAGGTGCACAGCCACTTGCAAAATAATTGCTCCTGCAAAACCGCGCCAGCACAAAGCGGGGGGCGGGAGGTTAAGGAAGTCTTGAAGATCAAGTCTCTAATGCGCTCTGCTCTCACTGTACGCCACAAAGGGACCATTCACTGCAGGGAAGAGAGGTTTCTTCCCCGTTTGTCCGTGCTTCCAACTTTTATTGAACCGATCCTGAATTTTATTTTAATTTATGTGTCTAGGGGGAAAAACGTAGAAGGGAAGAAGAAGGACAGTGCATCGATTGGCACCTAGGGAAGTTTAGCAGGAGGTTCTGGAAGTGTGTGTCCATTAGGTTGCTGAGATCAGGTTCATTAGTAGACCCGAGCGCCGGCAGAAGTGGCCTGACAATAAGCTCTGCCAGGGGACACCCCCGACTGCTAACATAACTCAGACCTGCCATGCTCCACTTCCCTTTGATTATTAAAAACGAAGGGGGGGCTCCTTCAAGGTAGACAGACCCTTCAGTGAGTTTCCGCGTCTTTCTGCTTGCAGGACTTGTAATCTGCATGACTTTGCTCTTAGACACAGGGACGTTTTGCTGCGTTTTGGCCTTGCTGCAGTGGTAACGATGCTGTTCCCTTGCATGCGTGCAGCTGGGGAAGAGCTTTATCGTCCCGTGCTGTCATAGCAAACCCCAAGGGTTCCTTAGGCCACAAACCACAAGGCTCTGCTCTTACATAGCTGCTCCTGCTTGCAGCCTGGGCATCCCTTTCCTGCCTACAGTCCGTTCTGCTGGACCACTTTGCTCCCTCCTCCCGTCCCCGCATCTCACACTAATCCCATGCTTGGAAGATGCCTGCAGGTGGCACTGAGCGTGTCTCCCTGGATGATCTTGCTTTTGTCAGAAGAATTTAACTCCAGCCATCCATTGTGTGACACTGGTTGGTAAATTCATTACGGGCCTGTGCCTCTCATCTTTGTCTTCATTGCGGCTGCTGCTGGTTGCACCTAATTTTAGGTCTCAGCAACGAAATGGAGTATATTTATCACCTTGCCCTTTGAAGCGTAACTGCTTGAATAAACTCACCTATTTGATGGTGTCTTTCAGGCCCTGCTTTCCATAGGCTGATATGCTGTTTTATTCTGATAAATGATTTTAAATCTATTCTGAGCTGCTAGAAAAGGGAGAAATCACTTTCTGTTTACAAACCCTGGTGTTGAAGGTAAAAACATTTGGTCATAAGGTGAGCAGCAGTTACAGGCTTGGCAGAGTCTTCTCCAAGGCTCAGTAGGACTGAAAGGGTCCCAGGCTGCAGATCTGGGGTAAAAAGAGCTCCCCAGTCTGTTGCCATCAGGAGGGTCTGCAGTAAATCCGGTATTTGCTGGGAACAGAAGAACCTGCCAGACTGCTATCTGCACGTCCGTACATTACCATCCATTTGCAAGCAGTTTGCTAATACCATACAGGTCTTTTGGGTGAGGCCACAAGGCATTGCTCTAGCTCTGCCACTGAGCAGAACTTCCCAACCATAGATACCATAACTTCAGCATGTAGTTGCAGCCTTCCTTCCTCAGCACTCTTTGCGCTGTCAGTGCGTGCTGATTTTTGCAAGCCTCCACAGCAGAGGGCTGATTTCTGCGAGTGATGGATGTGCTTGGTGCCATGCGCAGCAAAGGGTTATGCGCGCTTTCTGTTTTATGTGTTATCCGCTGCCTGCGCTGTTGGTTAGCCCAGTATGCCTGGATCTGACAACACCAGGACTTTCCTTCCCCATGTTCCCAGGCAGATGAGGCTTACTGAAGACCAAGCTACGAGGTTGCTCTTTGTGCCAGGATAAAATGAGATCATCACGACTTTTCTCATCCTTTACCTCCTTCTTCCTTGCAGCCCCCGCAGAGTTTGTGCAGCATCCCCAGTCCATCTCCAGGCCCGTGGGGACCACTGCCATCTTCACGTGCGTGGCCCAAGGGGAGCCCCCGCCGCAGATCACTTGGCTGAGGAACGGGCAGATCCTGGAGACGAGCGACCACATTAAGCTGAAGAATAACAACAGGTAAGTCCCCGCTGCTGGCCACTGGCACTGCAGCGCTGGGTGGAGGGCAGCGTCGATCTGGAGTTGCCGTGCACAGAGGACTGACATTGCCTACCTGATGGCCCAGAAATAGCTGTTGCTGCAGGTGTATTTCATGTTATTTGGCTACAAACATGGGATCAAAATGGGCAAAGAGCAAGTTAACTCACACTGGCTTCAGCTTTTGCACAGGCAGCTGATTTGAGGCAGATGTGTGCTTTTTGGACTGGATGGTGGAGGCTGGCAGCAAGCAGTGGGGTCTGCAAGATGTGCTGGCGAGCCGTGCAAGCCTTGCTTTTGCTGTAGCCCCATTTTGCTGGGTAATGGTTAATGTCCTCAAGGCTGAGATGGGCACGAGTGATCCAGAGACACTGCCACCCTGCTGCTGGAGCACCTTGGACAGGGAGGGCACTGGAGCTGGCTTGGCTTCAGGCAAGGTGCGTTGCTGCCACACATCCCTCGGACTGGGGCACTGCTCCCTGATCCTGCTTATGAGCGAGGCTGAATTAGAAGTCAGTATTTTGAACAATCTTGATTTCCTCCAGTGGAAAGGGGAGTGGGAGGGAAGTTGGCTTTCTTTCTGTATTAGCAAAGGGCTAGTGTGAAGGTGGTGGTGTTCAGAAGCAGGTCTGTGGATTTAACTTGGGCGCTGATATAGGAAAACACTGAAGCATCTGCTCTGGTCCTACTAGCTGCACTTTGTAGGCTTACATTTCAGTGCTTCGTGCTTTATTGTACCAGGACATCAACGACAGACCTTGACTGATGATGGGGGAACCCAGCAAAAGTTTTGCTTTTGTCCTGATCCTCTTCTGGGTATTTCTGGAAGGAACAGATGTTGTCCCTGAAGCTGGCAGGGAGGGTGCCCTACCGTACTCACTCCGCAGTGGAGGAACCACGCTTTAACCCCCGTACAGTGACCTGCTTGGGTATGCAAATGCATTTGCCCCTGTTTGAGATATTTGCGTGGAAGCTGACTGTCACTGAACTTCAGCCTTTTATCTCACCAGGGAAGAGTGTTTTCTCTGAGTACTAAATAACTACATTTCCATGTGAGGGGATGGGGATGTTTGTACTGTGGAAATGATATGCTGGGATGCACTTAGTGTGAAAATTACAAGTTGACAACATAGTTTCTATGGAAATAGCATTGAACAATATACTGAAAAATAATAGTACCTGTGTTGTAAACCTAAATTATTGGTAGAGGTTTGTACTCTGTAGTGTTATACAGCTGCTATCTGTATTAACAAATGAGTGCAACCCACCTCGATGGAGGGTCTGGACCTTCAGTTTAGACTGTCAGGAAGTGCTGCGTGGGCACCATGGCACATTCCTTAAGGGAGAACAATGGTTCTATTTTTCTAAGGTTCTCTGTAATACAGCTTTTCATGTTCAGGTTTGAGGCTTTTTTAAGCTTTGTTATAGGAAAGATGGAAGGATGTGAGTTGCAAGAAGGATAAGGTGTGAGTTGTAATAAAATCTTGACCAGCGGAGCTTCTTTCCATGCTGGAAGTTTTTAGAAAGCTTCAGTGAACTCTGTGCATGCACATACAGACACCATTCATTCCAGGCTCGTGGTATTATAGCTCATTGCTTGAGTTTCTGAGGCATGTCTGCCCTTACAATATGAACAGACCAGAAATGGGAGAATGGAAATCAGTGCATCCCCTTTTATTGACCAGGAAGCAGAGTCATAAGTGACCAAAGACTTTACAAGTGGTCATTAAATCCATGACAAAACTCACACTGAGTCCAGATCTGTGTCTTTCCCAGATGCCTTGCCTGTGAAATCATTCCTCCTCACTATTCAAGGAAGGTAAAAGTAGGGTCTTCGATCATGGTCATGACTCCTGACCAGGTCCCAGTACCTGGAGCTGTGCTACACATGCATGTTAACTTAAACTTGGTGAATATGTCTGTAGTTGTTTTCTTATGGCAGTCGTTTGATGCAATTTAGCTTCAGTCTTTTCCATGGCAAGCTAAACGATCGGATTACATCGCATCTGTCACAGGCTGGGGGAGCTCCGCCAGTTACTGGGGCTCAGCTGACTTGTGGCATCTTCTTAAGCTATAGTAAAGCGATTGTAAAGCTGAGCCCTAAGGCCATCATACTTGACAATGTTGAACTTTGGGCTTCTTTTGCTCTAGTGTTGGTCTACTCCAACACTCGACTTCAGGAAAGTGGCCATGCCTGGTAGCTTCCAAAGCTGTCAGTCTGAAAAATGCACTTGCTCATACAATGTGGCCGGGTCTCCATGAATTGGAGGAAACAGATCAATGGCTGTTTTTTTTTTTTCTGCGCTTTTTCAAGTTGTCCTTTGTTTCATTCCCATGGGCATGACTAAGTGCTGTAACCCACTTAGTTCCAGGCAGAATCAGTTTGTGATTATGCCTTGGATTTATCAGTCTATTGCACTTGGAAAATATTTGTCCATGTAAAGATGGATCACGAATCTACTAGTAATGAAGCTACTAAACTGCACTATGAGCTTTTTAATTAGATTACATGGTTTCCCAGAAAATTCATTTGGATTAAAACTCTGCTTAATATGGCAGTAAAGGTCTGAATGCCCCCAAAGGGATTTTTAGAAAAAAGAGTAAATCATCTCAAATCATATCATGTGCTAATTGATTGCAAAATATGTCATTATGAGGAACCTCATTCTTGTAAATGAACACAGCCAGAAGTGAGGTCCAGACCTGCAGAACATGGTGCATTCAAGGTGCTGCTCGGCTCTTGCAAGCTCTGCAAATACAGCCTCTGCTTGAGACATCGCTCCTGCGGGCAGCAGCGTGGCTGCACAAAACCACAGCTGCTGGGAAGATCTGTCCATCAAGCTGTTGCTACAGCTTCACACAATTGTGAAGGGCCCTTTGGCCGAAGTCACCCCACGCTATTGCTCGTATGTGATAACTGCAAACCCAAGGAGAACAAACCCTCAAGGTCAGGAGACTTCAGAAGACCATCGTCGTTGAGATGGGATGGCAGCTTCAGGATGGGGTTCACTGCAGGCTGGATGTGGCTGCTGGTACAACATCATATGGGTCTCCGGAGTCGCCCGCCATGCAATTTCCAGCCTTTCAGCGCAGCAAAATCAGCCCCACAAGCTGCGTCCGATAAATACCTCTTCTCTCGCAGTCCCTCAGATGTGAATTCTGATCGCCTGATGTGTTGACGGTTTCTTGACACATTAGCATTGAAGATCAGCCTTCTGCTGTGCCCTCTCCAGAGGTGGTTGTTATGTTTTGAAAATGCCAGCTGTGTGGGAACAAAATATCCAATCGATGATTAGCAAAAATCAAATGCAGTTCTGGGATAGCAGATAATTGTTAATGAAAAATGCATGAAGGCTCAGGTGTAGGGAATTGTGGGGTTTTCCATTAAAAGCTGTGAATAAAAATCACCGAAGGGGCTGATGATAGGGGTGTCTTGCCATGCGATCCCTGGGATGGGGATGGAGTCGATAGCTGTCGGAGTGACGCTGCAGTGCTCTCGGATGGAGAAGTTGGTGGAGCCTTTTTCACTTCTGTGGAGCCATCCCTGTGTCCAGCAGCCGCGGGGTCTGTCCCTCTCGGATGATCAGAGATGCCAGGATGCCCATATTTTTCATGGGGTGATTTGGATCGATCACGATCCAAATGCCCCTGCCTGAGAGGCGTAATGGGCATTTCCAGCTAAATTCCCACCCGGCATCACCAGCCCAGCCCGAAAGCAGGCATATCGCTGCAGGGGGAGGGGGTGGTTACTGGCCGTATTAATTGTGAGCTTGTGTAAAATCATGCTTTTTAGGTTATTACTTCAAAATTTACAATGAAGCAAGAATCAGTGCCCGAATTACTGCTCTGAAAGGTTTATTGCTTTTCTTCCTTTAACCCAATCAGGTCCAGGGGGATAATTTTGAGCCCAGAAGTATATCACACTATGGGGTTTATATTGCCATAATGGCAAGGAACAAAGGCCAACATCTTCAGAGAAGGCAGGCTCTAAATATTGATTTTCCAAGAAGATTTTATTTACAAAATGGTAATTAAGGGACTTCATTTGTTCCACAGGAAAAAGGCTATGTTAGAGCCAGGGCTCAGGTGGCATTTGCTCTCCTCGGTGACCTTTGCTTATGAACTGTCTCCTTTTTAAAGTCTTCGTCTCTGGTTTGCACTTGTTTTAGTGCTCTGCGAATGACTCACTTTCAGGGCCGTGTATGCTCAAGGCTCAACAGAGAAAATATTCCTCTGTAGTTAAACTTCAGGACACCGTTGCTTTTCTTGCACTAGTTGTGTTACTTCATCCTATTGCAGATATGGAGAGTGGGCTTCAAGCAGAAACACCCGTGCGCTTAGGGCAGGACAGCCCTTTTGGTGCCGAACCCTGGGAAACTACAACCTGTCATTTGCAAGGTGGCTTTTTGCTATGAAACCCGCTAGCTGGGTGCAGAGAGATGCAAGCGGGTTTGTGCATCCCGTCAGGGTGCGCACACCCACAAACTCTTGAATGTGTAGGGATTTGGACACCTTAAGGGAGGGCAGGCAAGCCTGCAGGTTATTTATGCAATAAGCTTGAAGACCTTTGGTGATTATGGGAAAGGTACCGTATAGAAAATCATATTTCAGTTCCCAGAAGCATGACAAATAAGTACGTGGAGGACAGGGATGTGAACCAGCTGCTCCTGATTTAAGAATAATTTATGGGTTTGACTTTGTGTGGAAGACACGTGGGGAGGCTGCGCCGGCTCCTAATTGCCTTCGCAGGGAGGGTCTCCGCACGAGCACACAGAGCCCCGCTGAGCAGTGGGGCATCCGCGCGGCTCAGCCTCCCCCGAGCGAGCACGGATCCTGTGCCGGCATCGCGCAGCAGCCCCGGGGCGGCTGACGGTGATGGGCGTCAGTCTGGCCTTCTCAAGTGACTGCGATTGTTTTGCTACCAAGTTGCCCACGTAATTTTTCTCTGTGTGCTGCTCCACTGAGCTGATCTTGAAGTGTGCCACTGGTTCAGGGGTTTAAGTGTTTCTTGGGACGGTTGCATATGACAAAACACGTCTACAGAGGATGGCCTTCATAGAGGAGCTTCAAGGCAGGACCGAGCCTGTCATGGGGCAGCCTGAGCTCAATCTCCCCTGGATTAAGTTGGGTCTTTTTCCTCTCCAACATCCATGCCCATTGCTGGGAAAAAATTCTGGAGGGCTTTCCATTTAGCAGCAGATAGCTCTCCCAGCTGTCTGCATTATCACTAGCAAGCCAGGCATCTACCCTCCCTTCCAGTAGCTTTTTCTGAGATATTCTGTGCTCTCCTGTGGTCCTGTAGAGGTAAAACCTTTTCTGCTCTCTGCCTGGGACAGGATTAAGTTAAATCCATGATTGCATTCTCTGATGTGTGAAAACAGATTGAGTGGCAGCCAACTCATTCACCACGTGTCCTTGGTGTCATGATGAGACAGCGCAAACCCAGGTGTCGTGATGCCAGCCAGGAAGGGTCAGCGTTTCAGGATGAAATGGTTCCACTGCTGTGTCTCCTGTAGCGAGCGCGATGCCATTTTCAGCATCCTGTTTTGCAGAAAAGACACTGTAAGGCAAATCCGTGTCCTGCCAGATGCTGTCTCCTCCCAGGGGTGCAAGAAGGAGCAGCATCTCCGACCAGCTTTGCAGGGCTGAGAGTCTGCTGGCCCTTTCATCCAGCACGGGGCGGGTGGATGGGTGGGATGGTTTCCTGCAGCGCTGTGCACCCTGCTGGGGCCAGCAGCATCCCTCCAGAGACTGCGCTGGGGTGAGTCTGTAGCCGCAGAGCCAGGCTGGGACCCTGGCCAGTGTGCTGTGGTATCTGCTAAATATAAACCAGTCTGTGTGGAAAGGGATTGTTCTCCTGCATGACACAGCCCAGGGAATTTCGGTTTCACCTAGGAAGCCCTGTATGATATTTAATTTCTGGAGACATAAGGACATGCTTATGGAGGGCTGGGGACGATCTGCAGTGTCCCTCTGGCCGATGAGTGTCACGCTTCATGCTCCGCAGCTTATTCTCAGCCTGTCCTAAGGCTACCGTCAAATGCAGGGCATTTCTGCAAAGCTGCCGAGGCACAGCACTGAAGGGAAAAGCTCCTTCGTAGCGTGGCAGCGGCCGGCGGCTCAGGAGCAGCTCGCTGGGCACAGCGTGGTACAAGGCGACCCATAACAAGCCGAGGCAGAGCAGGGCACGGGGCCGGGGCGCTGGGGCTGGGAGCACCGGCGTCTGTGTGCGGCGCTGGTGCGTTTCTGTAGCTGCCGGCACTGCACATGCACTCACCGCTAGCCACAGCCTGCTCCCTGCATTAATTTCATCACACTCCCTGTGCTGTGCGTGTGCGCGCGCATGCTGGTATCCTTCCAGATGGGCCCCTCTTCTTTGTGCTGCTGAATCGATAAAGAGGCTTCCTTCAGTTCTCAGACTTTTTCAGAGGAGCCTTTGGAAAGCCGATCTCCGGTCAGCGGCCCGGACCCCTGACCCGAGCGAGATCAGTCATCTTGATTGCCTATGAGCTGGGAGACAGCTTGGGAATACGCAGCTTTCGAGCGGCGGAGGCCTTCCATTTCCCTCTGCGCTTCAGCTCGGCCGGGTGTGAATCTGCAGCAGCTCCTCTCCCCACTTCCATCAATGCCTGTCAGGGCATTGTGTGGAGATGTGATGGAGCCCTCGGCTCGCCGAGCGGCTTTGGTGACCAGCAGAAAGCCTTCTGGCATCTCGCCGCATCTGACGTGCTCGCGGCGCTGCCAGTCTGGCACTCGCGGGAAAGTTTTCCAACAGCAGATGTCCCGAAGTGACAGATTTTTCCTGTTGACAGGAAGAAATAAAAGGACACCGCATATTTCAGATGGTTGACGCGCAGAGACGCTCTGCGCCTCCTCACACGGCAACGACATATTTTCCTTTTGTTTGAGCTTCCTTAAAAAAAAAGAAAAAGAAAAAAGCAGCCAAACCTGGGAGATCAGGGGCTGCTGCTGGACCCTGCCGCGCCGCATCCTCCGCATCCCAAGGGAGCTGCACGAGGCAGGGAGAATGTTGTTGATAATTCAGATGCAAACGGGCGCACGGCAGAGGTACCAACTGGGGTGCTGCTGGGGTTCCTGTAACTCACCGCCAACTCCTGCCCTCCTGGTGGCAGCTGCCAGCAGGCTCCGAAGCTCACGCCGGGGCTTGCAGCTCGGCAGCCTCTTGTAGAGCTCTGCCTGTGCGCGTTAGAGGGACCGGCGGAGAGACACCTTGTTTTCATGGAGCTGGTGTTAAATGCTGGGCATTCTGCTCACTGCCTTCTGCACACTTGGTTTCTGCTCCTCAGCCAGATTTATAGGCATATTTGAAAATCCAGCAGTTTTATTGACCCCGTTGCCTGTGCATCCTTCCAGGTAACACAGGCCCTGGGTAATGGATGGCCGAGGCTCTTACTGCGTGGTACAACCAAACACAAGCTTGTAAATCTCGACAAAGATGAACTTTTCAAAGCCTGAGGCACGGTTTGCAGCTACCTGCCATGTCCACTCTGGGGCAATTTGCTTTATTTCTCTTTCTTCTGACTCATCTGTGCGTGACGGTGCTACCACCCCGAGACCTCTGCAGAGAGGTCGCTGGGATGCCCAGCTCTGGGTGCCAGTGGCCGCCTCTTCCCAAACAGGCTCCCATCTTTCCTCTTCCCTGTGTTTTAAATGCAAAGCAGATAAATACGCTTGGAGGCAGAGGAGCCTAAATGCTCCTCGTTGTTCCTGGGCAGCTTTGTGCTTGGGAAGCTTAACGCTGCTCTCGACATGCGTGCCAGCCCAGCCTGGCTGCTCCCGGTGCCCAGATGCACGGCAGCCGTGCGAAAATAATCCCTGCGTTGACAGCGCGGGAGGAAGCGCCGCTGCTCCCTGCGCACATCTGCTTTATGCAGAGCTGCAAGCGCAGCTTTCGGACTGCATAATCCCGCCTTCTGCCATCTGTCCTCGCAGGAGTCGGGCCTTGTTGACACGGTTGAGCCACTCATCGGGTCTCTCCTCCCGCCACCCCCTCCCAGCTCTGGCTTTCTGCTTCCATTTATTCAGATACGTTGAGCCTGTGGCTATGAGGGGAGCTTAGGGCTGATTCTCTAAAATCACCATATCAGCTGAAACCATCACATTTGATATTCCATTTACAATGTTTCCAAGGGAACAAAGGCACAGGACATAAATAGATGACTGTTAAACATTTGCTTGCTCACCATGGCCCCGATAATTTGCAAGGCAGAAATACGAATGTTAAATCAACAGCAATAATAAATTTTAACACAGGAAGACCAATATTTTGCTGCAATTAGAAGAAACATTCATTCTGACATGCAGGCAGGCAGTGGCAGGTTATTTATCATTTCTACCTCCAATGTACAATTTTTCATTTGCATGGAGGGCAGCTTTGATTATGACTCCCCAAAAGCCGTGAAGTGCCCCTCACATCAGCAGAGGTGGTTGTGATTTATTCATATGCAGTCAGCTCCAAACTCCACCTGGAATTCTCCCCAGAAGAAGAAAATAATCTATTTCTCCCTAGAAGCAAAGAGTAGGTGTGGATTTGGTTAGGTTTGGGTCATTTCTTGCAGAAAAACAGCAACCAAAATGTTCATGCAAGCTTTGGCGTAAGCCAGAGAGATGATGCTGAAACTCAGGGCATGGAGGTCTCCCAAACATTCATGCCAGGCCAGAAGCAAACCAAAGTTCAAACGAACTGGAGAGGACAGCTGGTCCAGTCGGGACCCATACAGGAACTTTATTTCTGAAATTTCCCCCAAGATGCCCTGTTTAGAAGAACATCCTAACTGGACTAAGGGCATCATAAGAGTGTTTTATCATTACCTGCCTGAGCTCCTGCCTTAAGGATGGTAACGTCTTCAGCATTAAAGGCTGCCTGTCCACTTCCAGCCCAGAGCTGGAAACAGTGCGGTGAGACTCCCCCGGCCCCATGTCTTGGCTGGGAGATGCGCTGGGTTTTTATTTACGGGGTCTTGTGTCTGCTGGATACTCCCAGATAGAATCGCTTTGTTCCAGGCTTGATTTCAGGAAAGGAGCAAGCCCTGGAGACAGCAGAGCTTTTGCTGATGGGTCTCTGTTTGTAAACAAATGTTCTTAAGACAAGCTCTTTTGCACACTGAAAGGCAAGATAAGGCCAATGTGCTGCACGTTTATTTCTGAGTCAATGCTTGCTGGTGTTGTTTTAAAGATGTTGGGCAGTGCAACCCCTGGACTGGCCCTGAAATTGCCCCAGTTGTACATAGCTATCACCAGAGGGTCATGCAGCTCAGAAAGGGCCTTCAGCTCAGGTGCCCACGTGTACCTGGTCTGGTTGTTCCTGTGTCCATCAAGCAACAAAGCACCCATCCCAGAGGTGGTGCAGAGATGGGCACCACGCTCAGGAACGCTCTCATTTGGGAAGTTGATACATCACTGGCTTTTTCCCTTCCTTTAGGGATGTTTTCCAGCAGGGTAGCCAGTGGCTGCCTTTGTCTTGGAGGCTGAAAACAGCACCGGAGCCTGGTATGGAGGTCCCTGAGAGGAGGCTGGAAGAACCATTGTGGTTGCTGCCATGGGAGGGCAAGCTTTGATGCACCAGCATGAAAAATGCACTGAGAGGTTTTGCAGACCAAACCTGTGACGCACTCATAAGCTTTGGGTTTTGGCTCATGGTGATCATGTTTTTGAGAATATAGAGGCAGGAGCTGAGTGTGTAACCCCGCCGAATAAGTCAGCTAATCCTAATGTTACCCTAAGACTGCTCTAATGTGCTATAATACAATTAGAGCATCACCAGAGGGCTTTCTGGCTGCACTTGGTTAGACTTGGCTTGGCACACGTGTGCGGTGCCTGGATGGGCTCGTTGCCAGTAGCTGTTCGGCGATGCTGCATAGCTGAATTACGCGCATCAACGCAGGCGAGGCAGCGTCCAGGCGGCACTGTGTCCCAGCGGCCAGAGCCTTGGGGAGGTTTATGCGGATGGGAAATGTGTTTGTTGTCATCTGGATGTACTTGGACTAGCCTTAAACTCCTAAGCGTGGGCTCCAGTGGAAGTGTCCCTAGGGACCCTCATAATCCTGTGAGACTGATCCCAGGGTACCTAATGGCCTGCAGCATGCACAGCTCTGGTCTCACTGGTGTGTACTGGAGCTAAGCCAGTTAAAGCTGGTTTGGGCGTATGGATGCATTCACCTGAGAGATATCTCTGTAGTGTGGCTGGGATCTTCCTGAATTCAGGGCTTCAGATCCTGCCGTTCCCCATCCCACCCTGTGTCTCCATCTGGCTGTACTTGCACTGCAGTCCCTGGGATTCAGGACAGAGATAATCTGCCCATCGTGGGGTCAGGGAAATGCCACATCCCCCTCCTGAGCTTTCACTTCCCCAAAAGCACCAGCCCACAGCTTCCTGGAGTCACGGCATGCTTGGCCCTGGAAATAGAGGCATGTGGGATGCTCTGCCATCACAGCCACCGTGGGGGCCTTGGCTGGAGGGGGGAACGTGTGCTGCAGAACACTCAGTGAGGTGCTTGTCCCTCTCGTGTCCCCACGCAGCACTCTCTCCATCTACGGGATCAACCAGGCGGACGAAGCCATCTACCAGTGCATCGCCGAGAACAGCGCTGGCTCCACGCAAGCCAGCGCTCGCCTGACGGTCCTGTGGGCGGATGGGCTGCCCGGTCCTCCGCAGAGCGTGAGGGCCGAGACGGTCTCTGCAACCACCATCCAGGTGTCTTGGAAAGAACCTTTACAGAACACAAAGGAGATCATCGGCTACGTGCTGCACATTCGGAAAGCTGCAGGTATGGTCTCTACCCACTGCCCAGAGCTTCCCCAGCCTTTGCAGAATTTAGCAGTGAGCCGCACTAGATAAACCAGGTCTGCACTGCAGTAGATGGTGCTGCCATGTCCTCTATGGCCTCCATGTTTCTGAAGGACAGAGATGAGGCAGTAATGGTGATACAAATACCAAAAGGGTGGGAGAGTGAAGCTGCATGGTCAAATCTTCCTGTCCACTTAGGTCTCTGGCAAAGCACACAGAAAAATAAGCAGGAAAGGGTGTGGGCTGATACATATCCACGTTAGGGATCAAAATGACTGCTTGCAACACCTGTTTAGTCCCTTTACCTCTTGCAAAGGCTAACACGGCTCTGTTCTTTCTTTCCACTTCAGATCCCGTGGAGATGGAGTATCAGGAGGCTGTTAGCAAGAGCACCTTCCAGCAGCTAGTGACTGATTTAGAGCCTTCAACCAGCTATAGCTTCTATATAAAGGCTTACACCTCCCGGGGTGCCAGCAAAGCCTCAGAAGTCACAGTGGTGAGCACGCTGGGAGAAGGTAAGGAACGCTTTGCACTTGGGCCATCAGATGCTGGAACCTGCTGTGTGTAGCAGCAGTGCCGGTCAGCCCGATAGCCTTTCCTGAGCGCCTTGGTACACAGCCTGTGTTGTTGTTGCTCCTTGTTCCTACTCCTCCGCACGCTCTGGGTTATTGTGTAAAGCTCACTCGTATCGTTACAGGGAGGTTGACTGATGGCCTTAAACGTGGCATTGCCTCGCACAGCTTATGTTGTAGCAGGATGTGAGCGCAAGTCAGTCCTCTCACCCGTCTGGTCTTGTATGGCACCTGCTGTGGGCTCTTCCTAAACTGCTTGCTAAATGCAGATTTCCTGTTCAAGAAGTGCCTCGGCGTTCTCCAGCAGCTCTGGTACTTACAGTTCCTACTTGATAGGTGCCACATCTTTCTGAATTTAAATTGTGTTCTTCTCTGGAGAAAACACTGAGCTGAGCTGTCCTGACCCACTGCCTTGGAGCAGCCCTCTGTTTCAGTGAGAAGTTATGGTGGTCTCCAAGGCCTCCCTGCCATGGCCTCCAAGATGTGGTCACCGGTTTGCTTCCCCAGTAAGAAAGTGGGTGCTCTGATGCAGAGCACTTGCGTACAAACACCAGTGAGACAGTCCCAGTGTGATATGTCAAACATCATCCATCTGGCAGCTGGCATTTTAGGAACGTTTTCCTACAGACTCATGTGCCTCCCCAGCACCTCTGAATCCTGGCTTGTCTCATTTACTGAGAGTAATTTCCTAGGAGCATTGCATTATTCTCATGAACACTCAGTAATTACGAATTTGCAGCAGAGAGGGCATGAGGATATGATTTAGGATTAAATGAAAGAGTGCACTGACTTCCAGGTGGGGGTTCCAGACCTCATTCCATCTTCAGCTGTTGCAGATGGTTACTACAGCATTTAAGCAACAATGCCAATAAATCCTTGCCCTGCAAGTTTATTTCCTTGGTACTCCACAGGGAATCAGTCACCCTTTGAGTTTGTTTTTCCTTCCAATTTAGAGGCAGAGGGATTGACTAAGCTAAAACTTGAAACTCCTTGACCCGACGCTCTGAGTTCAGCTACTGTAGCTAAAAGCCAGCCATGCTTTGTAGAGTCTGGTGTTTCTGCAGAAGTTTGGGTCAAGCAAGATAGGACTTTTTGTCATTATTACTTTAAATCACGACAGGAATAGTTAAGTATCTGGTAATGGGATCATAAATTTCCTGGATCTCTGAGATTTCAAGGCATGGTTGTCCTGCTCTACTATCCTTTAAAAAGTCTTGTTCTGTGTAATGAAGCTTCAGCAATTAGCAACATGTTCAGGATGGACAAACTGGCCTGGTTAAGATCACTCAAAGCTTGGGTTTGCCTCCTAGGAAGAAAAAAGAGATTTAAAAGCCCAGTTCTGGCTTGATTCGTGGGCAGGCGGGGTGCAGGGGACAACGCTGGCGCTCCCTAAATTTGCTTGTTTGCTTTGCATCACTCAGGTCCCTGTTGCTCACAGAACTGAGAGCAGGTCAGGGAGCCAGGGTCCAGCAGCTTTTGCCACCAAATTAAGGTTTCGCTGCAGATACGCCTCTTCCAACGCACAGCCAAGCCGTTTCGCCCTGTGCCTTCCCGAGGCACACCGAAGGGCTGTAACCGTTTGTGTCTGTGCAGTCAAACAGCCTCGGAAGGGAACAGCATTTCCCAGACACGCAGTGTGCACGAGCCGTGTCGCGGCTGGCATCGCGGGGCCCGCTCGGGGTGGCTTTGTCGTCCCTGCTCGGCGACGGGCTGAGGTGTGTGCAGAGATGCGCGCAGCCTGCGTGCGGAGCCCGTGTGCCGCAGCGCTGCTGTGTCCTGCTTTGCCTGGAGGGGCCGTGGGGGCTGATTTGGGCTGCCAAGGACGGCTCAGCTCCGCAGAGCCAGGACAGCACTTGTCGGAGTTGCTGCAAAGGTGGGGGCAGCTGGAGGCTGGTCCGAATTATCGTGTAATTACCATGTTATACGTGCGGTCCTCAGGAGCAGGGCTGCTCTCAGCTTTGGTGGGTCACCTTTCCAGGACTGTAATATGCTGAGAGAGTGCACTTGGCTGAAGGTTCCAATGCTTTCTGAAAGCGCGGCGCTCATTCCTTTGTGTCCAGTGATCATTTTGGATGAAAAGAAGGCGGCAAGATGCTGTAGAGAAACCAAACAAGTTAACCTTGTCCTCCTTAAACCTCTCTCGCTAGAAAGGTCTTCTTGTCTCCTCCCTGTCACTCTCCTTTCCCCCAGGACTGGTGGCTCTTCTGTCTGGCACTCAAGCTGTGCGTTCTGAGAGCGGGTGCTGGGAGCAGGGTGCCGAGTGGCATGCTGTCCCCCAGGGATCCGCAGGGAGAGAGAGCTCCGGGTAGACAGGGAGCCCTCTCCACGGAAAACCCCTTGACTTCCTCACTTTGGCAATCGTATGCTTTTCTGGGAGCTTGTGTGCCCAACTCTGGGCTCCTTTACGCCGTTTCACAAATGCTGTGGTATTTTAAATCTCAAACTATATGCGCTTCATTAAGCAGCACACACGCCTGTTCTTGTCTTTTAATGCTTTTTAGGGTTTTCTCCAGGACTTTTTGACATTTCTCTAGGATGAAGACTGTTCCTTTAGTCACCTTCGGCTAAAGACGCCTTCAAGAAGAAAGTTGAAATGACCTGGGGAAAATTCCAAACAGCACGGAAGAGGAAAACAAGTATCCCAGCCCTTAGCATGAGGGAGATGCCTCATGCATCTCGATATTAGATACATATTATGTTTTATATATACTTCTGTGAAGCACGTATACACTTGTGTGTGTACATATATTTATACACACACAGATATACTCCATCTGTATACACTTATTTGTGTAATAACATTATAAACAGCACATGCATTCTACAAGTGCATACATATAATCAATATTATACATATATATACTCAGAGTTTGAATAAATACTATATATTTCATACTTTGAAGGAGAGAGATTCTTGTGGTTTTTATTAAATGTAAGGCTCTGCAACCATAAAATAAAGCCAACTCTTCGCAAATCAGGATGGCCCACACTAGTGTTTCTTTGTCCATGGGATAATGCGATTTCCCTTTCTGTGGCATTTTCACTGATGATTCAGAAAACGATGCTCTAAGCAAGGGTCCAACTTCTCAGAGGGGGAATCCAGACAATTCCTAATTTTGCCCTAATGGGAATTGGGGAATTGGGAGAAAATAAATATAGATATATTATTTGATTTGGATTGATTCCATATGGATTGAAAAACTATGCAGACTTGGGAAAAATGGTACATTCTGGTATAAATAGAATTTTCTCTGTGTCTTGCACCTAGAAATTGCTAAGCACAGCCTTCCCATCAATGAAACACACGTCAGAATAAATCCTAGCCAGAAGAAATACCACAGCCCCTTTTTTCCTATTGGCAACACTCAGGCAGGGTGGGATCTCAACCTGAACAAGGACAGCCACTCACTGAGTCTTTCCTCCTGAATTCACATGCAGAAGCTCACCGGTCAGCAGGGACTTGTTCCTCTCTTGATGCTTTTCCAGAGTGCATCAGGAAAAGCCCCTGCAGCCTGCCAAGGCTCAGAGAAGGAGGGTGTCTCTTTGGGAAGAGGTTGCCCAGACCCTTCTGCTCGCCAGGAGAGATGTCTTTCCTTCCCATGATTTTGTGGGAACGCTTGGGCTCTCAGTGCCTGGGAAAAGGCCAACCGTTGTGCTGTGCGGTTTTGACTTTATGGTTAAATTGAGGAAGTGCCCTTTTTAGCTCTTGTCAGTCCTAGATTGACACGACCACATTTCATCAGCTTTTTAACATCGCTCACTAAATGGCTGTGCTGAACTCTGTGCCAAAGGACAGTGTCAAGGCTGGGTTTTCACTGCTCATCGTTTAGAGACCCTGTGGGGAAAACAAGACAAAACGCAGCATCGGTGCAATGCCAGCCCAGCGGTCCTTACACTTGGGATATTCTGAGCTTACAGTCAGTTGGGACTGGAAAATAGCTCTGCCTCAATGCCTTCTCTTGGCCAGAGGCTGGTGGAGAAGCAGGGCTGTTGTTCTGCTCAATGCTTTTTCTGCTGGGTTTAGCCAAGCTCTCTGCCTGGTACAGCAGTGCCCAAAACCTGTGCAGGAGCAGAGCCCACGGACAAGGCAGACCCTGCAGCGCCTGATGCCATCCACCTTCTGAATGGTGCAAAAGGCTCAGGAACTGATGGGAGCATCTGGCCTGGGAGTGTTTTGTGGAAATGAAGTGAAAAAATCATCAGCGAAAGGTTCTGCTGAGACACATCCCTGCACTGTTGTGCTCAGTGTGCGAGAAAGGGAGGGAGAGGGGAAGGAGGATGCTTGGGGGGGGGAACATGGTCCTCTGTTCCATGCTCTGCACGGGGCTCTGTGGCAGGGTTTTGTGCAGAACCAGCCTTGGAAAAACCATATATTTGAATCAAAAGAAAACTGTCTCTGGTTTGCAATTTTTTGCCTCTCAGCCCAGGCTGATGAGGCTGGGCGGCTTTCTGGGGACCTGGGGACAAAGCGGCAATGACACCTTGCTGCTGTACACCCCAAGAATGAGGGCAGGATTTTTGCGGTGTTGACTGGACTGTCACTGACGGTAGCAAAAGGCGTCCTGGTGGACTTTGAATCAGGCCTTGGTGACATCGGGCAGCAGCAGGGACATCCTCCCAGCTAAATCCCCATGCACCCCTAAGGCCAGGTAAGTGCCTGCCTACCGAAACAAGCCAGCCGCAGATCAGCCGTGCAGTGATCTCAGGCTGCTCTGGTAGTTAGGGCTGTTCCTGAAGATGCCCCAGTTCTCCCCTCAGTCCCTAACACAGAATCACAAACCTCCCTCTGAAAGCGGATGGGGAGAGCAAGCTCCCACACACCCTGCAAGCTGGTGCAGGTACCTAGCGCGCTCAGCCGGGTAGCAGCATATTTCATGTACTGCTTTTAAGATGGACGTCTCCGGCTCTATCCCTTCTGGTTCCTTCCTCCCACGGGGATTAATCACTCTGAAACATCCTCGCTGCCCTCAAGGCAAGGGCAGAAAAGTGGAATTTGGGAATGCATTTCCAAAGTGGCTGCATTCCTGCCCTGACCTGAGGGGGCTGAGCATCAAATTGCAACCCGAGTGTTAAAGTAGCCTCTTTGCTTGCTGAGCCGAGCTCAGGAAACCCTTGGAAACTCACATAGCTCCCTGAAGAGATTCAAAGCTGTTAAACCAGGATCTGGTCTAATCTGATTTTCTCAAACTCATCTAGCACATTCTTTGGTGCAGTGACTGCAGGGAAGTGCTGGTGGGGAATTTCTCATCACACAGACTAGAAAGCACATGCAATCCACTGTCTCTCTCTCTCTGTTTCAGTCCCAGCCATACCATCCCTCTTTATTAAAGTCATTAACAGCACTGCCGTCCAGGCGATGTGGGAGCCCTCCATCAAACTGGGCCAGCACGAAGGCTTCAAGCTCTACTACCGCAAAGTCCACCTCTCCCAGTACACAGGTCCGGTGCTACTGGCCAGCAACGTGACGGCGTACAACATTACCCACCTGGGTGAGTATGGGGACAGCTTAATTCGTGTCGCCTCCTGACCCCAGGAGAGCTCACATTTTGTTGCTCAGCCACTAAATGGGATGCTGCAGCTCTTCCCCAGGTTTTTGGGCACTCTCCCACTAGTGGGCGGTGCAAGTTTGCCTTGTGACTTGTTTGCAGCATCTCGTGTGTTTGGTTAGGTGTGTTTCCTAAATAACTGCTATCCTGGGGAGATAATGCTAATGATTAAGCCTGAAATACCCTTCTTGTGTCTCGAAACAGATGCGTCAGTGGTGTATGAAGTCAAACTCCTCGCCTATAACCAGCATGGGGACGGAAATTCAACCGTCCGCTTTGTGTCCTTGAGGGAAACCGTGGAGAGGACGGGTAAGACGGGACGTCGTTCTCATGGTGGTTTGTGAAAACTGATTTGGAGGAAAGTGGCAAGGTGTGACTCTGACACATCCGCCAGACGTCAGACACCGTCGCTTTCAGTCACTATTATTTTCAGCATCACAAATAATGACAAATCGAAACTGCGCAGGGCTGGGACCGCACGCTGCTGGCAGGGGTGGTTTCCTTGCCACGAGGCCGTGCAGCCCCTTTGTCGTGGCAAGGTGTGCGTTGCTGCCAGTGAGGGCTCACTCCATCCCAGTCGCTCCTCGTTAGCGTTAGCAAGCCAACCCCTCTTTGCAGGACAGTGCAGCCCAATGACTCTTTCACTGGGCGGAGAGGAGAAACCCAATGCTCCCATGATTGCCAGTTTTGTCCCCTAAGCTTGAGCCAGAGGTGAGGCCATGAAAATGAACAAAACCCCAAGTGTTAGTTAAAAGCTGCTGTCCTCAGGTGAGACGTGGTGCACTGAGCATCTTTGCTCTTCTAGAGCTCTCTTGGATATTTTGAGCTTCGCTGGTGATGAGAAGGGAGGCCACGTGGCTTCGGCAAGGAGCAGGGCTGCAATGCATGAGCATTACATTAGGAGGCAGAAGAGAGGAAATCTCTAGAGGGAATCTCTAACTGATCACACCTTTCATATTCATCTATGTGTAAAACACATCCTGCTGCTCCTGGAGTCCTTTTAAGCCTTCCAGTGGGAATATCTCCAAGAGACAGTTATTACTGCTCTGTCTGCGTTGGAGTAAATACTCCTCTCGTTGGCAGCTGCCAGCCCGTCAGGTCTCCAGCCTCACCGGCACCGCGGCACCTCCTGCCTCTCACGCAGGGGAAGTGCCAAGTTTGCAGAGCCCCAGGTGGGAAGGCAAAATAATTGCGTTTCCCCTTCCATCGGCATCCCCATGCAGCGTTAGGGATCAGAGAGGGAGGCTTGGCCTTTGAAGCAAACCGCTCGCCTCGGGAGGCCGGGCTGCAGGCTGTGCCGCGGTGCCGGGCGGGAGCTGAGCGGAGACGGGCTGTCCGGGGGAGCGGCACCGGCACCGGGAGCAGGGCTGTTTCAAGCCCTCTTGCAGGGCACGAGCGCGGCAGCGCTCAGCCCAGCTCAGAGCGTGATGGCAAAGTGCCGCGGTGCTGCTCGGCACCCAGCCCACTCGAGCTACTGCCTTGGGTTTTGCAAAAACTAGCAGTAGAGTCCTTTTTGTTCACTAATTGTGTCTGGTAACAGCAGCCTGGGTGATGGGGCTGGCTCTGTACAGACCTTGCAGTCGCACGCTTGCTCTGACTGCCTCCATGGGGTACCAGGAGCAGGGGGACCCCTTTGGCAGGCAGTGGCCCCGAAGTGCAGCCCTCCTGGCCCACTGCCCTGCTCTCCTCGCCCCCGTACACAGCTCCCAGCGCTGCCCAGGGTCCAGCTTTTGCCCGGGGGCTGTCGCAGTGAGCCGGTACGCAGCGGCTGCCACAGCAGAGCCATTGCCCCCTGGGGAGGTGCAGTCTGTTCCCACCAATCCCCAAAGGTGGCCAAGCACCAGGAAACCAGCACCGCTAACCCATCTGTCCCCCTTTCTTCTGGCAGTGCTGAACCCCCCTTGCGACTGCATGAAGGATGAGCAGAACAATAAAACCTCCACGACTGGTATCATCATCGGGATCCACATCGGCGTCACGTGCATCATATTCTGCGTCCTTTTCCTCATGTTTGGGTACAGAGGAAGGTAGGAGTTGCTCACCAGGCTGCTCACAAGGGGCAGCGGTCTCTCATGCCGTGTGGGCAGCCCTGTGGTTGGGGTCTCCCGCCCCCAGTATGATGATGGGCTGTTTTTCCGTGCACTTCTCAGGATGCACATCCCACAACGTGCAATCGCACAATCCAGCTCCTGGGAATGCCACGTGGGTGCTGCTTGCACCACGGTCCCTGCCTTCCTCCCAAGCATGCAGACCCGCCGGGCTTCTCCGAATACACGCGTGATAGACCCCATTGGCTCCAGTCCCCACCAAGTGACCTGTACTTCCTGGGAACATCAGTATTTCTGCTCTGGCCAGCCCTGATCCTCCCTGTAAACCAAAAGCCCTTTTGCAGCGAGCAGAGGAGACATAACTTTTTAGGAGAGATTTAAGAAGTGAAGGAAGGTAGCACAAAAATAGGGCAGATTCAGGCTTGGGGGAAGGGAGGGAGGAGAGGCACCAGCTTTGCCCACCCTCAGGCTCTGCCTCGTTATTTTTCAGGCTGCTGATGTGTAAAAATGTGCAGGAGCAACTGTCGACCCCGCAGATCCCGAGGAGCCAGAGGAGCACCACGGGGCTCGTTCTGAACGGGGCCGCCCGTAGGGACAGGGATGACCGGGGCTTGAATGGAAAGCAGCTGGATATGAACGAGCTGGAGAGGTTATTCCCAGCATCGCCCTGCCAGGAGCAGCAGGATAAGGGAATAGCGGTAAGTCCAGCAGCAGGGGATGGGAGCACACCTGGAAAATGCAAACATGTCTAAGAGCATCGGTGACCTGCCACCGTCGCTGCATTTTCCCTTTCTCTCTTTCCAGCTGGCTCACAGCCCGCCTGCCGCCCACGACGAAACCCAGATATCCACGCTGCCGTTGGACGAGTTCAGCATCATCGAGGAGCAGCCAGACCCTCCCCCAAAAAGCCCCGCTGCTCCGGCTTCCCACCACGGTCCCACCAATGAAGGATGAACTGCCAAGACTCGAACCCTCTTGTAGGAGTTACCAGAAACCAAAACCCCGGCTGGTGATGTCTTTACGATGATTCGTCAATCTCAGGTCAATTGAAGATTTCTACAGTCTGATTGTTATTTTTTTGTTTTGCTTNAAATTCTGGTTTTGAGTTTGCCAGGACACCTCTCATAAAATATATATATATATGTGTGTGTATACAGCCTTTTTGAAACTCTGTGAAGTTTATCTTTCTGACCTGTCTCAGGCCTCTTGGTGCGTTTCTTTCGACGATGGCTTTATCAAGACTGGTCACGACTGATTTTCCTGCTGCTGCTAAGTTAAAGACTCCTTGGCAGAGTCTGGCAAACTCTCCCGTCTCTGACAGACTGGGGATACGGTGGAGCCTCATTCTCTTGGCACCACAGACTTCCTCCTGATCAGCAGCTTTAGGACTACTTTTTGGATCTATTTTTTATTTTGAGAAGACTGGATTCGGAGAAATCCTTCTAACTTGACTCCAAAAATTAAGGCCTGGGAAGGCCGTCTCTCCGTGGATTTGATGATTTTGTACACTTTTGCTATTTCTCAGGATACTTTTTTGCTGATTGACTCTATGTAATATGAAAAAAAAAAAGAAAAAAAAATGAGTGTGTCAAAGGAGGCCTGCCTGAGGGCTACTGAAAGACTTGGACAAACAACCCGAGTGAAATCAGAACCTACCTCAACCGGAATGAATGTCTTCTGGGAAGCAGAAATGCCTGCGTCTTCCTTCGTGTTCAAAAACAAGTAGCGTAGCACTTGGTCAGTACAAGCTTGGTCCTACCTCAGCAGTCACGCTCTGTACCTGCCGCGTTGTTGTTTTTGTTGTCGTCGTTCCCGTGTAAAGCACTTCCAAACCTTGAAAGCAATGTTCTACCTCAAGTGTGATAGAAATTCGTGTGTGTGAGTCCTCACCCCTCCTCCTGCCTCTTCCACCCAGCCGCGCGCCAAGGCAGCAGGCTGGTGCCCAGCGCAGCGCTTGCGCTGACACCTCGCTGGTCTTATGAGCTTTACTTTTAGGCACGGTGGGATCTCACGTGGTAGGGATCCCTGTTGTGGTTTTTACTTTAAAGACTGTTGGGGCTGTCATGGATGCTGGCTGCTGACGCCCCGCGGCTCACCGGCACCGTTGCTCTTGCAGGGCTGAACTGGGCACGGGCAGCCCCAAATGGCTGCCTCAGCCCGTCCTGGGTGTATTTGGGATGGGTGCTCGGCTCTCTTCTGTGCCGGGGCCAGGGCACGCTTTGCCCCGTTAGCGTGCCGCTCTCAAGGCCGATTCCCCCAGGATGGTTTATGGCGTCTGCCGGCACGAGCACCGCGAGGCACCCCTGCCAGCTGGGAACACGGACATCACCATCCTGTCCCTTCAAAGCCCACCCTGCCACCAGGAGCTCTTCATGGAAACCCTGACCCAGCACTTCCAAAACCCGCTGAGATGCTGCTCAGCTCCTCCCAGCTCCTCCAGCACATTCCAAGCTCGCAGGGCTCATCCCTGGGCTGCAGGCATGGCCGAAGGATGGGTTCAGCCTGAACGGGCTCGCTTCTCCGGGGAGGACGAGGCGAGGGGGGCTCCTGGGCAGCGATGCAGAACAGGATCCAGCGCTGGAGGATGCTGGGGGCTGCCAGCAGCCGCCCCCTCCCCGTGCCTGGGGCGGGCACAGGGGCTCCCGACACCAAAGAGAGGTTTTGTGTGTGGCCCCCACCAACCTACCACCGCTCTGAGGTTGTCCCGGCACGGTTGCAGCCTGGCAAAGCCTCGTGAGTTGGTGTGTGACAGGTGTCATCCGTGGGGTGAGACGGGGACACACACGGGGGACAGGGACATCTGCCAGCCAGAGGGCAGCCGATTCCCCGCCGCGTCAATTTGTTAAAACTGGGCAAATGTGAAGGTTTGAACTCTTTGTAGAAGTGGCGGTAAATCAGATATTGCCGTATTTACAAAGAAAATTGAAAGGAATCAGGAAAGGAAATGAGTTTAAGTTTAAAAGAAATAATAATTGTATTTTTTTTAATGGTACCAGTGGAAGGGTCTCGCGTGTCAGAAACATCCCCCATCACCTTCACGTTTGGCAGCAGGATGCTACCAGTAATTGTGTAAATATTACAATACACAGGATGATAAGGAAAACTTCACGTCCCATGTGCTGTGTCCTGATGCTGGGCTGGGGATGAGTGAGGGCTGGACGCGAGCGGGACTCTGTGCTTCCAGATCAGATTTATGCATTAAACCCCCAAATAGCCTCTCCCACCCCACCAGAGCGGCCGATGGGCTGCCAGACCGATTCCTGCTCACGTCTACCATGGGGACGTTGCCTCCTGCACGATGCTGCATCCGGAGAGAGCCTGCAAAGGGGCCCGGCGGGGCAGCACGGCGTGCCCCGGGGCTCGGGAAGGGCAGGAGGGAGGAGGAGATGCCAAACGGCTCCAGCCTGGGCGCTCGCAGCCAGAAGAGGTGTAATTTCTGCAGATCCAATGGCTTTTTTCACCCAAACGGAAGGTCGCGCTGTAATTCTCAACCCCTGTTCGGACAAGCCCAGCTGGCCGAAGGCACAGAGTCCGACTTTTGCCACGTGTGGCTGAGGGCTGCAGGGAGCCTCGAGCTCCCTCGATGCGCGCGCAGCCCCGCTAGCACTCGGCTTACGTCTCGCCCCCGGCAGTGGAACAGGGACGGAGCTGAACCACGTCTCCCCCTCGCTGAGTCCCGACCTCACATCGCAGAAACCCAAATCTCCTCCTCCCACCCTGCTCCCAGCCCCACCACGCTTTTCGTTTTGTTGTCTTTGTGTGGAACGCCCAAGTTCACATTGAAGAAGTACTGTTGCCAAAGTGAACACCTGATTTAGACTAGCTTTCAGCTCAGAATCCCTGGAGCTGTGAACATGCTATTAATTTAATATCATATTATTGTGATATTGTAATAGTAACAAGTATTTGTCACTACTTCCTTTTATTAAAGGGAAATGCTGTGCCATTTGACTAGTTGAGATAAGATAGTATGTCAAGAGTAGACTTTTTCGTTTTTTTAAATAATTATGCAGAAATGTAATGGCTTAAACCAACGCTGATTATGGGTTGGTTTGAGACGCTTGAAGATGGATGTGAAACTTTAAGGACCATTTTTAGATGTTTAGCTTTTCCTCTTTTTGGGGTTTCTTTTACGCTCTTGTCAATCCGTACCGCTGGGACCGATCTGGAGACGTTTGCGGCGGGGCAGCCCCGAAGGGCTGAGGCTGGAGGCTGCAGCTCCAGGAGGGGGATGCGACCTTCCCTGAATTATCGAAGCCTCCTGAGTCTGCAAAACTGGGCAAAAACAAAAAACAAAAAACTCGAAACAGCCCATTCTGGCTTCGTCCGTCTGGCTGCCAGGTAGCTGGAGAAACGAGCAGTAGCAGCCGCTCTCTCCGTTTGTCGGTGCCGCGATACCTGAGGCAGGCTGGAGGTGAAGCTGTGCCGGAAAAAGCTTGGGAAAATGTTTTCTGAAGTGTGTCTGGGCTTTAATCTGTAAAACAAGAAGGAGGAAAAAAAAAAAGAGCTTGTGTTTGATTTCAGTTTGGTGCAGAGCTTCATCTGTCCTTGATTCAGCCAGACTGTTGCCCTGTTTCTGCTGGAAATCACGGGATTTCTGTGCTGCTGCTGGGTGGACAAGTAGGACCGCAGGTCTCCGTGTGGCTGGGGTGGGGGTTCACAGGTGTCAAAATGCTCGTCCTGCATCTTTCGTGAGCACTTACCCCTTTTCTTGTCATCAAAGCTTTCCCATAGGCGTCGCCCGCAGGCTTGGGCTGGGCTCTTGGTTTACCAGGAGCACTGGGACGAGCCCTGCTCCCGCGCTGAGCCTTCGGGGCGATGCCCTGCTGCGTCCGCGCCTGTCCCCAGGGCCGGAGTGCACGCGCACGTGCCCCAAATGTTGAGGCAGAAGCTTGCCAGCTTTTGTGCTTCTTTTTTTTTCCCTCCTTTTCTTGTCGGGAGGGATCAGCGTGTTTTATCCGAAGGCAAAACTGCTGGATAACGGGCAGGTGCTGGATCTCGAGCCAGCTGCTGGCAACCTCCTGTGTCTGGAGTAGGAATCGTGTCCTGTAATATTTTTCCAAGAAAATAATTCCACTAATACAACCCCGCTGCCTTTTCTGGGCAGATCCATAACCCTCTCACTTTTCTGGCTTTGGTGAGATGAAACTGCAGCAAGGAATAACATATCCAAAAGCTGATTTTTTTGGTAACCCATAATGGGCACAACCTATTCTTGGAGCTCTCAAGTTTACCAGAGATGGCTGCTACCTCAGGGATAGTATCCACGTTGTGTTTAGTTGAACAGGGAATAGTTTTATGCTGTGACAGGGTATTTTCACGCTCTTGGATTCAGGTATTTATTTGTCTAACGTACCTTTCTTCTTCCTTGTTTTGTAAAGACGCTGAAATCTTTAAGTGCTGGACCAGTTTGGGAATTTTAAAGCTTCCACCCACAATTTTAACAAGGGGCTGTACATTTTAGGTTGGCAGTAAGAGGCAAGGATGCTGCGAAGTGCCGCTACGCGCGCACCGCTCTCTGCCCGGCCATGGGAGGGTCCTTGCCACTGCCGCCGGTGGGGCCGCGGGGCTGGGCTCTCCCTCCGGGCCGTGCTGGGAGGCATTTCGGGTGTCTCGGGCTGTGAGAGCAAAGCCTAGCGTAATACTCCTAATTGCATCGAGGGCTTTGTTCTCTAGTCTGTGTGTGCACGAACCTGCCGATAATTAGAGAATTAGTGACAAGGCATTTCCACCACCCCTCCTTTAACCGACGCGTACTCAGCGTGACCACACTAGCCGCGAATACTCCATCTCTCTGAGCCCCGACACCATTTTCCACCATTCCCTCCGCCCGCGGTGCCCCTGCCCAGGGGGACGGCCCCAGCCCCAGCCCCAGCCAGGGAAGGCTCGGCCACGCTGCCGGCCTTGGGAGCCGAGCCCTCTCCGAGCTGACTGGCAGCTCTCGTGGCTGGGAAGATGGGGAAAAAAGGAAATTAAAAGCCTATGAAAACAAACGGCAGTGGCACAGGGGGAGCGACTTACTTCATCTGTGCAAACAGGATTTGGAAATATATCCCTCCCGATGCTGGCCATCGAAGGCAGATTAAAGATCCTATCTAGCAACTTGATGCCAGCTAATTTATTTTCCTCCCCCAGCAAATTAAAAAAAGGGAAGGGGAAGGGAAGCACTTGGGTCAGGGCGGTTCTGGCCGAGCCGCGGGCAGCGTGCTTCTCCTCTGGAAACGATTGCATGGGAAGAGCGGGAGCATCGGCTGCCCAACGCGCATCACATCCACCGCAGCGGTGTAAATCGGGGCAGCCACTCCGGGTTTACCCCGAGAGCAGCGTTCGATCATCAGCATTTTGTACCGAGAAGGGCGGGCGGCCGGAGCAAAGCCCAGTGGTTCGGGGAAAGGGCGGATTTCCTGGGCTCTGGGTCAGGGTCTCCCAGAGCAAAGAGGGATTTTACTTTGATCATAGTTACATCATTGGAACTTGCAATATCTTTACGTTTGTAATAAAGTAATAATAAAGATGTTGATAAACCTTTGTCCCAGTCCTCTTCTGAAATCAACCATTAAGAGTAATATTAAAAACCCAAATTGCAAAGCACTTTTCTACTGTTTATTTTCTACCTTTCTTACTTTGAACTGTCTTGATATTTGAAATCCCACTGATCCTACGATTGTTAGCTCTGTATAAAAAAAAATTAAAGTTTTTTTGTAGTTTGCTCTGTTTAGATTTTAGCCTGTGGCTACTTGTACAAGAAAAATAAAGCTAGAATAAATGAGCTAGAGCTATTCAGCCTGAGTCGTGCTTTGTTCCTGCCGCAGCACATGAATGGCCGCAGCGTGGGAATCGCGCGGTGCATCACATCGGGATTTCGGGAACGAAGGCTGGTGGATTTGGCTCCTCTCGCCAGCAAGCAGCTTGCAAAATGCAGTTTCTGAGGGCTGAGGGCTGTTTTTTTTTTTTCCACCAAGCTGTTACTGGGGACGTGCTGCAGCATCAGGGTGCTGGGGACGTGGCTGAGAAACCGAGCACAACCGGGAGGCAGCGCGGCCGCAGCGCTGGCTGGTGAGGACCTCCAGGGGCACGGCACCACATCTCGTGCTGTGAGGTGCAAATTAATTTCCAGTTAATCCTGGCTCTTGCTCAGCAGTCACTGACATTGCTTTTCCCACTGCTTCAGGCACTTTACCTGGTGGCTGCTGGCAGAAACCTCGTATTAAAGTAGTGCTGCGGCTTTATCCTGCCAGCTGCGAACTGGTCTGGGATGGCCGAGGGGCTGAGCATCCTGCTTAAACCCAAGCTCTGCATGGCCATGCAGTGCCCGTCAGCCAGGCGCGAAGCCCAAAGCCCAGTGACACGTTGGCAGCCATGGTGCCGGTGGAGAAAGCGCCCTCCTGCCCCCAAACCGGGGGATCCGTGCCCCATGGGCCGCCCTCCTGCAGCTGCCCCATGCACCTGAGCTCAGCCGCCGGGGGCCTGGCGAGCCCCTGGCCGTGCCCCACACCCATGTCCCACGCTCGGCTAACCGGCAGTCCCGTCCAAGTCCCAGCAGAGCTCGGAGCTCCTTCCTCTGTTTTTCACCCTGCTGAAAAACATCATTTTCAGCCTCAAAATCTCCCAGGGGAGAAGAAGGGAGGGAGGGAGGGAGGGAGGGGGCTGGCGGCACAGCCAGAGCACGTCAGGTTTTGCAGATTATTTTAACTGTGTTACGAACAGCTAACGAAGTCTCAGCAATTAAGCAAAGTGCTTTAGTGACCGTAGATGGGTTCCAGCGGCTGCGCGGCAGAAAGGGCCGAGCATCGCGACCGTGCGGTGCTGAAATGAAGGCGTGGGTGGTGGCACGGCGCCGGGCCCCTTTTCTTTCTGCCACCTGAAGACATGGCTGGATATGGGGCTAGAAGTGATCTTTTGGGGGGGCTCAGCCGATCCTCACAAGGACACAAACACAACCCTGCCACTTATTGAGTGCTTCTTAAAGAGCCTTTCAATCAGCAGGTGAGTGAGACGTGCCACTTCAAACATCTCCCCAAAGCTCCTGGAACTGCTAAATTGCAGCACGGACTGTCTAAATACACACTTCATAATAAACACAGGCATAAAAACTGATTTTATTTCCCAGTGGCAATGCAAGAGGTGAAGAAAGATCAGAGCTGGTTAACTCCAGGGATTTTCTTGTAAGTTCTGTGAAATACGATGCTCCAAATAGCAGCTTTGGAGTCAAGGTATTATATAAAGCTCTTGACTTTCATTAAAAAAGGGCTTTCCTTGCCTTCAGAGCAATAAAAAAAAGGCTCAACAATATTAATCTAAAGTCTTAGAAACTAAGGAAATAAAAAGAAGCCAAGCAATACTTTTAAATCTCTTTGATTTTTGGTGGTTGGAATTATTAGCAGTCTCAAGAAAAAGTTACCTGAGCGTTCAAAATTCATCTTTAATAAAAGAAATCTTTTGACCAAGCAAGTTCAGATTGCTGCTGGGACCTTCCGGTGCCAGCCCTCCAGCTGCAGGAACACCCAGGACACTCAAGCTCGGTGTTTTCAGCTCCCCTGGGGCCCCCGATGCCCCCGGGGCCCCCCTTGCGTCTTGGCATGGCCAACGGCACCGACCGCCAGCTTCCTGCCTCGGGTACCGCAGGAAATGATGCTCCTGCTGATGCCCTAGGTATAACCCTGCCAGCACATCCAGAATTTATAATATCCCATAAAACCCTAACTATCTGAAAGGTCATTTTAGCACTAATACAGCTCAGGCATTATGGTTTCATTTGCTGACACTTTTACGGATCACGCTTAATTCCAGCGCAGCTGCCGTAAAACCTTTATAGTGCTGTTCTCTGCCTTGAAAAATAATCTTTAAAAACCACGAGCCGGAACATCTTCGTCAGCACCATGCAGACAGGGCTGATCCTGACCTCACGGGGCTTCTGCAAAGGGCAAAAGTGGGGTCCGGGCACCCTGACTGCTGCAGATGTGGCCAGGGGGTCCTGACCCCCACCCCACCGGCTTTTAAACATCAGAGTGCTCGAATTTGGGTTTTCAGCCCCTTTATGCATGGCTTCACCCCAGCCTTCTGCTGCTGGCTGCCTCCCACTGGGCTGAATTAAAATTCTCCTGATTTCGTATGAGACTTGCTCCTTATCAAAACCTCGCGTTGTCCAGAAAGCCGTTTCCTTAGCGCTAAAATGGCAAAATTAGTCTTGCTCGGAGTTGTAAAGGAGCTTGTCTTGTTTATTGAGCGATAAATATAAAGGTACAGTAACTAAATTCCTCAGTCCCTAAACATAGCCACTGGGAACGGCCGTTTCCGACATCCAATCTACAACAGCATGAATATTTCAGAGCCCTCTTTCCCTTGGGCACTCGCCTTATCTCTGGAGCCTGGATATTATTTTCTGCTTTTCAGCTTTTTGGATGTATTGGAGGAAATGTCATTATTTGGACCTGTGTGGATTACAGTTGACTTTCCTAAGCCAATTTATATTGGCAAGCTGCTGTTTTTAACCCCCCCTATAAATCACTCCTATGAATTTTAATAATATAATGTGGTTTCAAACATGCTCCCTTAATACGTGACACACTATTACAGCCAGCAATAGCTCCCCGGGTCACAAACTCCGTTTTATCGCCGCCTTCGGAGAGTGTGCGGGAAGCGCGCGGGGCCGAACCCTGCAAACTGCCCCGAGCAGGCTGCTGCGGGGGTTGCGATGCAAAAAGCCCAGCTCTGCTCCCACCGCCCGGTGAGCTCCATTTTCTCTGGCCACCAAAAGCCTAAAAAGCAGGGCTGAGTCTCTCGCCCGAGTGGCTCGCGCAGGGCGCCCGCGCACCCATCACAGCCGCCCCCAGGTACCGGGGGCGCGCACCCAGGCGCCGGGGGGTTCGGCAGGAGCCAGCCCCAGCCCGTGGTGCCCAAGGCCCGGGCTGGGAGGGGTCTCCGAGCCCCAAACCCATGAGCGAGGCTGCCCCCGGCCCTCTGCGGGGTGTCGGGTACCCGGCACGGCACAGTCACCGCCCACAGTCTGAGGGCGTTTAATTCATTTCTTTATCTGAAACTTTGCTTTTAAGAGCAGGAATTTCCTCCCGAGGCAGAAGTGGGGATCCAACGCAGCGGTTCGCTTGGGAAGAGACCTTTAAAAGATGCCAGTGCCATGAAAACCACAAGGATTGGGACTCTTTCCGGATATTTCCCTTACTAAAGACCTATGGAGCGCGCCCAGAGCATGACCTCGAGCCTGGATCCAAGCTGATCGACTCGCAGCTGGAAGCGGTCCAGAGCCCCCCGCGCCCACGGCCGAGGCCAGCCCTGCTCCCCGCCTCCGGGCTTGGAGCGGCTCTGCCCCCGCCGCACCAGTCGCCAACAGTAACTCTCCTCCCACCCACGGTGCAGTCTCCTGGTCAGAGGGAGAAGGGCTGAGAGGGATGGGGAGCAAAAGCCAGGGCAGAACGGAGGCCTCGGGAGATCGTCTTCAATGAACCAGGTCATGGAGCATCTCCTGAGGTTCCTCTGGTGGAGCTGGTGATGGGCTTTGGAGCCCTGATGGTGGCTCTGGTGGTGTCCCCACCAGCAGGTCACTGCTGCTGGTGGGCATGTCCGTGGCTGAGTCGGTGGTGGGGAGGGGAAAGGAGAAAATCAGCCATGAGGAGCAACAACTCGTCATGCGGAGAAGGAACAGGAGGGTGGCGGTGCCCGCGGCCGCGCCGCACGTCCGCACCCAGCGTGCACCCGCTGCGATCCAGCCCCTGCCAGAAACGGGGGCTACTGAGAGGGGCACGCTCGTGCTTTCACATCCGCAAAAATGCTCTGCATTTGTATTCCCCAAACAGTTGTATTTGTTTGTCCTGCTCGCTCCCAGCACACAGCCGCTGCTGGCCCAGTGGCAGCCCCAAAGCAATCACCGTTTTAATGCTGCTGGAAAAAAAGTCCAGTTTGTGCAGAGAGCGTACGAGCTTTTCAAAGGCTTTCACTGTGATGATTTAGCCTGAAATGTTGTCACGTTCATCATTAATCTATTTTTTCCATTTCTGTAACTTAACCTGCGACAAGCAGACATTGTAAGTGCTTGATTTTCTGGGAATAAATTACAGTTTCATAAATGGTATTTTGCTTCGCTGCTCAATTTGCAAGTGAAATTACACCAATTGCTTTGTTCACAGAATTTCATCCAGCATGAACAATACCATCCTCAAGACTTTTTTTTTTAACCCTCAAGTTATTTTTGTATACGCTGTAACAGGACTACACGGAAACGCGCACGGCAGACCGTATGTTTCTGCATTATCGCCTAACCATGAGCAGCTACAAGGGCACGAGTGCCCATAAAAACCTGTGTGTAGACCTGGGTACAAGATAAGTCGCACACAGAGCCGATCGCTTCCTAAAGAGAAACGAATCTTTCAGATTAGAAATATTTACAGCTGTCACACGCTGGTTTAGAAAGTGCCCCGAGCGACTTTTTGCGCGTGTGCCTTGTGGTTTCGGGCTGGGGCTCAGGATGCTGAGCGCACAGCGATGGGTCCGGCGCTTGGAGCAGCTCGGGCCAGACCTGCGCTGCTTTTCGGAGGCGGCAGCGTCCGTCCACGCGCGCTCATCGTTCGGAAATCGCTGAAGGCGCGTGGGGAATGGAGAGGCTCCGGATCCGCAGCTGGGGTGCCGGCTGCGCTCGCCGGGCCGCCTGATGAAACCCTGCGGCGGTGCGGCAGGGAGCCCTCCCGCCCCGCGCGGGTCTCAGCTCAGCCCGCGGGGATGCTTGCACCTGGATGAGCCAAGTCTTGCAGACGGGCGAGCAGCTCGCCCCGTGCTCGGGTGGGCACAGTCAGTATGGACACGGGTGGATGAACGTGGGAGCAACGCAGGGTGCAGAGAAGCCAGTTTTTGGAGCTGGCTTGTCCCCTGTGTCCCCAGAGAGGGGGGACGGGGCTTTGGAGGCTCCCCTGGCTCGGCTTCTGCAGCAGCGGCACCAAAAATCCAGGGCTTCGCCCTCCCGGACGTGACAACGGGAGCCGCTGCGGTGCCGCGTGGGTTCCCTGCGTCAGAGGAGGATGAAGCCAGGAGCTTCACCACTGGCTATTTATGCTTTTAAATGCAGAGTTGTCCTCCCTGCTGGGGACACCGTGTCCTGCACAGGGACAGCCGGGCCACCAAGGACAGCCCATGGCCACACGGGCTGGGATGCGCTGCCATTAAACCCGGTAAATCCACTTATCAAAGGGAGGAAAAGAGGAAACAGTCCCTGCATGTGAGCTCGAATATGGCAAGACTTGGTTTACAGCCTCTAGTCTCTCCAGGGATTTTTTTTAACCTGCACTTTTTGAGGAAACCTCAACAGCAAGTGCCAGTTTGGGGAAGACGTCCCAGACACAGGGAGCCTTTGAGTTTCTTTCAGTGTGGCACACAAACCAGTTCTGGCCACAAAGCCCATCGCAAAGCAGAATTGGTGCCTTCTGGCCAACCCCACTGCCAAAAACGTCCAAAAGGTGACATTGAAATCCCAGAGAAATAAAACATTCACGAGCAAAGTACAAACAGAAAGGAAAAACCAGGCAGAGCCCTGATTGCCTGGGCTCGCACACCTGGGTGTGCAGGGCTGAGGTATCAGCCACCAGAGAATCCACCTGGTTGTCTGCTGAGGATATCGCTCATTTTCTTCCTCACGTGCAATGAGGGAAACGTGATTAAAATTGAAATCGCAACCAAGTGCTGCCCGCTGCAGGTGTCAGGGAGGGCAAGCAGCCGAGTGGGAGCCGGAGAGGATGGAGAAGGGAAGGGGAAAGGGAGGCGAGGGACTCTGGTCGTGGGATGGGGCTGGGAAGCGGCGAGGAGGAGGAGGAGGCAGTGCTTCTCAGCGACCTCCTCCCCTCCATCACCGCCGCCGTCGCAGCGCGTGTGCTCCGCGGTAATTGGAACGAATGGGACGCAGCGGGAAGGAGGCGCGGGAATCGTGCCCCTTTCTCCATCCTCGCAGGGACCGGTGGACGGGCAGCCAGGATTTTGCTGGAGTGCCTCCGCCCCCTCCCCGCACCTCTGTCCAACAGCATTCCCAAAAGACCAAACACCTCTGGTTTCCATGGCAGCCTGATTTTCAATGAGCATCGTTCAAGTCCTAACCGGAAAGAAAGTGTTTCATTAATGCACACAGGACACACCGGCATCTCCCTGGGGAGACAGCTTCCTTCCCCCCAAAACTAGCACCTTCTGCCCGCGGTGGTTTTTTTTTTTTTACTCGTTTTGTGAATTGATCCACGCCAGCAGCCTGCGCTCCGCTGGAGCCGCTGCGGAGCGAAGCGGCGGGGGCGAAGCGCTGCGCGTCAGCCCGGCAGGATTTACGCTGCCAGTGCCCATCCAGGAGCCCAAGGCGTCCCCTGGCAGGGCCCAGCCGCACTTGCAGCATCACCGCCGTCCGAATAAGCCAACGATTAAGCAAGAGCAGGATGACTTGTTTTGCAGAGGAATTGCCCGGGCAGGATGCGCTGGCGCACAGCAACCTCGTGCTCCGCCAGCCTGGGACCCTCCGAAGATTTTAGGCGGCTCCAGGTCGCGGAGCAGCTTGGCTTTGGCAACCCGGGGACGGCCGTCGGGCTGCACCCGCGGGCTGGCCCTCCAGGGCCTGGCAAGGACGGATACGCGGCCGTGCCCCCAGGGCTCCTGCAAGCAGCGCTGCAAGCTAATGCTAAGGCGAGCTCGAGCCAGCGTGTAGCGGCTGTCCTCCGGCACGGCCCCTTCCCTGCTTTTCTGCTCTGAGAGGATGCACAGTTCTTCATTAAGACTCACTTGTAAAGCTCCACGCACCAAAAAAAACAATGCATTTTCACTTGCCCACTGCCAAAAGGCACGTCCGCCTTAAAAATGTAGAAATGTAAGAAACGTTTGTTGTTTTCCCAATCCTCCTTGCAAAAAATGGCAGCGTGCAGAGCTGGGTTTCAGCCCAGCCCGGCCGCTGCTCTCAGAAACACCCCCAGCGCTCCCGAGAGCAGGAACACGCTGGAAGCCGGTAACATCGTTAAATGAATATTCATAAATTATTTGGCTATATAAACAGTATTAATATCACACCTTCCATCTTCAAAAGCACATCGCAGGCATGGATTCATTAAGGGCACAGACTTCCAGAAAAGCCCGCGCGCAGACTTTTGGTTACATTTAAACACAGCAACTTTATTAAACACTAGCAATATATTTATTTTAATAGAGTACAAAGCCAGGACTTGGCCACCCGAAAACACCACTCGGAGCACGGAATCTCAGAATAACCCGATCAAACAAAGCTAATGTGTGCAATATATCTTGGGTGAGTAATATACAGCCACATTTCCTGCTCCATTTACCCAGTTTTAACTACACCTGACCTACTCTTATCCTAATAGAAAACGGCTGCTCTTCTCATTGCCCCGTCCTCCGCACATGTTTTTCTAGTAATGGCCAAACCTAAATCAATTCCCTTTCCCCCCAGAGCTGGGCACCAGCTGTCTGGTGACATTTAACCACAGCAAGTCCTTCTGCAAGACCTCCAGGCTTGTTCCTCCATCCCTCGACCTCTGCCCCGTGTCCCGTCTCCATCCTGCGTCCGGATGGTCCCGACCCCGTGGGATTTCCCTGCTCACCCTCGCCCAAGGGTACATCTGGGAAAACCCTGGGAAATGCCCCAGAGCTTGCTTTGCAAACCAACATCTTGCTGCATCTGTGAGGATGCGCAGGGGGTTGCAGGAGCAAGGTGTGCTGCTGCCGCAAAAACCTGTGAGCGTTGCACAGAAGAACATTTTTGGCAGTGACGAAATCTGGGGTAGGAACATGGAAAAATCCTGTTCCTAACGCTGTTTTCCCCCCACTGAGCTCAGCTTGTAGCTATCCAGAGACGTGGATTTAAAGCTTCCTGAGCAGCATGCTCACATGGCCAATTTGACCAGAAAATGTGCTTGATTCACAAGCACGGGCTGCGTTTCTTCAGCCAGCACTGAGAAATCACAGCCATATTTCATTATTGCTACTAATTGCTGTGAAGGATTATGGGGAGGTGATGGCACAGGCAGAACAAAATACACACCATTTGCTGTATATTGACCCTGGAGGAAATTTCCCAAGCTTGCTTAGGGGTGCAGAAATTGGTGCAAATAAATGAGCAAAAGCATTTCTGAAGGAATTAGCGCATGGCACAAGCAAATTGCAGCAATTGTCTCTCTCCTTTCTAAGTGCTGAATTGCCTCTATAATTCCCCATCATTTAGCTGCATAAATCTTGCACAAATAAACCAGCAATTTGCATATGCACAGAAAAGAAATCATAGAAACACAAGGAAAGAAGTTATGTTTTTCCTGCTCAAGCTGGAAATAAATATGCATTGCTTACTGCCTAAGCTGTGTTTGGTCCCAGCTCGGAAATCAAAATTTAGGAAACCCTTTAATTTTCAATAATAAATACATATCAGAGGATGAAAAAAGAATTCATGCCGGAGTACGCAAGCCCACGGTGTGTGGCCGTTGCCTCCCGCGACACGAGGCGCGATGCGGGCGCGCGTGATGCAGAGGGTGCAGCGCATCGGGCGCGGGCGTCCGACTGCTCGGCGCGGGGCTGGGGGCTTAGCAGTGCCTCCGATTAACTGCCGGTGTGACTGATCGCGTCCTGGAATAAGAGGGCGTCGTTCCAAAACCCACCATAACCCTCTTCCAAATGGCTTAATCGCATTTGGAATAATGTGCCTCTCTTCCAAAATATTCATATCGGGAAAAATTGAGGGGGAGGAAAAAATCGATCGGAAGCAGCCCTTCGGAGCAGCGTCGCACGCAGAAGGGCTCTTGGTGGGGACACGCAACACCGCGGTGCTTTATAACGATTTAACCACTCGCTCGGCGCAGTAACTCCTGCAGGCTCTGGAGCAGCGCGACCGAGAGGTTTGTGGCAACCCCTCCTTCCTCGCTTTGTCCCCAGCCCCGCTGTGGATAACTTCTAGCTCCAAGCACCCGCCAGCGGCCCCGCTGTCCCCACGGAGCGTGTAGCGCGGCTCCCCTCGCCGCGCCGCGGGGCCAGCTGCTCAGGGATGCGCCCGTCGGGTGGGAAAGCCAAATGAAGGGCAGGCTGTAGCCTTCCTCCACGTTTCGGAGGTGGCAGGAATTACGTTTCTTTAAGGCAAAAAGAAAGTGAGAGAGGGAAAAAGCAGTTTAAAGCAGCAGATCTCCACCGAAGCTCGTTGCGATGACGTGAGCGCTGCGCGCAGAATAACCAGCGCCGCCGAGGACGTCCCGTTGATCTCCGCGGATTGGAAGGGCACTGCTGGAGCCCCGTTCATCACCGCGACGCAGCGTGTCTCCACAGGGCTGCAGGGGCTGCACTGCCCACAGAAGAGCCATTTAAGCGCCGTGGCACTGGTGGAAAACTGGAAGAAAAGTTTGTTTCACCAAGGGCAAAGCGGCCCCTTGTGTTACGCGCTGGGTCAGGTCCTCTGGGCTTCACCACCGTGGACCGAAGCGGCTTTTCACTCAACCTTCCCCCTCCCCAAAACCCGATGTTCCTCCTCCTCAGGGAGGGGGAACAAATAGCAGTCAGGGATGAAAGCACGAGCTTTCCCATCGTTCATCCATTAACTAATCATTCCTCCTGCACGACACATGTGCCAATTCATCATACGTGATCAATACCTTCCTTTATGCCCCAGGATGATGAACGTCCCTGCTGATATTCAAAAGACCTTGAGAAAACGGGGTCAGCTCCCCCAAGCACAGGTCAAAGAGCCGAGGCTGAAGCGCTCTGTAAGGTGACACGCTGGCCCAAGATCTCTCCGTAAGGCGCAGAGGAATATTTTCAGCTAGAAAGCTTCTCCTGCAGCACGATGGAAGATCTGGGGTCACGCAGAGGCTGGAAGCACCGCTGTTCTCCTGCGGTCAGAGATCATCAGCCCACGTGCTCCTGCCTGGGGCCTCTCTTGGGTGCAAACGTGCAGTCCCGTGGCTCGCTCAGTTCCTTACCTTGCTCAGTCCCACGCCTTGCTCGATCCCATGCCTTGCTCAATCCCCTGCCCAAGGCGGTATGCAGGGTTCGTGGCAGGGTAAGGACCAACCCTCAGCCTCTCCTCCCCGCCGCACTAACATCCATCTCATGAACCCCACAGGACGAGGGCTGCCCACCTCCTGCATGAGGATTTTCTGTCTTTGGCTGCAGCGTTCTCCTTTACTCGTTTCCAGTGATGCCAGCAGGAAAATAAAACCCTGTCCCCCTCCATACTGAACACGACGCAGCGCAAGCAAGGCACAGCACTGAGTACTGCCAGTGAAAGGCGATGCATCAGGTTTACTTTTCTCAGAACGGGGACAAAAAAAAAGAAAAAGAAAAAAAGAAAAAGAAAGAAAGCAACATCCCCACCTTCAGACTCCGAAGAAGTGAAAACCAACCCTTTCAGACAGATGTTTGTTCCACAAAACTCCATGTTTTGCCCAAAAAATCATAACTAAGAGATGCTGAGAACCAGGAAAGCTCCTACTGTAGTTGGTGTGATTTAGGTTAAAAATAATTACTGTCCAGATTTCTCTGGCTGACACAAGTAATTAGGTAACAGGGCACTTATAAGCTGTCATTCCCTGTGAGCATATTTTAACATGGCCTTTACGATTTGACCTTTACGTCTGCAGCAGCTTCATCCGCTCCCCTCCCCTGCGATGGGTTTATTCCTGAAGACTGACTGCGGGCTTGCCGGTGCCCGGGCGAGGATGCTGCACAGGCGGCGTGCCAGAGCCCGCGGTGCCTGCGGGAGGAGGACAGCCCCTGCGCCCGACCAGACCCAGGCTCCACCAAATGAACCTCCAGGGCTAAACCCATCGGAAAAGCCACTGGAAAAAATGAAACCCATTCTTTGCGCCGATGGAAATTACTGATGGCAGTAGGGGAGGGTGGACAGCGTAGGACTGGTGGGACCTGGCAACTCACCGCTGGAAGGAGCCCTTGGTGTACATCTCTTCCGCAGGAAGATTGGTGGGAAGTGAATCCCTGCCTCCCAAAGCCCTGGGGAGGCCAAAAGCAAAATGCAGAAAAGGGAAAAGGCCCAAGGGACTCAGCTCGCCTTCGCTGCTGTCAGAGATGGAAACGGCTACGGGGAGACACCGGTGCACATCCACAGCCAACCCTGCAGATGCATAGCAGGGATTCGAGTCCTTCGTGGCTGAACGGCTCCAAGTAAATAAAAATAAATAAATAAATCCAAGGCAACGTAGACTATTTTCTTTCCTGTTTTATGAATTCCAGACTTCGGTAGACTCCGTCTTCTTGTTGACATCCCTTGAGAAGCAATTTGACTTTGCCGAAGTTGTCAGATTTCTAAAAGACGAGATTTCACTTTTACATCTCACTCAATATTTTTTATCAAATCTACGTGCTTTTTTTGAAATACATTTTCAAACTCCCCTTGCGGCTGATGGATTTGTGTTTCTTTTCTTGTCATAACTTTCTTCAAGACATAAAGATCCTAAACGTTAAGAGTAAGCAGGGACTGCCAATAATATACAATTTGTATTTACAACAGCGTTGTCTGAGAGACTCCTGCTAAGCCAATATTTCTTTGCACCTTAAAGTCTGTGTGTCAACCAAAAGGCATGAACCCGCTACGGGAAACCAGCCAACACATTGATGTTCTCAGATTCAGTACTCAAAAATAAATTCTTTAGATCTTTTATATGCAACAAGCACCTGACCCGCGCTGGCACAGCTTGCTGAGTCTCTCCATGTAGCAGCAAATTGCATGTTTTGTTAAATTGGTCCCCACCCGAGGATCTCCGTGGGAGTCGTAGTTCTCGATGATGCAGACGGTGAAGCAAAGGCACAAGAGGGTTAAAACAAGCCCCCCACCATTAAAGAGCAAAGCACAGGGGAAACCTGGGCTAAAGCCCACGCTGCCGCCCACTGCGCCCGCGGCAGAGGGCTCCACAGGGGCTGCGAGGCTTTCATGTCTGAGGAGCTGCGGGAACACGAAACAGTGTTATTAATAATGAACTCCTGACTTAAGCAGGTACAAAACTGAGCTCCAAGGATCCTAACGACCCTTGCTGGTTCTCCAGAGCCTGACCTCCACCGTGTATCATTAAGCTTCCTCTCTGCAAGGCTCCTCTTTAATCCCAGGCATAGGAAGACCTGGGTGCCTTCAAATGGAGGAGTTTTCATCTGGGTTAGGGATGTTTGCTATTGATTTCATTTATTCACGGGTCATCAGCAGTGCTGCGTTACGACATTCTTCTGTTTTGAGGAGAAGGCGAGGCGTTACCAGCTCAGGAGCAGGAAGGTTTGGTGCAGCACCCAGGGCGCTGCTGGGTCCCCACCCTGCGCAAGCAGCGGCTGCTCTGCCTGGAGCAAACCGCCTTCTTCAGCATTTCTGGCCGTCTGGCCTAGCATCTGGGGACGTTTAGAAAAAGAAGTAGTTGCAGAAGCCCTCGCTTTGCTGGGACGGGGTTTCATTGCTCCTGGTTGGGTGTGGGTGGGTGGGGATGAGGCGAACACGACGGGTGCAGCGCAGCGCTCAGCAGAGCACAGCTGGGATGGATGTCAGGGACCGCACCAGCCGTGCCGTGAGCTGTGGAGGGCTCAGCGTTGGCCAGGTTGTTGGTTTCCGTACTTCCCCAGCCAAAATAATCACCAAATACTCCTTCCACAGTCTCTTTGCCAAAGCAGAGCTTCCTGGCCTGAAACATTAGGTCAAGCAGTGGCTTTAACATTTGCAGAGCTGTTACGCATCTCCAAGGATGGAGATCTCTATTTTACGAAACCTGAAGGCTTTAGGGAGCCTCTCTTCATGCAGCTGAAGTCAGACACCTGGGTCAGAGTTGCTCTGGGAGAAGGGACACATAGAACAAGAGGCCTTCTTCTTTAGGGGACCAGGCTAACAATCCTGGAAGCTGCCACCCACGCACCCTTCCTGCTGGGCTTCACGAGTTATGAAGCAGAATGGTAAAGCTGGCAGCGCTGGGACCCGCAGTGTCCCTGGGGAGAAGGCAGCACGCCATTGAGGTACGTGGAAAACCAACGGGGCAATTCATCCCTCGACGCGGGTAGGACCTGCCTTTGATTGAAAAGCTGCTATATCGCCCATTAAACCAGCCTTCCAGCCGAGAGCTGCCTTGCCCCCGGCTCCGGAGCAAGCCCTCGGCACATCTGCCGCGCTTGCCTGCTGGTAGCTGGAGGTGGATTTGATGAGCTGAGAAGCACCATCAGCCCCAGAGAAGAGCCAGGGCTGCGTTAGAACTTAAATTGCTTTCAGAAGTGGTACAGATGGAAACAGCTGCTGCAAAACAGAGCTGTTTCCCATCAGGTAGACGAAGCTAAGAGTGTCCTCTGAGTTTGCCAGGAGTTTGTCTCATCTGCAAGTTCGTCTCTTTTCAGCAGAGGCAGAATAGCTCCTAACAGGATTTCAGGACCGGTTTATTTATCGAGGACAAAATCCCACAATGAGACAATATCACGGAGAGATTATCCTGTGTTCTCTGAAGGAGAGATCACAAGATTATCCTGAAGCGAGGCTTGTTTGTGTTGAGCTAATGACAGATAATTGGTAACCCCCTCTGCACAGCCGGCTGACCCAGCGCGCGCTCTGAAATGAGGAAAGCAGCAGCATTTCCAAAGGAAAGGAATCCGAGATCTGATGTGGACTTCATCTGAAAGAAAAACTTCTGGAAAGGATCAGGGCAAGGCCATGAATTTATGAAGTAGTTGTTCGGCTGACTCTAATTTTTAAAGCATTATTATCCTTTTAGCAGGACTGTCGGGTAGATGGAAGCCAGGGCTCGCGTGATGAAGAGCAGCTGAAGAGTGATTTGCAGCAATTCCTGCCTTCCACACCTTTTTGCAGAGCGGCGAGCCAAATTGCTGTAAACAGCTTACCCCTGCCCAAAATGCTGCGAAAGGAGGGACCTCTGGGCTTGTGTTCTGGGGAACGAAGAAGGAGGATGAAAAGGGAAGAGGAACACCAAGAGCAAGTCCTGAGATCCCCCAGCTTTCGAAAGCCCAAAGCCAGAGGGGAGGTGACAGAAACAACTGCTGCGAGTCCTCGGAGCAAATCTGCCCCTTCCTTCCAGACTGCCCCAAAGCCCCAAGTGCCATCGCCAGGGCAGGGCCGTCCGCAGCTCCTCCTGCAGCCTGGGCACCGTACGGGGCAAACCCTCGCCTCGCGCACGGCGGCACCACCCGCACGTCTCCCGCGCGGCGTGCACAAGCGGCGCGGTCGGGTCCTGCAGCTCTGTAACCTTCCAGGCGCTCGGATGCCACCTTCCAAGTAATGCAATCAAAACGATCCAGCTAAAAGCATTTCATCCGGCCCAGGCTGACATGAATTGTTTCTAATAAAAGTAAAGCTCTGTGGGACAGCTAATGGGTGCTTATTAGTACAGCCAATGGACTATTCAATCAGCCATACAGGGAAACTAATGGGGATTGATGGCCAGAACACAAGAGGAGGACTTACCTCTTTTAATAAATAGCTGATGGGCTGGTGACCGGATTAATCTTGGGTTTCTGTGGGGAAAGTTTATACCTAGCTAATAAAGAGAAAAATGAAAATAGCATCACCAGGTCCCTGGCGGTTCTAACGTTGCTGCCCCTGCGGCCGTGGCAGCAGGTGGGTTCCCTGGGACCCCCGTCTTGCCAAGCAGCGCTGCGCTGGGAGAGGGCTGGCAGGTGGTGCCATCCGGACGATGCTAAATATTCACGGAGCCGCTGGAAAACCTCTCCCAGCTCTTTTAGGTCTCTGGCTCTCCTTTTTCGTCTCCTTTCACAACAGTCCTGGGAGTCACTACCGCATCCTCGGCGTGGGAAGCAGCAGCAGCAGGCCCTGGGGACGCGGCGCAGCGCGTGCTGCAGAGGCAGCCTGGGGAAAGCAAGCTTTAACCTCACTTCGTCTCGGACGCCAGAGCAGCCTGGAAGCAGGGCGACAGCCCCTGCCCAGACAGCACTTTCCGTTTGCTTTCTGCGCTGTAGCGCTTGGCACCAGAGCTCAGAGCTTGGTCGATCCCCTCAGCTCAGACATCCCACGTCTAACTTGGAGAGTCCCCGTGCACAGCAGAGGCCGCGGAGCGTGCCAGGAGCACCCCGCGTGCCTGCCTCTTGCTTTATTCTTCCCTGAGCACCTTTGCTGGGAAGAGGGTTCAGGTCAGGATGAACCTTTGCACTGACTCAATATAGCTCTTTTTTTCCTTCTTTTTTTTTAACCACCTTGCAGATAATCCTAAGTTTCCTTGCCTCATTTTCTCTCTTCAGCAAAAGCTTCCCAATTTTTTTCTGAAAAAAAAGATGATTTTTCTACTTTTTCCTCAAGCTGGTAGAGGAATGGAGTGATTTGGAGGGGGACAGGAAGGGCACATGCTCCTTTCAGTGCTTGCAAGTCGCTCTTCCCTGCAGAAAACCATTCCCACACTTCCACCCCCTGCTCCACCCTCCCGCTTCCTTTCCTTTGAAAGGCCCCCAACCGGATCACAGATGGCAATTCCTGTGTGACAGATCCTAATGTCACTACTGAGGACGGACCAGATGTCCAGGCAGGCATGTTGCTCCTTTTGATCCAAAATTCACCAAGAGCCTCACCTTTGTAGTTTCGGGGGAGCGTACAGGTATCTTCACGGGAAAGGGGGGGGCACGCGTTTCTTTCCCTCTTGCCTCATTTTTCCTTTTCCTTTGAGGAGGGGGAGCTGCGCACAGCACGGCTGCGAGTGACTCCACCCGACACCAAAGGGGTCCTGCTCTGAACAGTGCCGCCGTTAAAATGCTATAAAAATCTCTCTTGAACTTTACAAGGATACAGGAAGGGATACGGTTTGTGCGACAGGACCTGTATGAGCCTCGAGACTTTGCAGCGTGCTGCCGCTGCTCAGTGCTGTGTTTAGGTACCGAAATCCTGGGTGAGTCGAGGCAAGAGAAAGACACAACTCCTCTTCGGGGTTACAGAGCGATCCTGACTCCTAATGTATCCTCCCGTCTCCCAGAGCTCGGCAATGCCCAGCTCCTCCCAGGCAGATGGAAATCAGATCTGACACCCACTTGCGGCACTGGTTGTGCCAGCGCAAAAATGCTCGGGGAGGCTCGCTGTGCGCAGCCGCCCAGCGCGTTTTCTTCTTTAAATCACTCACATGCAGCTGTTGTTGTGAAAAAGAACAAAAGGTGCAGGCTACTGACCTGCCTGGTTTTGTCTTTGCCCATCTGCTAAATACAGCACATCTTTCCTGCAGATTAGGTGTAGCGCATCTGTTCTCTCGCCGTAGGGCACGGCAGCTGGGCAGAGGAAACTATGCAGGACGAGCCCTAAGTGGGAGACGCGGTGTGGCCGGCAGCGAGTTAGCACTAGGTGAGAGCGCTACAGGTGACTTGTTTCCCCTCCCGTCTTGAAGCGAGAGCTCCCGTGCTCATTATCGCTCTAGGAGATGGGGAAAAATCCCAACAGCCTCCGTGGCAGTGGAGACAAAGCTTTGCTCGGTGGGAGATGTCCCACCCGGCATAATGTACGCCGGGAGCAGTCCTGTTGTTTTATGGGCCCTGCTGGTGTGAAGTGCAAAACAGGCTCGGGGCTGAAGCTGCATTATTCATGGGGGATCTGAAATATTTCAGTGCGAGGGTGAGGTGGGGAACAACGTAACAATAGCGTATTGTCCTCTTTCTTCCCCTAAAACCATTGTTTGTGTTTACGAGGGCAAAAGGGGAATATTCTTTTCCTTTAAACGCAACGTAACGCACTGACAATCCCAGGGAAAACCAGGATAACCCTGCAAGCCCACAGCCCCTGCGATGGGGAGGGAGCTGCCCGTCGCTCCTGGCTTCTGAGGACATTATTTCAGTCCTGCCTTTCGGGGAGGAAGAGTTCAGCACTCAGCATTTTGTTTTGGAGGTGATTCACTGCTTCTGCTGTGCTTGAAGGGGACAAATCGGAGGCGGGGTGCAGACAAGAAAAGTTTCCTGCGGTTTTCCCCTCCGAAGCAGCAGCCTTGCTCCCACGCCATTCCCGGATAACTCTCCTGTGCGCGAGTTGTGCGACCAGATGCAATGGCTGGTTCGCACCGGGGCAGCGTTATAAACTGCAGTTTATAGGGTTTTATAACCCTAAACTGCAAGGTTTGGGGCTACGTGGTCAGAGCAGCAAAGGGAAGGGGCAGGTGAGCAGGCAGGGAAGCCTGGCCCAGCTCCCGGCGCTGCCTCCGGTGCAGATGCGCTGCTGCCATCATCCGGCAGCCGACACCAGCACAGGGGCACGATCCCTCCCTGGGGCAAGGGAAGCCAGCACAGGCACGACACACGCTGCTCCGCACGCAGAGCCGTCCTCTCGCTGTTTCCACTTCCAATCCTTCAGCACAAACTAAAAAGAGCAACGCAGCAGATGGGATGCAGCGGGAGGTTGGAGCTCTCAAAGCAAAGCTCAGCATCAACGCCGCTGGATCTTTCGTTTAGTTTTGTTGTTACATCATCCATTTCTGAATTCCCAGCTCCCCTCTTCTGCCATCTCCTGCAGAGGTCCCCAGGACCTGGTCGGCAGGAGCTGGTGGCACCCAGCTGCCCCTCGCACGGGCTTGTGCCACCCGAAATTGCGTCTCTGCTGCAGTTCTCCGAGCTGCTGGGCGGATTGCTGCCCATCTCAGCTCGCTGCCCTCGCCCCTAAAGCAAAAGGCTTCCTGGCCTCCCCGACACACACACCTCTCACACGCTGGTTTGAACCATAAAAAAATGTATAAAAGAAGATGACAGGTGACTAAAGAGGAAGCGAGAACATTGCAAAAATGCTTCAGGCAGAGCCTTAATGTTTCCCAAGCCAGACCCCAGTCATTTCTAGGAACTGGCACATGATGGGATCCGTCGGCACATCCTGCCCTGCACCAGCGTTCCCTGTGCTGGTCCGCCAGCAAAAATGCACGCCTGCCACTGCTCCATGCATTGAGACCTTGAGCTCCCAATGGAGGCAGTCCAGACTGCTCTTCTGGGGCCAGAAACCCATTTTTTAGCTGTGCAGTCCCCTAGCAGACAGTCTGGGTCTTGCTCTAAGGGCTTGGCTTTATCCCCACAGCTTTAGTCTGGCGCTGAGAGACTCGTGCGGAGCGAGGCTTGGCCAAGCTTCAGATAAGCAGTTATTTCAGATAACATGATTTTGGCCAGAGCTACACGAGACTTCCAGACCTTTCTCACTTCTGTTTCCCTTTCTGCAAAAAAATCCCACAGAGATAAAGCTTGGCAGTTGTCTCTTGCATGAGGGAAAACAGAACCAGTTTCCAGATCTGACACAGCTGAAGTGCAGCAAAATCCCTGTTTCTGCTCTTTTTGGAACCGTCAGACAGAAACTCAAACGACTTCCCCAACAGTGACAAACCCTGAGCTTTTCACTTCTCACATTTAATTTCTGTTTCTCTCCCATGTTCCTTCTCAGCTCAGATTCAGGTTCTGGGTGATGCACAGCCAGAAAACCTTACGATAAACCATTGCAAGTGCTTGCCGTGAGCTCCGTTTATTTGTGCCCTGGCACAAGCGCTGTGCCTCCTACGTGGAGTCGTTGCATTCAGCCACTTCTAAAACAAAGCAGTACAAAGTTTCCTTTGGAATCTGCCCTCCAAAGGTGCGGAGAAATAGGGTCTCGAATATTTCTGAGGCAACAGCCCTCTCTGATTTGTGTCAGGGTCACTGAAAAGCAATACTTCAAAAAAACATCCTGGGGTTGTATGCACAGGACAGGGTGTTACAGCAACACCCTCTGGTCGGGACACTGGGCAGTGTCACACCTGGAGGACAGGGATGAGCCCTGCCTGCAACCCCCAGCCCCGGGGCTGTGAAGGAGCTGCGAAGCTGCATTTCCCACAGGGGCACCAGCAGCATCCAGTGTCTCTTGGGCATAGAGAAGTCCTCGACACGTCTCTTTGCCCTGGCCGCAGCAGGAGCGGGTGACAGAAGAGCATTCATGGTTATCCCCACGTTGCCAAGAGTAGTCTGGAGGGGCAAGGCAGGCAAGCTTCAAAGGAGCTTTGTGTCACTGCGTACCACAAACCTTTTTTAATCAGACGAGGGAATCTGGCCCATAGCAAACACTGTCAGCTCGTGCCATAGCATGAGCTATGTGCGAGACTAAAGAGAGATTTATGGAGCTGCCCGCCTTCTGCCAGCGCAGCAGTCAGAGCAGCACTTTCCCAGCAGAGACACTGCTGCCTTCAGGACAACTGTTGCACAGCCCCACAGGTCTTTTCCTGTAGCACCGATACAACTACTTTAAAGACTTCTCCTTTGTTTAGATTACCAGGTAAGTAACAGACACAGCTCACATTGTGTTTATGAGAAGCTGGAGAATACGGAAATTTCAGCGCAGGACTGGGCACGACCCGCACACGTCCCGTGCCAGAGCACTCGGCTTCCTCCAGCAAGAGCACTCCCGAGAGCCACATCCCGACGCAGCCCCTGTGCTGCCCTGCGTGTGCAAGCTACAGGCAACGAGGATACAAAAAAAGGAAACGACTGGATTGTGTCTTTTATCTCCCTGGAAAAGCTGCAAAACTTTTGGGGGGGGGATGCGAAAGAAGCAACAGGACCCTCCTTCGCTCCTGGGGCTTGGCAGGGTCGCCCCGGGCCGGTGGCCCTGCAGACCCGCGCTCTCCCCGTGCTCACAAAGCAGGTGCCGCGCAGACGACGGCTGCGCTGCCGTCCCCAGCTCCTGCCAAAGCTGACCCCCAGGCTCGCTCCTGACCTGGCTTGGACTGGAGCCCGTGACCTAGAGGTGAACTGCTCTATATCCCATATCCAGTCTCCCACTGAGTTTATTTTCCCGTGCGGCAGATCAAAGGTGGCTGTAAGGAGCAAATCTATCAAAGGCTCAGCACCCTAAGATAGATCCAGCTCGCTTTTATGTTTACTTTTAACAAGCACACTCCCTCCTATTGTTTAGCAATTGCTTTAAAATGGATAATTATCAGATTTCCCTATTAATGGGAAAAATCAGGCAATCGTAAATCTTAAAACGTGCTACTATCTGCACACTGCATGTATCACATTAGGGAAAAAACAATCTGTGGAGCAAAGCTATTACAGAGTGACCATGTCTGGGCTCAGCAGCTGGTTTTAATTTCAGCAGAAGACCCCCCCTCCTCCCCAGCCATGCCACGAGCCCTACTCTTCCCACTACGTCTGCGTAAGTGCTGCAAAACCCCTGTCTTAGCCTCACACGTCACAGCAATTCACATCAGGAGAACCTATGCATTTCAGACAATGCATACCAGCTCATTACCGCATCTGCCAACGTATTTACCCATCTAGAAAGGCTTATTCCTTTCTCTGCATAGTGACCCTGGCTCTCTTCACACACTATTTTTTAGTCAAAACTATGCTCGCTTTATTGGAGTCGCTCCTGAACTTCTCTAGAAAACTGAAAAGGGCTTTTCTGGCTGTCTGATCATAGACATATGCCATCAGAAAGCCCTGGAGATTTGCCATCTAGTAAGAATTAACTGGCAGCACTTTGTATCCTCTGATGTGTTTGGGTGAAGTGAAAACTTCTTTTATTTCCCTTACGTAGTGACTTACACAAAGCTGAACGTGGACACACGTGACTGGTGGAGACTCCACCTTTCAAGTCCTGTTACCTTCCTGATAGCACAAAGAGCAAAAGAATAAGGGAACATGGGCCAAACGCCACAGGATAGTCTTGTGGTTAAAGCACTGGACTGGTATTTGGGAAATTTGAGGTGACATTCTGGCCTTCTCCCCCAAAAAGCATTGGAATCTACCATAGTCCTGAAGACTAATCTGCGTTTTGCTACAGACTGTGAGAGGCTTTGGCTGAATGGCTTAATCTGCTTCACGTCCCCCTCTCCGTGCTAGCTGGGATGTGTGTGACCATTTTGTTGGGATGCTGCATGATTACCTGGTATTTGGGAAGCTCTTAAATCCATGTAACTCGCATGTAACAATTAAATATAGTCCTGCTTTTAGGTTAGAACCACAAGAATTCAGAGCTGAGCACATTTTGTTTTGATTTTCTTACCACTACATGAACTCAGCAATACAAGTGACAGAGAAATATGATTCATCACATTCATATGACTATTTCCAAAACAGTGACTTTTATCTGAGCAAGCTGTTGGAAAATGTTAAAGGCAAGAATATTTTACCCAGCTGACTTAAGAAGGTTGTTTTATTCCACATTTCTGTTTTCAATAAATCTCTCAGGACAAAAACATCCCCTGCAGCACATATATGCAAAGGACAAAAAGGCGTTAAATCCTAAGAGAGGGAGAGGGGGGAAGAAAAAAGAGAGATAAATAGTTTACTTCTATTATCTTTACCATATGTTCTATTCCAACTGGATACACATAAACAGCATGTAATCTTCAAGCTCAGCTTTAGACTCTTTGAAGTGACCTGACCATACTACTGATTTATTTCAAACTAACCCTTCTCTTTGAACCCTGGGTCAAGGTTAATTCTATAATAAAACATACCTTATACAGCTGGCTTTTCCAGTGTTGCTAGCAAGTAACGAACCCCTCAGTCATAAGCATTTGTTTTACTGAGTGTAGTATTGTATTTCTATTTTCCCTTCCCTATATTAATTTCCTTCACAGACCCTAGTTAAGGAGGAAAAAAAATCTCTTTTCCGGTCCATGAGATCAATTTTAAACACACTGGAATTAAATGAAGACATTTAAGCCACATTTCTATGCTGAAATGCATCCACCGACACCAGAAACTATTTTTATTACAGTCTATGTTAAATAATCAGATCTTCAATTTCATAAGAAGCAGCACAGCTATGTTATTCAAACCGTTCCACTGGCAATGACCCTTTCAGAACCTTTTACAAAACCATCTTTGCTCTGAGTCATAGCAAACCACCAAGGATAGCTTTTGCATCCAGAAAAATTAAATTGGAAAAGGGAAATATATTTGAATGGCACTTCTCTTGAAAAGCCAGACAGCTCCTCGCAAGTGCCACCAGCCAGCCTTGCCAGCCCGTAGGTAACGAGGGATAGAAGCAGCCCAGGCAGGGCGCAGGAGCGGGCGATGCGGGATGCAGCAGCTAGGAGATGGACGTCACGTTGTTCAAAGGCTGCTGATCCGGTTGTTTTTAAGAGGACTGGGAAGATGTTTTAGATTCACAGCCTGCTGCCCACTGCACGCTCACAGCGCTTAATTAAAAGGCAGCAATGCACACGCTACAACGGCAGCTGTTATGTGTTTGTTCTGACTCCAAAGCCTTGCCAACACCGCGCCTGCTAGAGCTGTCGGTGGAGGGGTCAGGTGGGATCTTCTGGGTTTGGGGCTTCCAGTGTGGCTCTCAGTGGACGACCTTATCTGGCGTTGCAAACTGCAGGAGGGGATCGTGTTTCCCCTCCAAAGGAAAGGAATGACGACTTATCCTCACACATGAATCACGCACGAATCCTGACTTTTACCCTCACACATTTTGCAGCCCCAGGTCTACAGTGGGTTGATGTTCAGCAGCAGCAGCAGCACACAGAGGTGCACCGCCCTTAAAACTGGCACCAAAAGCTTTCAGTACTTCATCTCCGGCTTAGTGGCTGCTTTGTAAAACAGGGTTTTAATCCAGCGTAGATGAATTTGACCAGACAGCACTCTCAGTCAGCTTCGACACAGCAAACCTGTTATCTCATCAATATCTGTCATCGCCCAACTCAGTTGAGCTTGCCGTAATGGAAGCACCATCCATTTGAAATCCCAAAGGTAGGCATTGGTTTTGGATCAATGCTCTCAGAATCTCCATTAACTATTACGATGCCAGGGATGTGTTAGATCTATTCTGCGTTAATTTCTTCACACCAGGACAAGTCAAAAAAATGTCCTCACCTCACTTTGAGTGACCCTCTTATAGTAATACAGAGGAGTGGTGGCACGGTGAGCCCAGCATCTCCGGAATTTACATGCTTGCAAGGAAACCCTTTCCCATCGCATTTCACCATGCCATCCTCTTCGAGCTTCTCCACTGCGACTACTGCCCTTCCCCACTGCGTAACCACATGCCGGGAAGCCCCACGCCGCACAGCAAAGCCCCGGATGGCAGTGCCGGACGTGTCCTGCCCACTGCACCACACTCTGCCCCAAAATCACAGCCCCGGGCATGCTGTGAGATGAAAGGTACAGTGTGCCACCTGCCATCTAACAGTCCTGAACAGGAGGCCAGCACACTTTTTGCTACATGAAGTGTCTTTGCCTGTCCCATGCCTAGCAGGAGCAGTACCCTTCATCTCTTCTGTGCTGCAACAAATGGCATTTTAAATGAGGGCACCGGAATCACACCAATTCAAGAGCTCAGAATTGCAATGTAAAATTCTACCCAAAGATGCTGAAAGAGACATCTCTACCATTTTCTAATATTGTTCTTTAACAGGCGCAGAAAAGAAAATGATTACATCTAATGATTTATTAGTGAACAAAATCAGCCAATTAGATAGTCAATGACTGATTTTCAAAGGGATCGCACAGAACAATTTAATGTAATACAAGATAACAAACATATCCCGAGCTGAGTCACTGAATGATGTCGCTAACAGCCTGTCAGAGATATCAGATATTTACAGCAGAATAAGGCACCACATCAGATAAAATAAAATATATCCTCTCAAGGATATAGAAATATGGAAAGGAATCTCTCCGGCTGCATTTCAAGTCTGGACAATTTACATAACTCCTGAAAAAAAGCTTTGTGTGGTGCCAGACCTCTTAAAAGTAGCCCATGCGTACTGCTGACATTCGGATGACCCTAAATGCGCTGGTTGTGACACTCAGGCAAACCTCTATTGGTGCAGGAAGTTCTTATGGGTTTACAGTGTCTAAAAAGAGCGCACGGAATCTATAACAATATTTCATCCAAATCCCACACAATAGTAATTACCAACATGTCAAGAAGGAAAAAATAGCATTGACCTTACAGGATGCATCTAGTAAAAAACAAAACAAAACAAAACAAAAACTTAGATGCATGAAAAACATGCATCTAGTAACTTGAGTAACCTAAACCAAAGCTGTCTTTAAAATCATTTTGTCTCCACGTTGCCATTAAACATGTCAGACCAAAGCAAGTATTTGTGCTGTCTTAAAACTGATGGCTTCATATTGCAGGCTTGCTCATGCAGCTGTTATTAAAAGATGCATTTTTGATAAAACAGTAAAAAGCAAGTAAACAAACCTACAACTCAAGTCAATTTATATACGTCACTGTGAAATCATTTTCAATTTAATGTAACTGCACAGCCTATGGTATATCTGGTTCTATCCGGAATCATGAAAGCTCCATTCATGCTCCCAAGGCTTTCAGGCAGGTGAGTAACAATATGAACTCTGCACTTAGGAATGAAGTTCGCATTCTGTTTGCTTTGATACCTGCCTGCCCCTAGATGGTATTTAATACAGCTGGTGTTCCTGTTTGCTGCAACTAAGGCTGAAATTGCAGCTCAGAAAAGGTGCAAGACAGTCTCTGAGGATCCGGTTGCAGGATGAGAGCCCAGTAACAGGTATCCACAAGTGACCACAACATTTTTCTGTGCATTTGCAATACTCTACACATGCAGCACCTGTATCTGTTCCTCCATGGATACGTGTAATATCCCTCCTGAAGGAAAACACCAAGGTGCTAGAAGACACCTAAAATGGCTATACATTTCCCAGGTTGGTCAGTCTAAATAACTTGCACTCAAGGCCAACAGAGTTTGGGTCGAGGAGACCTCCACGCTGCCAATGGAGGCTTCTAATACATCTTGGAACCAGAGAGATGCTTCAGAGCACCGACTCTATGCTGCTATTTCAGAGGGAAGAGGGAGGATATAAGAGCTGGTTGCCTGGACTCAATCTCGGGCAAAACAGTGAATGTAACCTGGAGAACTCACTGCTAACATGTTCCATGAAAAAGTAAATTCCCCTCCTTAAAATCTGCAGTGCCAGCCTGTAGAAGACAACTCAAACAAACCTGGATTCAGTCTTTGAGGTTACAAGCTTGGATGATAAAGGCAACATTTATGGAGTAACGGCATCTATGTGCTTTTGACTTACTCAGAGCAATGTAACACCAAATTTTACACAAAGAGCAGTCTTCCTGGATGACCAAACCTGCTGATCAGCTTTGCAGTTCACTTGAATGCAATGCCCAGCCTGGGACTTAGCACGCGAAGAGCAGAGCCCCTCCATGCTCCAGAAAGGACACAGGGTGGGGACAAGGACTGCCTGGGACCCGCCGACGCCACGCAGGGGACAGGGTACAAGCGGTGTCACAGTGCCCGTGTGCAGCTCGCACCTGAGCACCTTGCTGCCATCCCTGCCATCACCCCTGCCTTGGGGTCACGATGCACTTGCCCACGCCGGCTGGGTTCATATGGACAGCTGGGCTCTCCCTCCATGTTCTCCTGGCACCAGGGAAGTGCCCTCTCCTGGTCTACCTGAGGGGAAGGCGCCATTTCCCCGTACCCCTTCCCCTCACTCTCTACCTGAGGGGAAGGCGCCATTTCCCCGTACCCCTCTCCCGTCCTCCCGCCTGGCCTCCCTCCTCCCTGTCCCCGGGGACCGGGCACAGCGGCGCTGCGGGGCAGCAGAGCCCCGACGCGGCGCGGAGAGGACGGCCGGGCTGAGGCGCCGGTGCAGAGCGGCGCGGGGCGGAG
>VXAL01010990.1:159762-206170 GCA_013399475.1 Chauna torquata | reverse complement strand
GCCCCCGGCCGGGCTGGGCGCCCGGGCCCGGGCCTGGCTGCGTGCGTGCGGGGAGGCGCCGCTACCCGGCCCTGCTGCCCCAGCGCAGCCCCCGAGCCTCCCCTTGCCCCGCGCCCTTCCCGCATCCGCCACAGCGGCACCCGAACGCCGCGGGAGCGGGGCTGCGGGGAGGGAAGCGCCTCCGGGGCGTGCGCTCCTCCCAGTTCGCTGTAACCCTGCTGGGCCAGCGCTGCGTGCGCCCAGGCTGGAAAGGAAAAAAAAAAAAAAACACGGTTATTTGTTCTTTCGGAGGGCCCAAGCACGGTTTTCGTCGAAGTCTTGGGGCAGGGAAACTTTTAAAAATCATCTATGCAGCTGAACGGGGTAAAAAAAAAAAAAAAAAAAGCTTGCTTTGCGTGTTAATATCCAAGACGGGAATACTTTGTTCAACCCTTGGAGTGAGAAAACAGCCTCGTAAAACTGGTGGTTAAACGTGCAAGTTCAGCGCAAGCATGCTTGGGAATATCATGGGGGAAAAGCAGGTGAGATTGCCTCTCTGAGGTGAGAGGGCAAGCGGTGTTTCAGGGTTACAAACGCAGCACAATAAAATGTTTATCTGTTATGGAATATAGGTTTTAAAGGAAATGTGGGATTCTGACCAATAAATTCATATTTGCAGACTTCCAAATCTGGCGTTGAGATGCAGAGAGTTACAAGAGCTTGCGCTGTGTGTAATTAAAAGTAATTTGAAGGGTTCGTATTTTATGTGGCCTGAATACCCCTGGTGTTTATCCCACTGCAGATACTGCATTTTGATGACTTTTCTTTCAGGAGCTTGCTTGATTGTTCCTGTGTGTACTGTACAAATACTGTTGATAAATACAAATGGTTTTAGAAGACATGACAAACTTTCCCACAAATTCAATACAAATATTTGTATCTCAGAATTGAAACTGTTTTTCTGTTTACAACCTATTGGGGTGAAATATTGTTTTGTTTTCACTAGAGGTCTCTGTTTAATCATAATGAAAAGAAGGAAGTTGTACTAAATGTCTGTCTTGTTAGCTTGCAGATACCAATGCATTACCAAGTCTGAAAGAACTTCTAGAATCTGTTCCAAACACAGAGAAAAGGACCTGGGATTTATTTAGTTGGATTTTATCATCTAAGGTCTTAATGATACAAAGTACTAAGAAACAGGAGGTAAGTTCTGAATTGTGAAAGTCTTGATTAGAATGTCTTTTAAGGCAACTTTGCATTTCAGAAGGTATTTCCTCCTGCCAGAAGTTAGCTGCTTATTGTAAGAGCTTGACAGTTGAACGTGAGTGCGTTTTTTTTCCTGTATATAGAGAGGGTTTTGCTTGAATAAAATTTTCAGGAAAGCTGGTTGGAAGAACTAGTTATCACTGCCAGTAGCTGGTGATTGGGCAACGACTGTAGTTGGTTACTCCCATTAACAGAGAATGTACATGCATGTACTAGACCAGGAAAGCCCTACTCGGCTTTCATGGAGCTGGGTCCTGCTTCTTACTGAAAGACAAATTTGTACTTCTGCGTACTGGCCCAAAAATGGAGAGGAAGGGTTAAGAGCCACTGAGGCACTTCTGTAGCAGGGATCAAAATAGTTGTAGAGATTAGTAGCAAGATGAAAACAACTTCTGTTTTCACATTTTTTCCTCTTCAAAGATCAGCTGATGATTGTGTCATCTTAGTAGCCAAAGCAGCATTGTAGAATTATGATATTGTCCTTACATTGGTTAATTCATAATCGCACTTCAATTTTTTTTTTTTCCTGGAAAGATGAAACAGGATTAGCTTTGACAGCAAGAAACTGTCTGAATTCTCACTGTACACTTGCTCTTCCTGATTTGTGGGAATGTTGAATTCTGCCCTAGGAAGCATGATCAAAATATGCAAAGCAATTTGAAAGATTAAGGGACAGTAAACAAAATTTCCGGTGAATAGTCTAACCTCATAAACCAACACTCATATTCCTTCCTGTTTTCAAGTACGAGAAGATCCAAGAACTCACAGGGATGTCTGGTGCTGCCGTTCCTGCTCCAGACTTCCTGTTTGAGGTTGTGTATTGCGATCAAATGAATACCAAGTTTGCTGAGACCAAGGGTGAGCGGGACCTCATCTACGCCTTCCACGGTAGCCGCCTCGAGAACTTCCATTCCATTCTGCACAACGGCCTGCACTGCCATTTGAACAGGGTGAGGCTCTTGGTGTTCCTTATATTGACACCCCATCTTTTGTTGGCCTCTTGCAGCCAGTGACACTTTAAAAAAAAAAATAGACACAAATTCCTTTAAGGATATGAAATATGCTAATAGTCTTACACTCCTGTTTTCACTTTAGTGTAGGCCTTTGTGTACGGTCGCGTTGGATCTTCTCATGCAGCCTAGGGGTAAAAACTGGAAGTGGCATGAAACAGTTTTCTCCAGTGTAACAAATTATGGCTATCCTTTCCTTCTTTGTGAGGAAGCGTAATGCCTCTGAAAATACTGGCCTGTCTGACACCCTGCAGCTGGAAAATGCCTGTGCACAGAGAAGGAGAGTGACCCTGGCAACGCAGAGATTTTCTCTTTCTGCCTGGCTAAGGGAGATATCCCATAGGATTTGCAGCCCTTCTGATTTCAACAGAAAGGAAGCTGGGACTCCTAGCTTTGTGTTGTCTGTAAAGCAGCTCTGACACAACAGCTGCATATCCTTCCTGTCAACCTGGACCATGATCCCCCCTCTGCCCCACACCGCTCTTTATGAGTAGTGGCTCATCAGCTACGCTGGATCGACTGGATTAATAATTGTAGCCAGTGTGGCAAATCCTCTGATTCCAAGTTACTAAAACAGTTATTTTTGAAAGGAATTCACAATTGAAAAGTACTTCTCTCTTTTCCTGTAAAGCAGGGATTTAAACGTGAGTAAAGCCTTGTCTGTATGTGAAGGCTGGATTATTCGAATGACGGCAGTCTCAATAAATCAGTGAAATGCCCCTGGCAGCAGTGCAGTCATGTTGATATAAAATACTTATGCTGGCAAACTAAATCCAAATCCGGGAAAGCATGAATCTGTCCACACCAAGGGCTGCGCCAAACAGCTAATTTGAGGGATGGGAGAGAGCAGCTGCCTCACCCCGAGGAAGCTGTGCCAGGACAAAAACTGTGTATGGACCTGGCCAAACGTGGGTAAGAAAAGCCTTTCTTAATTTACCTTCAGAAACAGAACGGCCAGGCTGAAAGTAAAGAACGCTTGTGTGCTGTTTGTAGTTCGCACTACAGGATTTCAGGATGTATTTCTGCTCCGTTTCAGACGTCCCTGTTTGGTGAAGGTACCTATCTTACCAGTGATCTGAGCCTGGCTCTCCTCTATAGCCCTCACGGTCTTGGCTGGCAGCGAAGTGTGTTGGGCTCTATCCTTAGCTGCGTAGCTGTTTGTGAAATCATTGACCACCCAGATGTAAAGTGTCAGGTGAAAAAGAAAGGTGAGCCTATTGCAATAACTACATGTAGTTCACCCCTTATTTAGCACCTTTTGTATTTCCGCTTTGTGCGTATATGCAGTCTTACAGTGTAGTATGTGGAGTATATGGAGACTCTTCAGCAGAAACTGGCTGCAGACTCCTTTTCCGATTGGCCCCTCTACAAATACAAAAACGCCTTGTTGTCTGTGAAGCTTCTCTTAAGATAGTATATTTAAAGGATAGAAAATAATTTTGTTGCATCATTTGTTTTTACTAGTTTCAGTAATATGATAAAATCATCTTCCATAATGCCTGCCCATTTCATCAGTGATGGTGGGATAGAAGCATCAGAAGTGTATCAGAAGTGAACTACATCAGATGTCTAGGAACCCCCTGCTCAGATTGTCCATCTGCTTTGACTGCTTCCTGCTTGCAGGGCTCAATCAGTCCTTTGATGTTGTTTTTCTCTCCCTGTTAATATTAGCAGCTGCTCAAGCACTGTGTGTGAAACTCGCCTCCTTTTCATCCTGGTCTGGGACATAATACCATCCATACCAAGGATGACTAGGAGTGGTATGGCCTCAGGCAAACTTTTCAGTCTATTCTTGGATGCTAAAGGATTCTGGGGAATGCTAAGGCTAGATCTTTGGTTATCTCATTCCCACTCTTGGGGCAGGGAAGGGGGGGAGGGAGGGGGTTGTTTTTTTAAATAGAGTCACTTGAAGTTGTGCATCTCTTTGCTTTTCTGTTCCTCAAAAGACCTCTTCTTTTCTCTTCCCATGCAGATTCAGAAGAAATAGACAGGAAAAGAGCAAGAGTGAAAAACAGTGAAGGGGGTGATGTACCACAGAAATACTTTGTTGTCACAAACAATCAGCTTTTACGAGTTAAATACTTACTAGTATATTCACAGAAACAGCATAGGAGGTAAGAGTTCAGCTATCTAGAGTGAAGAGCATACCATAACAAATAGATAAACGTATCTTATTTGAGGAAAAAAACCCAACCAAACAGAAAATGATCTGCAAAGAGCTGCTTGCACTGCCAGAATTTTTTTTAACCTGTTTCCTGTGCAGATCAGTCTTACTGCCTCTGTCATCATTCTTCCTCTGCCTGCTAATTTAACACTCCCAGTTTCAGCTAAATTTATTTTTCACCAGACCTGTAAGCATTTAATATCATCATTAAGATATTAAGAGAGCTATAATAGTCTGTTCATAACAGTAAACAAGAATAAAACTCAGTTGAGTGCTGCTCTTGAAACTAGTCTTAACTCTGCTCTTACCTATTCTAAGAGGCAGCAATTCACCCACCTCATCACCATGCTTGTACAGGCCAGGCAGTTACAGCCCCTGCACAGCTCCAGACCAGTGGCAGAGAAAGGTGTGAACAAGGGGAGAAAGAATGGGGTTGTGCACAGTGACTTAGGGAAAAGGGATGAGGAAATCAGGCTTGGTTGGTTACACGGATTGTGGAACAGCTTACTGTTTTTAGCTTAATCATTTAAAATAACAAAACCTAAGATATTCTTTGCCAAGGTATTTTTACATCTCTCACAAAATTCATGCAGTTTTCCCTTTTCAGGCCTTCAGGTCAATCTTCCTGGTTTTCCACCCACCGTTTTGCCCTAATGATGATGCTGTACCTACTGCTGCTAATGGTGATTGGGGCCAGCAACTCGCCAACCTTCCTCTACTACTGGCATAGAATGTTTGACTCAGAGGGATGAATTGCCTGAGATGATAAACTGTTATTTTCACTATGTGCCTTAATAATAACAACAAATCCACAATGCACTGCATCCGTTCCAGAGCTCTAGAAATAAAGGTGCCTGGAGCTTTCCAGTTCTGTCTCCACTATATTATCCATGTGGCATCTTTCCATTTATTATTTCTGTACTCCTGTGATTCATGAGGATGCCCGGTATAGCTGAAAAGGATCATGATGGTGCAGCTTAGCACGAACCAATTGTTGAGGGTCCATGGGAAAAAGTTGTTTAAAGTTGATGGAAACTTAAATGTGGAAACACTCTGGTGTAACTATTTTCTGTCAAACCGGTAGTAATATTTGCACAAGTTGGAGTGGAGGATTTTTCTGTTTGTCAGACAAGGCAACCTGTCGTGGGTCTTACCAGTTTGTTTTCAGAAACTGTATTTAGTGATGTTTAGCATGTGTCAACACAGATGGGATTACGTTTAAAATCAACTTCATTTTTGACCAGGAATTTTTATATTTGAGCATAGTGATTGTAAGAAAACAACATGAAATAAAACAGCAACCAAAATGGAAGAAATTAGATGGTTTCTACTAAGGTGTTTTTTTCCCCATAAATGAGTACAAGTCTTGTGCTCACAGCCATGACCTGCCTTGTCCTTGGTTAGTACGTAGATCAGACAGACTCAGGTGCTTCAGCATCAATACTAACTATGAATTTTGCTATTAAACTGCCTTCCGCTTCTATTTTCTGCAGCAAAAAGGGGGAGGGTGAAGGGTTACACTTATGCTGCCACCTGGCAGCCTTTTTAGCATTGGGGCTGCTTGAGTTTTGCGATCTGGTTCAACGTTTTTAGTTGCATTAAATTGTTTTCAGCCTCTCCTTATGAACAAATAGACTAACTAGCAGTAGCATGCCAACAATTTCCTGAAACAGTTTTCTAAGAAATGGAGTAAGATGGCAGCAGAACTGGTAGGGTTGTATTTTATGTCTGAATATTTGTAGCATAATTAACTTCATGTAGACTTCTCTTAGGCCTTCATGTGACAACTTACACGTAACACTATGTTTGTAAGGTAGAATGTCTGCTTCATTTTTTCAGAGAGGTGCAGTTTTCAGTGGTCAGAATTATGGTAGTCGCACTGTTTGCAAAGTGCTTTGGCTTAATGCTGGTGCATAAAACCTCAGGACATCTCAGATTCAGCTTTTCTAATCTTGAAGAAAGGCGTTCTTACTGTATTTCAGGAGCTTGTTTGCAAACACATATAGGTATGTATGAGTTAGTTGTGGAACATAAAGAAGGAAGCATCCTCCCCCTTGTGCCCATGTCATTCATTTTGCTTGTTACATTTTGTCCTCCTTCATATTTTGTTGTTACAAAGCAACCCACAACTAACTGAAACTGAAAAAGGAGCAAAGGACTATCCTCTGATTAGTGACGGCATGGGATGAGCCTGATAAACAGCCCAGGAACTGTAGGCGAAGAATAGCTACATGCCGCTGTTCAAGCTTGCACCCTGGCGTTTAGTAGTAGATGTGATAAACACAGCTTTCATTGTACAGTGAACCCTAACCAAAATAAAATGAAATCTCATCACATATTCCTAGGAAATGAGTCTATGATTACTACCTTACTCATTAAATATTTCAAAGAAAATCTCTTCTTTCTCTGATGTCCTGTTACCTAATTGCCAGAAATAATGACCTGGTAATCAGGTTTTCTAACTAAAGTCAGAGGAAAAAGTTCATTTCCAGCAACCCCTCTTCTTGGTGGATGGAGCTAGAACCATTTATTCCAGTTAATTTTGCTGCCAGAACAAATTTATTTATTCACCATACAGCTTGCAAAACAAGAACATTATAATCCAATTCCCCATTGCCTTTTACAGTCCATTAATAATGCTCACTATTACAGCACATCGCATTTCCTCAGCCCAAGAAATGTATGCGCTAATTATAGTGCTGATTTGCAATTAAAACATACATAAACTAACAGTTTATTGCACAACAGATTCAACTACTTTATAGTAGTTTACGCTGATACTTCAATGCAGAACCTTGGGGTTTGAAGCACGCACGGTGTTTCTGGAAGTTTTTGCCCATTTCTGGTCCACCTCAGCACGTTGTGTTTAACGTGCCGTGCGTGGGTTTAGGGTAGGCAGCGTGCCAGGCAGAAGACCGGGAGGTATTTGCTACTGTCTAAAGGGTATTGTGGTGTTAAGAGGCTTGGTGTACACCTGGAAACGTCTTTTGGAACAGATGGGGTATCCGGGGCCCTTTGGAAAAGCAGGAGGTTAAGCAGCGGTTGTTTCACTGCACAAACCTGGGAGTCCACCAGGCAGACAAGCAACAGATGGGGAGAAACGTAGCAGGGTTTTGGGGGCTTCTTAGCACAGGAAAGTTTCTGAAGGATAAGCAGAAGGAATTAACGCATGGTGGCCATTCAGCACCATCTCCTAACATCTGGCTGAGCTTTTATTTGGCTTTCAGCCAGAGGGCTGAACCCAATTCCAAAGTGGGGGATGACAGCAGCCACGTCGGGAGCTGGTCCCAAGCTGATCTTCTGCACCAGGGGCTCCAGGCTACATCCCTAGGGAGAAGAGTACAGGGGGGCTCTGCCAGCAGACACATGTAAGCCGGCGCTGCAATTAAGTGAGCAGCTATCAAAGGAAGAGGGGCTTTTTCCACTCTCAGGTTTGAACAGCCTGAATAGACCCACAGGAAAGAGGCAGCTGCAGGTAGGGAACCAGGCTCTGATGTCCTGGTGGCTCCTCGGTGCTTTAGCTCCCCATCTACAGAGCAGGGGGATGCTGACATCAAGGGCAATGGGAAAACAAATGCATTTAAGGTGCTCACATTCTACCTTAGCAGGCCAGCAAAATACTTAATACCCTACTCCTGTGCCTGTTTTCTGTGCTCCCTGCTGATTTCAGCATGCGTTTCCCAACGTGGCGAGATGCAGTCAGCTGAATTAATGCGAGTGTTGCGCTGAGTAACTAACAATATTATGAATTAACCTAAGGTTCACGTTAACCTCTTGAGCCCGCTGCGTGGCTCTTTGAACACGCACGGTACTACAAAAATGCTAACGGCAGATGGCTGAGGGTTTCCTCCCGAACAAAGGAACGCTGTGTCTGAAGCAGGCAGCCCAGGATGAGGTTGAGAAGTGGTAAGATACAGAGCTACCTGTGCGTCTTGGTACTGTCATTACATCACTGTGGCGAACGTTAAGAATCTTGTTACCGAGTCGGACAAACCTCATCCCGCTGTGAACGCGGCAAGGGGAGGCGTGCAGCTGGTGTTTTGTGGGGGGAATGGATGAATTCTGGGGAAGTGGAAGAACTCTCTCCCATAAGGGGAAAGAGGCGATAAAAAGATCTCAGGAGCTCCTGAGGTGGTGGGCAGCTGCTGCTGGGGATCAGTGGTTTGAGGCAACGTGGGCAGGGAGGGAACTGCAGCAGAAAGCAGAAGCACCCCCGAGGCGAGGAGGAGCGAGGCTCCGGGCTTCGCTCTCCCACGAGCAGTGCAAAAACATATTGCTCTCTGAGTTACAGGCAGGTTTAGGAAAGGCACGACCAGAAGCGCAGGGACAGGCAGCACAACCTGAATGTTAAAGCCAAGCCAGGGCTTGCTTCCACCCCTGGCAGAAGCCCACGAGCAGAGCTGATCCCCGGGGACCCCGGGCACGGCTGCAGCACGGCGCTGCCCGTCGGCTCCGCGCGCGTCGGGCACGCTGCTTGGCAGCACGCTCTGCGAGTGACATTTTCCTTCTATCGTGAAAGCTGTCACTTTGGGCATCCTGCCCACACTCTGGGCTTCCCGAAATGTCAGCCCTGAGCACCAGCAAAGGGAGGGAAGGTAACAACGGGGAATAACGCGCACGAAGCGCTGGTGGGCAGACGGGGCAGCGCTGGAATGCCTGCAAGCATCCTGGGCGCCGTGCCCCAGGGACTGAGGTACGCGTCCTCTCCAGCGTCCCAAGGAGAAGGATTTTCCTACTGTGCCATGGTTCACCTAAAGCCAAACCTGCTTCTGCCGTCCCACCGTACCTACGGGCCACAAAGGCGGCTGGTTCCTCCCACGAGGGAAAAGGTGCTTCTAGCTCCTTAGAGAAGGTCCCCGAGCTCTCCTGATGCCATGCAAGAGGGGACAAGCAGCCTTAAGTGCGAACGAGGCTGGATCCATTTGCTCCCATTCAGCAGAAAGCAGCTGAAGAATATTTTCAGGAGATTAAAGACACTTTCCTGCCTATTTGAGGCTGGCCAGAAAACAAACACACCCTCAAGGTCTGCCTCCCGTCAGGGATCTTCAGTAACGTAGTAAGACCAAAGGAGAGCCTGATGAATGGTTTCTTCCCTGCCACAAGCCATTTCCATCACCTTAGAAGAAAATCCTATCTGCACCAGTCGAGCCGAGACAGCCTGGCACCAGCGAGCCCCGCTCCATTAGCGTTGCGTAATTAACCTTGAGCAGAACAAGCCCAGGAAAGCCAAACGGCGATTACACATCTCGTTGGAGTTTGGATGCTTTCTAAAGAGCTCACATTAATCCCCACCAGCCAGCCTGGGCTCCTGCAGCTCTAATTGATATTTTTCTCCTTGGGCAGCATATTTAGCATGAACGATGCTTAGCATAGGGAAAGACGAGTGCCCAACACCTGTCCCCAGCCTGGCATCTCCCTGAGCACCGTGGCTCCCCGTATCCTCACCGCCCAGCAAGCACCACTTGCCACCTTCCTGATTTAAATCCCACAGGCTTTTTGTTACCTGGGCACTTGGAGACCAGCTCAGACCCTTTCTGGCCGACAGGGATCCATCGCCTCCAGGAGAGGGGATGGAGCAGGCCCCCTCGGTGACCAAAGGGAATTTGCTTTCTTGGGGCAAGAGACCCAGCTTCCCTACACTCACAACCACAGCAAGTCAAGAATTATTATTAAAACAAAGCTGGTTGATCCTGATAAAGTCCAGATGCTCTTTCAAAGCCACAGTGGTCACAAAAATACCCAGGAAATTGCTTCCTGCCAAGTCCAGAGCTCCTGAACTGTCCAAGGATTTCCACAAAACCCCCCAAAATCCACCTGACTCAATCTAAATTTGTTTTCAAAAGAAAAAAAAAAAAAAAAAAAAGCATTTAATAACAATCATTATATAATGAACAAAGAAATAATCCATTACCTCTAATTGCATGGAAGGGAACAACACAGCTGAATAAACCCAGCTCTCCAACCTACACCCAGAGAGGAGGCCTCCACCTTTACAAGCAACTGCTGGCACATCGGTGACAAGCAAAAAAATAAATAAAACCCACTCTACTCACCACAGCTCCTTCCTTCACCCTGACCCCTCCAGCAGCCTCCCTCCTCCTTGCATCAGCACCCACCCAGCACCCATGGGTGCTGCTGGGCCCCTCCTCCCACAGCTGTTTCCCATCACATTCCTCCTTAGGACACACACGGGCACCACCTGCAAGGTTACCCCAATTACTTGCTGCTGCTGGCCAGGGACCCACACCCACCAAAGTCAGGTGGTGAACCTGCTTGTCACAGCCTCCAAAATGATCCCACGGGACAAAGCAGCCCCCGGAGCTGTGCTTCCCGTCCCCTTTCGGTACACCTCCTCAGCACACCGTGTTGACAGTCGTCCCGCTGGAGCCCCCTGATGCCACCCTGCCATTTACAGCCCCATCCTTGGCTGTCTTCTCCGAGGCTGAGACAGGTTTGTGTCTCTCTTGCCTGGTAATTGCTGTTTCCATGCCCCTGAGACACAGCTGCACGTCCTCCCGAAACGAGGGGGTGTACAGTCCGTAAATGACAGGGTCGGTGCATGTGTGCAGCAAGCCAAAGAGAAAGAAGCTGTGGTTGACGTACTCGGGCATCCTCTGGATCATGGCTGGCTGGAACCAGTACCACAAGCCCAGGAGGTAGTACGGGGTCCAACAGACGATGAAGGTGGCAACAATCACTATAGTCATCTTGAGAGTCTTCATGCGTGCCTTGGAGATGCGGTCACTTTGATTTCTTACCAGACCTGTTGGGGAGAGCCAGAAGGACAGCTGGAGATGTGAGAACGCCAGGAGAATGCAACCATCAGTGACTGTGCTTCTGCCAGCGAGGGGCCCACAGGAAGCAGAAGGCAGCAAGGAGGGGGTCAAGTCGGTGTCAGACCCCTCACAGGGTTACCCCTCACTGGGTTACCCCCCAAAGCGGGGTGGGACGGAGCCGGCAATGCTCACGGCTAGAGCAGGATCGATCGCGGAGTCCTGCTGGACCCTGAAGGGCTGGGACCTGCTTACCTTTGTTGATCTTTAGCTGCTTACTGATCTCCCAAATGATTCGGATGTAGCAAACAATCATGATGCTCAGGGGGGTGATGTAGAGGGTGGTGAAGGTGAACATGTTGTAGACGGTTTCCTCCCAGTGTGCTCGGAAGCTCCCGTGAGTAACGCACTGGGTGAAGTTCCCTCCCGGGACCGTGTGCAGGTGGAAGAGGAAGAGCTGAAATCAAGAACCAAACAATCACTCAGGGAGGCTTTGGGCAGAGCACCGCATCCAGACGGTGCTCCTGGCTGTGCTCGGCGAGCACCTCCCTGCTGCCGTCGGACCGGGAGGGATGCTCCGGGCACCTGACTCGTGGGTTTGGCCGGGACGGTTGGGTCTGGCACCTGTGCAATCCCATTTTGTATCCCATCATTTCAGAGGCAAAGGTGAGATTCACCCTTGGTGCCCTTCTCCCTCTGCTTTCTGCCATACCACGTGCTATTTTGGTCAGTAACTGCTCAGGTTTGTCTCGGTCCAGTCCTACGTGTTTTGCAGTAGCGCAGTGATGCATTTTTAGGAGATGATAGCCACAAGTATAACAACTGATAAATAACGGGCACCTGAATTTTCCCCAGGATTAGTATAACACCCTGATGGTGCTGCAGTGAACCGGTGCTATCAGCAAGGCGCAGAACAGCGCTGAGCACCCACTGCGGCAACCGCGCCGCTTTGCTCAGCGCCGATTGGGATGGACCTGTTGGTGAAGCCCTTCTCCAACACCGCCCCAGCCAGGGCAAACCCCACAGGGAGGGAGCCCAGCCCTACCTGCGGTGAAGCCAGGAGCGCGCTGCCCGCCCACGCGGCACGCAGCAGCAGCCCGTTGCGGCGTCGGGCGCGGGCGAAGGGACGGAGGACGGCGGCATGCCGGTCCAGGCTGATGACCACCAGCACCAGGGCTGCCGCGTACATGGCGAAGAGCTTGAGGAAGTTGAGGAGCTTGCAGGAGAGGTCGCCGCCGTACCACTGCACCGTCACGTTCCACACGGCGTCCAGGGGCATCACCGCCAATGTCACCAGCAGGTCGGCCAGTGCCAGGCTGAGGATCAGCGGCCGCACGTGGGACTTCCTCCTCTTCCTCAGCAGGCTGCCCAGCACCGCCGCGTTGCTGCACGCCGACAGCAAGAAGAAGACGGCCGTGATGGCCACGCGTACCCTCGCCGCGTGCGTGAACCGGGGCTCGACCCAGTGCTCGGGGCAGCGAGCAGCCGAGACGTTGACGTCCCCGTCCGTGGCGGGACGGCGGGGAGGCACGCGGGGCTGCTCCTCGCTCATGCCCTGCCGAAACGCCGGCGGCGAAGTGACCCCCCTGGTAGGGGGCGCGGAATGTGACGCGTCTTCAAGAAAAGCAGCTGGTAATTAAGGAGAAACGGGGAGAGGGTGGGATGTGCGGGTCTGGCAGCAAGCCGGAGGTGCCAGCAGCAGCCCTGGCTCTCTGTCGCCCGGTTTGGCGATGCTGCCCGTGTGCCCTCTCCGGCTCTCGCTCAGGCCCCACCGTAGCTGTAGCAATCACTTGCCCAGATGTATTTTTAGCTCTTTGCAAGGCAGCTGAGCAGCTGGGGAGCGGGGCCTTGGGACCAGCGCCTGGCCAGGCACGTCCTTCCTTTGCGAGCAGACCTCATCTTTTTAAAAACCCCAGGATGCTTTCCAGTAGGAGGCTAAAGCTTAATCTGCCTCCATCTCCAGTGCTGGACCCCCACACCTGGGGGTGACCAGGAGGGGACAAGGGGCATCCCATGCTGTCCAGGCACTGGCAGAGGCTCTCAGGAGAGGGTTGTGGTGGCATTTGGGAGCTGAGACCTTCCCTGGACCTGGGCAGCACCCAGTGGGGTGCAGGCAAAGCCCCACAGCGAGTGCCCCTGAGCCTGCTCAATGCCCCCGTCCCGCAGGGCTTTGCCTTTGGGAGGAGAAGCAGGAGGTGAAGGCAGAAACATGGTGACAGGTGGGGCAGCTGTGGGGTGATGAGCACCGCGGTGGTCCCCCAGGGTTTGGTTTAATTGCCCCTTTATTCCCGAGTACAACCAGCTTGGGGACAACTCGCGTTTCAAGGGCAAATACTCCCAACTCTCATGCACACAAGCATTAATGTTCCCCACTGCTGGTAGGTCTCTTAGCATTTTGAGCACCTTCTGGCTTGCCGATACCAAATTATCACATTCCCCACCTTTGCACAAATAAAATGAGCTGCAGAGATCAAACCCATCCCCCGGCTCTGCAGGATGGAGACGCCGATGCCTTGCAGCGAGCTGCCCTCCTCCAGCCCCCTTTACCGCTTCCATCCCCTCCCTCCCCAAAACCCAAAAAGCAAGCAGAGAAAAAGAAAAAGCAATAAAAAGTACTGAGCCACTTGCTGGCTGGCTGGGAGAAACCCATGCTGGGGTCTGGATTTGTCCCAGCGGACGGGAACGTACCTGGCACGCACATGCCCTGAAGCGAAGAGGAATGCCCCTCGCCTGTCCCCGCAGCTCTCCCGCGGCCGTGGCTGCGAGTCAGGCTGTTCCAGCGCCGAGCATCAGCGCGTCTGTGCGGCACTGCCCTGCAGCAAGCCCCTCCGAAGCAGCAAAATCTTCCCTCGCCGGCAGCCAAGCCAGCAGCTACACTGTTTTTAGCACAGGCGTATGCAGGCACTGGCATCTGGAGAAGACAACACCAACGCAAACATCCGGCTCCATGCAGCAAACCCAGAGCAGGGCAGGCAGAGGTGGGCACCCCTGCCCTCGCGGGCTTAACGAGCTGCCCGCTTTTGGCTTTAATGAGCAGGCAGCGGGGATGAGGATGGAGCTGCTGGACTGCAAGAAGTGGCCAACGTTCAAGTTATTGCCTCTGATGTTGTGGCCAAACGTGGCCCCATCAGGGATAAGTGCCAATGCTCGCTGCATCAGTTTTCTATAAATACAGGAAAATGAGTTAATTATCGCTGGAGTTGGTGATGAAGGTCCTGTTGCTCAGACAACCGAGAGCCTCGCAACGCACACAGGCACGCACACGCCCGGCGATGCTCCTGGACCAGCCGGGTCCATGTGAGCCCCAGTGATGAGCACAGGTACGTGCCTGGGCTGGAAATGCTGTAAGGAGGGGACTAAACCCAGGGAAAATCTTAGGTCTTTTTGCCACTTTAATAAATAAACTCTTTTCTCTGCACTTTCTCAATCCCCATCTCGTTCTTTTTGCATTTATTTCAGCATAATGCAGTGAGAGCTTGATGTGCGGCACGAAGCCATGGGACGGACAAGGAGCTCACAGGGCTTAAAACCCACAGCAAGGCTGGGGATGGGGAATGAGAGCGCGGTGCTTCTCCGGCTCCAGGGGGAGTGGGGCGAAGAAAAAGACTTTGGGGGACGACGGGCAATGGAAAGGTGACGCAAAGTGGTTGTGAGAGGTGGGCACATGGGGACCATCGGGATCCTGCTCTGCATGAACCAGGTGCTGCTGAGCCTCCTCTGCTTGCTGGAGTTCTCCTAGGCACAGGAAAAAAAGGAGGTTTGGTTTTTTCCCCCCTTGGCAGTTTAGAAGTCAAATTGCCCAGCGCAGAGGTGGGTGTCTCACCCAGGGCTTTGGGTGGAGGCAGCGTGTGGCAGAGTCCGGAGACCCAGGGGACACACGGCCGCTGGAGCACCCAGCCCTCAAGGGACCACCAACCTCCGCAGCCCCCGAAACCCTCCGTCAGTTCTGCATCCAAGGGGGAAGAGAAAACCAGGCCCTCCCCGGCACTCCCAGCCCTCCACCCAAAATGCCATCCCGTGAGAGTGGGGGGAGGTTGTCCCCAGGGACCCCTAAAGCCACCATGGGCAGAGCGGGAGGGGACGGTCCCTGCCGGCTCCTTACCTGGCAGGGGCATCGCCTGCCGGCCGCGAGGAAGAGCCTGCTCCCGGAGGAAAAAAGCACAGAAACCGCAAAGAATTTGGGTGGAAGCCCGCATATTTCAGCAGCAGCCGCCTTCTCGCACTCGCCTCCTGGTTAGCGTAGGGGGGAATTCAGCCCCACATGCTCATCTTGATTTTTCCTTTCCGTTAACTCTTCGCACCTGCACTAAAGCAATTAAATGGCGAGTCTGGAGCACATTCCCTGTTTGTCCTCCTCCCTGGCTGGCTGCCTCTCTGTCTGGAAGTGTCCTCCCTGTCCCCAACTGTACGATGCAAGAGAGGGACAGGATTTTTCCTGGGAACTGTAATCCTTGCTCATGCCACAATAAAGTCTTTGGTCCCAGTTCAGAGAGGATTTTTGTAGCCTGCCATCATGCAGAACTGTCCTGGGAATGCATTACTAATAAGTCTTATTTTAAGGGTGTGGTCCCTTGTTAAAATGACTATTTTTCCCCGGTGTTTGCACAGTAAACCTCCTGTGTTTTCTTTTTTTTTTGTTGCTTGTCTCCTCAAAGGTCAGCTTGGATGCTGTCTGCTCAGCACTGGTTTAGCGATCACATTGTTGGTCTGCGGGATTGGGAAACAGCGCTGGCAGGCAGGGCTGGTTTCCATACAGCCGGCCCCTGCTCTGCCCCAAACCCTCTCGGGCTGGGACGCTGCCCCGGTGCCTCCCAGGAGCTGCACGGGGTCACCTTCACCAAAAATGCCTGTGAGGTGCATTTCGCTTCGGACGTCCCGCAGAAACTGGGATCTCGCAGAGGGAAGGCAGCAGAGGGTGTAATTCCCGAGCTGCTAACCCAGGGCAAACGCGGAGCGTGCTGCTGCTTAGCCCCAGAAACCACCCCCGGGAACTAGCGAGAGCAACCTGCCTGTCCCCCCCCAAGAAAAACTCCCCCTATTCAGCATTGAATAAGGAAATAATAAGTTGAATAAGTGAATAAGGATCGCTCTTTTTCCCCGGAGGCGGAGGGACGGCAGCGAGCAGAGCTGGCCCGTGGTGGCACTCGTCGCCCGCACTCTTGTCCCCATCCCCTTTGCAGGTGCTTCTGCGGGGCTGGGCGTCCAAAAATCCCTGGTTGCTCAGAAAACCTCACCAGTTCAGGCTTTTTCAGATGCAGACGTTTTTCCTCTAATTCTCCTTTTTCTCCTCCAAGCCTTGAATTGTCTCTGGAGCAGCTTGTCCAAGGAAATTTTTGTCTCATACTGGACTCGAAACAGAAAGTCTAGTCAGGGACATCTGACATGCAGTGTTTTTGTGAGTAAATACCAGCGTCCATGAAGTCATTTCCCAGGGTTAGAAATGAGCTCAGCCCTGGAACGGCTTCTGTTCTTACCCAAAGTTCACAAGGCAAGCAGACAGCCGCGCAGCTCCCCGTTTTCATCCTGCTCATTAAAAACAGCATCTGGGCTGCGGTGCGGTGCCCAGGCTGGGGACGGATCCTGTGCACCAGCTGTGGCAGGGCATCGCCCTCACTGTGCTTGAATATTCACAGCAAAAAGCAAGGAGGGGGGGGTGCAGGATGCTGTGTGTGTGAGAGCCCCGAGCCGGGCTGCACGGGGTGGTGAAGTGTATACGTTGGGTGTAAATGCGGCGAGACCGTACGGCGAAGGGGTCGTCCCCGAAGGGGTGCGCCCGTAAAGCTGCACGTCGCTGTTTCCAGAGAACAACCCCCCCGCTGCCCACCCTGCCCAGGCTGCGCTGCCAAGGAGGCAGGTGACGGCCGTCCCCGTGCGGCCACCAGCTCGCAGGGACAATCCGGGTCATCCCGTCACCCGTCCGCCTTGAGCGTGGAGGGAAATCACATCCCCCGTGCGGCAAACTGGGAGGGCTCTCTGTTGCTCACCGGGATCGATATCTTGGCAGATGGTTTCTTTGGGGTGTTTCTTAGCGAACTGATGCCCTGCTTCTGGATTCAGCTTCAGGCGTTGCAGCGCTCAGACCCTTCTCTGGGTGTGGCGTGGCCCCAGCGCCAAGAAGATCGCGCTCCTGATGCTCAGCCCCATTGCAATGCTCGGGCTTCGGCAACCTGGTGCTGCTGGTGCGCTGAGCCCAGCAAGTCACGGTGGGCATCCAGGCCACGGGCCCAGCTGGGATGGTTAAAGGACGCGGCGGGCGGGTGAGACCACGTGCTGAGAGCATCCTTTCCGGATGTTTTCCCAGATTCACATCTTCCTGGGTGGAGCAGCAGCTCTCGGGGGCTTTCCTCCACGTTTCACCAGGATGTCACAACCAGAGCGCAATCCCCTGTGTCCATCCACGCCACCAAGCTCCAGCGTAAGCAGCGTGACCCGCTCACGAAGCAGAGCCTCGTGCTGTGCCGCGGCTCTCTGCCTTCGGGAAACCTTTTCATCGCATGGGAAGACAAGAGGACTGAGTCTGCGACTTCGGCGCACCCCTTTCTCCCTCCCTTCCTCTCCAAGCACCAAACTGCCTTCCCTGTCTGTAGGATGTCTGTAGGGAGCCGGCAAGGATGGAAGGAAAGGTTAGCAGGCTAAAAAGGAGGATGCTCTCTTCTCTCACCCACCCTTCCCCAACCCTGAACTGGATGAGAGGGGGGAATTTATCTCCCTAGGCCAAACCCCGAGGCTCAGCTCCGGCAGCGCGGTGGGTTTGGTGCCGCGGGTCCCTCAGTGCCACAGCACCGCCGGCACTGACCCAACCAGGGCCCTCACTGCCCGACCTGGGTATTTTTCTTGAGTTGGAACAAGTTATGAAATCCAAATGTTTTCATTGTGACTAATCCATGGAAGTGAACAAATTTGCCCTTGTTCTTGGATGGGTTTTAGTTGCTCTCCTCGTTTTTGCCTTTCGTGCCTTCTTTCATCCTCCCTATTTTTATTCTTTGCTTCCGTCATCTCCCGGCTTTCTCCCCGTTGGCCCCGCACATCGCCCTGCTCCCGACATCAAACACCCTCCTCTCTCCCATGCTCCCAAGTGTGTTTGGACCCAAATCTGATTTTTCTTACGGGAAAAGCTATAACCACAGCTCCACACGCCCCGAGGAGCGAGGGCAGGACGGAGCCGAGCCGCGGCACTCACCACCGCCTCCTCCAGCCCTCCTGGGGAGGACACAGGGCCCCTCACTGCTTTTTCAGGGGTCACCGTCTGCAAACCCATTCCCTAAGGGCACAGGGAGTTATCCAGCTGTTGCTGGTGCTCGGCCCCTCTCCGTCCCAAGCACCTCTCACATAGGTGCAGGGAAAAGCTGGAAGCCCCGCGGGAGGGAGGAGCGGGGGAAGCCTCCCCCAGCATCTGTTTTCCCTGCACTTTATTCAAACCTTTGCATCTCCGAGCAGGCTCCAAGGCTTAAAAACGCCCTTGGGTGAGCTTCACGCAGGGATATCACTGCTTTTGGGAAAGGATGAAGCTGCGGGATGTTCGGTGGCTCCGGTTGCTCCGTGACCGCACAGGGGGCAGGCGATGCTCTCAGGAAAGGCAGGCTTTCCCGCACCCTCTCTTGCCAGCTTGGATGCTGGCAAACTCTTCCGAAGCTGAAACGTGGAGGCTTTGTCCCCTGCAAGCCAGCAACGGCCTAGGTTGTCCCAGCTCAGCCCCACACTTCTTGGTGCAATGATTAATCTGAAATAAATGAACGTGTGATTCAATGAGCAGCCTCACCGCTTCCCCCGTCACCCGCCGGCTCCGTCCCTTGCTGGACCACGCTAGGGAGAACAACGCTGTCGTCCCTGAAATGAAGCCGTAAGCACGGCACAAAATCTTGGTATTTCAGTGGCATTTGCAAAGAGTTGCCTACAAGGAGATCAACTGAAAAGCAATTTGATTGTTTTCATGTCACAGCTTTGTGGTTGTGAAAACCTGTAGCATTTTTTATGGCACGTGGAGGTGATGGGGAACACCGTGGGTATGGCAGCCCGAGCTGGTGCAGGGCTGTGGGCAGGTTCCTGGCTGCTCTGCTCCAGGGAAAGGTGGGAAAAAACATGAGTACAGCGAAGAACAACCCCAAAATGTGGCATTTGCTGCCAGTCCTGGGCAGAGGCTCACCTGCACGCCAAAGAGCAGCTTTTAGCTTGATGCTCCCGTTTGGAAAAAACTGCTTGGTGCTTTGCCAGCATAAATCAGCTGCAGCCCTGCCCGCCTTGACCTGATCTATAGCAAAAAACAGAGCAGGAAAAGGCACGAGCGAGACAAGGACCACCATCTCAGCAGGTCAGAGGCAGCCACTGTGCTGTGCCACCGGCGTGCGTACACAGCCCGGCTCCAAATGCATCCGAGCCCACAGCTGATGCCTGTAAATAAGAGCAATAAATTACAGATTCCTTCAGGACCAATTAATTGCCCAAGCCGACATGTGCTTCCACACAGGATGTCTTTGTCTCCAGGGAAAGGTGGGCAAACACCTGGAGGGCTGTGGGCTGGAGCTCTGCTCCTGCTCTTCCTCTGCATTTTAAATGCCCCCATTCAGGCGCTGCCCTGGCTCGGACCTCGCCGCGCTCCCGTTGCGCGCTGCCCGGCGTTCGCCTTTCGGTCGCACCGACCCGACGCTGTGCAATAACTCACGCCCTGTGGCTAACCCGCAGCTGGCAGTGGGACGGTCCGGGCAAAAACCAGCACTGCGGTGGTGGCACGTGGCAGTGTGCGGCGGGCGAGCATCCCCACGGGGTTATCGCTCCAGGCGCGGCACGGGGAGAGGCTGGCTGGGACGTGCGGTACTCAGGGGGCTGGGAAGGACTGGATTCGCTACGGAGACATTTCTGGGGTTCCCAGAGCATCTCCCGTCTTTGGAGCTGTGATGGGGAAGGTGCGAGCACAGTGACAGCCGTGGCATCGGGAGGGACACTCCAGCAGGACGCGTCGGTCGGCCCATGGCTGGGGCACACCGGTGACCAGCCGAGGCTCTTCCAGGCGGTGCAGCCTGGATGCACGCAGCAGGGTGGCTGATAACGGTCCTGGGCACTCAGATAAGAGCTGTGCCCTGCAGAAGCATCACCAAAGCCCTTCTGCTGGACACATCTGGTCACAGAGGAGGTGGCACCCCTGTTTTCAAGCCCAGGGAGGGGTCAGTCGTGCTGTGCCCCCAGCTCCCGGCCCCTTCCCTGCTCCAGCAAAACCCTTCCCGACCTCCCGAGCTACCATTCACCTTTCCCTGGCTCCAGGCTGTCGCCTTGTGCCCCTTCTGTGATGCTTTCTGCATCTGCTCCACGAATGCTGCAGGTGGAGCTGAGCACCGCCTGGCCGTGGGCGAGGGTTTAGCTTCTAAGCAAATCCTTCCAGGGGGAACGCCGGATCGCTCCCTTTCTCCCAGCCGCAGCCTGTAAATTCTCATCTGTGCAATAAAAACAAACTACAGTAGTTCATTTTTTGGGCTCTTTCCCAAAGCTTTTAGGCAGCTGGAGTTCGCTTTTGTGCTGATGAAGCGGTGGAGGAGGGCTTAAGTGAAACAATATTGTGGCGGCTGAGAGGTCTGCTGGTGGTTCAAACCTCAGAGCGAACCCTGGGGACCCACGACATCCCCAGATTTTCATCCAAACCGTGGAAATAGCCACTCCAAGTCCTGGAATGTCAAAACAGGATTTAAAAACAACAGCTTCGTCTCTGCATCAGACACCCCTGGAGCATGACTGGGGAACTGCTGGGAGCCAAGTGCTTAACGAAATCCCAGCTCCCAGCTCGCCCTCCTAGAACATGCAACCTTCCCCAAAGTGCTCGGGATGGAACAAAGTCATCAATCAGTTATTTTAACTCCAATCTCCGTAAACAGGAGCAAGCCCAGAAACACAGAGCAGGGGAAAAAAAGCGTCAGCTCCCTTTTGGTGCAGCGCAGAGGGCGCGGGCAGGGAGGAGCGGGGCTGCCGGCGGGGAGCGGAGCGCAGCCGTGGCCCCACGGGTGCTTCATGGACCCCGCAGGGTGCAAACCCCACGCAAGCCCCAGTGCTGCCCCAGAGCAGCCCCGGCTGTGATTTTGGCGATGGCCGCTGTGCTGGTGTTGTATTGAAAAGGGCGGAAGGCACAACTAGCCGTGGAGAGCTTCACGGCCCTGTTTTCCCCCGGTTTGATTAGAGGGGCAGGAGAGGAGCGATGGAGACGTCCTGTGAAGGAGCGTGGAGAGGGAGGTGGGGTCTCGCTGCCCAGTGTCACGGGCCTCGTGCACTACCCCTGCTTGGCACTGGTTTGGGGAAAGCATTTGGCACGGCAGCGTTCACATAAATACACTATTGTTTTCTAATTACACATCGGTGAGCAAATCATGGAAAAAAAGTTGTAAGAGCCTGCAGAGCCTCCCGGGGGCTCGTTCATGGCAGGGGAGCGGGAGCGGAATGAAGCTTCTCCAGACCTTGGCTTCGCGCAGGGGAACGCCGGTGGTGGAAGGGAAGATGCGAGCAGTCCGGTCAGGGCTGCATCCTTCCCCGCCGGCCGGGGGGCACGGCAGCATCCCGCTGTCCCCTCCGAGCATCTCCTGGTTGTGGTCAGTGCTGGAAGCGGGGCTGCTGGGGCCAGCATCACGCGCGTGCCGTGGCCACAGCGAGGATGCTGGCAGACTTGACGCTCCTGGGCTTTTCTGGAGATGTGGGTTTTGCACGAACCAAGTCCGGAGCCGGGCACGGCCGAGCTCTGCGCTCCCCACCTCGGTGCCTTGCCCACATCTTGTTCTCATCACCCGCACGCTTCGCTGCGTGCACGCTCCTCCTCGCCTGGCCACGGGGCAGGAGAGCTGTGGCTCTGATCAAGGCACCCCTCCTGCGGGGACTTCAGAGCAGGATGGATTTGGGGTTAAAGACAGAAAATGGGGTGTAATCCCTCGGGTCAGGCTCTGCCAAGTGCAGCACATAGCCCCGGGCAGCCCGCACGTCCCTGGCTGCACGGGGAACCTTGTGCCAAGGCAACATCTGGTCCCGTGCCTTCCCCACCTGCACTCTCATCCTCCAATTCCTCTTCTCGGACCATTCCCATAGGAGCTGCTTTGCCACTGCAGATGTCTTGTTGCACTCCCCAGTGTGGCGATGGGCTGGGAACAAAGGCCAGGGTTGCCAGTATCCAAGCCGAGGCAGATCCACTGCCCACCGTGATTAAATGTTGTTAAATCTGTTGCTAAATAATAACCAAAGTCCTCTCCCTTGCAGCAGAACCAGGCACATGCATGGGGCCGGGCTGCAGGACCAACCTCACAGCATGCCAGGACATTTTGGCATGGCACAGCCAGCGGAGGATGCTCGAGCGCAGCCGAGCTCTGTGTTTGTCTCGCAGATCCAGGGCCTCCAGCTCTCCGGATGCTCCTCGCCCGCCGGATAAACATTCTGCCACTTTTTGGCAAATTCCAGTTGTTTTCTTCTTTTACCTTGTAAACAGAAATGGGAGTCAGCGCTGGGCACCACCAATTATTTTTTATGTGACACCGTGATCGATGTTCCTCCTGCACCGCTCCCTCTGGCAGCGGGGCCGGGAAGCATTACTAAGCGGGCAGCTCGTCCCATCCCGTCCCGCGCCCCGCTGCCCGGCCCCGTCCCTGCCTCAACGCACACGCCGTGTGGTGCGATGCCACGGCAGCCGCGGACAGGCATGGCCCCGCGGTCCTGCTCCCTCGCACACGGACCCGCGCGTCGTTTCCAGAGTTATATGGTAAAAATGTGGTTGCACGGGGAGGAGCAAGCTGCTCGGGGGGGGGTTCGTTAGGGTCTTTGCTAGCTCCCCCCACGGCTAGAGTGAGATGTGGTTGCACTTCGTTGCAAGGAGGGTCCCAGCGAGGATGTCGTCCCACCTCTGCAGCTCTGGGCTGCGCCATGCTGTCTGAAATGCACATCTGGGCACGTCCCGTGTCCCCAGGGCCCTGCAGCATCCGCACCTGGCCCCGGCCAGATCCCGCGCAGAGGGGAGCGGGCAGCAAGGGGGACGGCGCCGAGCCCAGCCCTGCCCTGTGCCCACTGAACATGGGGAGCCCCTGGGCACCGGGGGGGCACCGCCTTGTCCCAGACCGGGTGAGAGCCCCAAAGCATCCTCACTGCAGCGGGACACAGGCAGGACCCTACTGCACCTGTGAGACATCCCCGTATCGAATTGCCACCAGCATCCGTTTTGGGTCCAGCCCCAGGGCATCCCCCTAGCACAGGCTGATGACGGTGACAGCGCTGTCACCCACGGGTCCACCCCGGGACACAGCACAAAGCCGAAGCCCCCACATGCCCAGGCTGAGCCGCAGCCGTGCTCCCACACAGGGGCAGCGCTCCGCTTCGCCGAGCTTTGTGTTTACCATCACCTTGCCGAGGGATTATTCAGCCTGCGGTTTCCTCGCTCGTCCGATCTGCTTTTGCTCGGCAGCCCGTGGCGCGGTGCCATCTCCAGAGCCGCACGCCACGCTATATAAGCGACCTCGCCGCTCGGGCTGCGGGGAGGCTCATGCTTCGCCCGGCACAGCGGCAGCACCGAGCCCTGGGGAAGCCACGGCTCACACTCTCCTTGCGACATCCTGCGAATTCCTTCATCCGCGGCTGCTCCGAGCCCTCGCCCCCCGGACCGCGGTGTGGCTGGCGGTGAGAGGACGGGACTCTCCTTAACTGGGTTTTTTTATGGTTTTTGTAGGTAAGAGGAAAAAAAAAAAAAAAGAACCCTGCTAAGTTTTTTCCTTTCTCCGCAGCAGGCATTATATAACTTCGCTGGGTGATTAAGGCAGCGTAATTACAAGTGGCTGTGATTGAGGGCGAAGTGGAAATTCATTGCTGGTGTGTTAGCAGGGAATCCCGAGGGTGGCCGAAGGCTGCGATATATACGTGGAGACGCGGCTTGCCAGGGCTGCGGGGCGCGCTCGGGTCCGCGCCGGGCGGCATCGCGGTGCTCCCATCATCCCAGCGCAACCTCTCGCTAAAGAGGTTTTGCGCGGGATTCAGAGCGGGGTCTGGGGAGCAAGGTGCTCTGCTCCCGCGGGGCTGCTTGGGCTACATCCTGCACCGCCCTGGGCTTGAGCCCACCTGCCGCAGGGTGCCCTGCCCGGGGGGACGTGTCCCCTGCATCCGCACGAACCCCTGCACTGAACGAGTCGTGGCCAGCTCCCAAAATAGCCTGCAAGTGGGAATCAGGCTTTCCGCCCGCATTCATTTTTCCTGGTTATTGTCTGGCTGGAAGTTCGTGACCCCGTCGTAAGCCCACAAAATCCCGCTCATGTGTTGCTCGTTATTTGTGCTTGACTGGGATTCGCTGAGCTGTAATCAAAGTATTTCCTATTCCCATAGTCCCCGTTCTCAGAGAGGTTCGTTAGTGCTGCTTACAAGCAGCAAGGTGGTTTTGCTGCCGTTGGTCTTTGACAGCCTCGTTTTGTGGGTAAACTGAGGCACTGAGCGGTTATGGCAACGCTTTCCCCCACGTTCATTAATCTTGGGTGCATAAAACATAGCACCTGTAACTGCAGCCGGTGTCGCTGCGGATAACACCGGCTCCAAAGCTGGGTACCTTCAGAAATGAAATACCCAAAGGCTCGAAACCACGGGGCTAAGTGATTTATTAAACACCATCTGCAGTAGCCGAGCTGGGAAAGAGAAACCCAGATCCTCAACCCGCACCTCTGCATGCAATAAAAAAAAGGAAAATATCTGGTATCTGGCTGCTTGCTAACATTCGCAGCGAGGGCTTGGCTTGTGCACGGGGCTTTACGCTCTTCGCGCGGTTCACGAGCCTTCCCCCCGGCAGGGACGCGCGGGGACCAGCCGGCACGGCCGCGCTGAGCCCCGTTTGCAGGGCAGGCAGAGGGATGGAGCCGTCCCGCAGGACGCGGCGGTGACGGCCCCGCTGTCGGGGGGCAGAGCGGGGCGCGGGGGCCGAGGCAGCGGCACTGCAGAAGCACTTAACCTGCTAAAGGGCCCGCTAAGGAGATGTCGTTACAAAGCAGCGCTCTGCAGAATAGATTTGGGACCGGGGCTGACATGCGATGGCAAGAAGCAGCGGGACGCAGCGCAGACGTGCCGCCCCCGCCGCACGTCCCGCTAGGGGACAGACGGACGGGAGCTGCCGTCCGCGGGGGATGGACTGCCCTTTGAGCAAATTTTTCTGTGGATTCTTCTGGAATGGGGGCGATGGTGGGTGCCAAATCAGGACGAGAGGTGGGGCTGCGGGCACCAGCGGCCCCGCAGCGTGTGTTGCTAGGAGAAGCATCCCACAGGCGTCTGGGACTGCAGATGAGCCTTGACACAACCGGGCTTGTCCCCGCAGGTCTGGGGAAGGCGTGGGACGGCTGCGGGTACTCGAGGAAGCCCCCGGTCTCCTCTGGACACAACGATGGTCACCGCAAGAGGATGGCTGCTGCTGCTGCTGCTCCTCCTGGGAGCCACGGCCGGTTTAGGTGAAGGTCAACCATTGCTATTCCCATCCCAGCGCTGTCCCCAGCCAGTGGACACGGGCGCTGCCGTGCCGCGCGGCGTTGGCACAGCGAGGGCAGACGTCGCATCTTCTTCTCCAGGAGGAGATGCGCAGGGCCGGCTCTCGCACGTTGCAGCATACCAAAGAGCTGAGCCATAAGGACCCTACCCACTTTGCTAGGGAGGTTTTTGCAGCGAAACGTGCTTGCAGGCTATTTGGATTTGTTTTCCAAGGCTATACAAGAATTTCACCCTGAAGTGCTCTGGCCAGGTGCCCGGGGATAAGAACAGGGAGGGTCACTTCTTAGCAGGGAGGTGCCCAGAAACCCTGCCCTGTGCTGGGCAGCTTTGGGCTCAGCACCCCAGTTTAAGTCCGAGCTCATCCCTTCGGGTTCGTTTCTCCCCCACGTAGGGAGAGGCAGGACGTATTTTATACCTCCAGATATAAAAAGATGATTTGGTCATAGCTGCTCCAACACAAGAGGGCAGAGAGCCTAAAATGCAACAGCACCAGGGGAAATCCCAGCAGGAGGGACCAGGGCTCTGAGCACAGCCAAACCATGCCTGGCCACTCAAGTCTAATTAACTTATTATTATTCTATTTTAATCCCCAATTTATTAATTTATTGACCTCTAGGTCAAAGGCTTCTGAAGCAAGCCCTCGGCAGGATCCAGATAGGACAGAAAACCTTCAGCCCACTGGTGATGCTCAGCTTAGAGAGTGAGTTATCTCCCACCTCGGGTGGCTTTCCTTGCTAGGAAATGGGATATTTGCACGTATTTTTTTTTCCAACCTTAATTTTACACCAAATCAATTTATCAGAGTAGATGGGACATTTAGGCAATGGAATAAATGCTAATCATCCGCGACCTCCTGTCGGGTTCGGGCTCTTGCTGACACACGCCGCTGGCTCCCCTCCTGGAAAGCTGAAGGTCAAGTGCACGACCGCAGCCCGTCCCGGGAGGCTGGGGGCCGGGAGGGTGAGGACGGCGTGGTGAGCACACGGCGCGTTACACCCAGTCCTCCCGTCCCGCGATGGGCGAGCGCTTCCACCCAGCAGCCCGTCCATGTGTCCCACATCCCGGGGCAGGGGGCTCAGGGACTTCCCAGCCTCCTGTCCTGCTCCCGCAGGGCTCAGCTGTGGGATGGAGGTGAGAATCGAAGCTCAGAAAATACAGGTGTGGGCGGCCAGGCAGAGGGCTTGCATTTCTCCCTTCTGCCTGCTGAGAGAGGTTTTTAGGAAAACTATCAGGAAAACTGCAGCTTCCAAAACTTCCCCTCCAAGCGGATGGCGCAAGGCAGTTGTGCTGGGGCTAGAGCTCGCAGAGCAGGGGTGAAATTCTGCTTCTCCAGGAAGAAATAAAGCAAGACCTTGATGTTTTGGCCAACACAATTAGAAACCAAAGCAGCACCTGCCCCTGGCTGTGAGCAGTGAGCCATAAACTCAGGTTTTACCCCTGGGAGCGGGTGTGCAAGACCTCCACAGGTTGAGCAGCCGGGCTCAGTGCAGCCAGCGAGGGTCACACTGCACGTCCTCTGCCCACAGGTACGAGGAGCAGCTCTCGCCGTGGACATCCGACCTTCACCTACGCCAGACGCAGTATGTTCCTGCCCGCGGGTGCCGCGGGAGAGCCCCGCTCCTCCCCGCATCCCTCCCAGCACACACCCCTTGCCTTCTCTCTGCTTTCTGCTTTTTCTGCTGTCAAGGTGCCACCCGGGGCTGTACAATGCCGTTTTGCTCCACGGGACTCCCCTCCTCCTTTCTTATCATCAGCCCCGCAGATTAAAGCAGCTGGTCCCAAACAAGATAAGCAGGGTGGTGAAGGATCTTACAGAACCCCCACTTTAATCTGTCGCACATTAAACGTTTGCTTGGGGCAAATACAGATGGGCATTTATCAGTGTGCCTCCCGGAAACAGACCGCGTCTCCAAGCTCACCTCCTCCTGCATCCCCTCTAAATCACCCCAAAATTGTTAAATAATGTCTATCAGCGTGCCACTCGGATTACTGAACAGAGATGTCGAGGTGCCAACAGATTAAAAACTCGCCAGCTAAGCCAAGTGCTCAGTCCAAACCAGACATTACACTTTTGCGGCTGCAGTCATTTAAATGGTCTTTTCCAGCCATCAAAACCCATTTAAACACCTGTTTTTGGAAGCCAGGGTTTTATTTTCAAACTTCACTGTTCGAACAGTTCAGCCGTGTCCCTGTCTGTCTTTCTAGCAACTAACCTGCCCTGGTTTACAACAAATGTGGTGGAAGAGTAGGTGTGGGAGATGACATGGTACACGCACGCGTTTCCAAGAGACCTCATTTTTAGAAACTTTAGTCACAGGCACATCCTCGTAAACATTACTAGAACATTGTCATTTAAAAATAAACCCAAACCACAGGCTTGGAGTGGATCTCATCCATTCAAGCAGCTTAATTTAATACCATCTAGTAGCCTTTTAAAGAAATTCCTTTAAACATTTAACTGCCCGCTAAACTCTCAATAAACTTCTTCGTGTTTTACAAGTCAGCCGGTCCCCAAAATGCTCAGCATGCTCAGTAGCGTCTTAGGCTTCTGTTTTGCACACAGTAAAGCTAGTGCTCACAATAGGACACACGCTTCCCCTATAGAGAACATATGCTAAAGTATGGTTAAAGACATTCAACATGATCATATCATGAATTTTACCTTTTTTTTTTTTTTATTTAACCACATTTGAAACGCAGGCGAGCATTGCCCCTCACACAGCATTTAAATGACAATGTGTGTTTGATTTCCTTTAAGCCAAAGTTATTCAAAACTAAGCACGAGCTGTGTGCACTCTGTGCCCCTTGAGTTTATCTTAATCATCCTGAATTCGGTAGCCTGCGGGGAATTAAGTCAGAAGCATTCAGGCGCCTTCTCATGCTTTATTTCCCAGCTCCCTGAATGTGCTTTGAGTTTGTTTAATCCATGTGGTGCGTAATATCCGATACAAATGCATAGTCTGAGCTATATAGAAGCTGTTAAGAAAAGTGCCTGTTTTGGGGCAGCCGTACGTGTAATGTGCGTCTCAGTAACACAGCAATGATGTTATTCAAGGTCCACTGGTGCAAGATTCAAAACAATTTTTGTCTCCATGGTCGAAATGGAGCGAGTGCTCAGGAAAGTGTGGCCAAACCGGTGTTCAGAAGCGCACCAGATCCTGCCTAGCTGAACGCCTCTGGGGCGTGCACTGTAATGAAGCAACCGAGGAAGGGCGGCTCTGCATTGGACATGTTTGCTCAGGTGCTCCTATAACCTCAATTATGTCCTGATCTCACCGCTGCATAGGCATCTTACTCCCCTCATGGCCATTTTACCATCCTTCTTCTCCTCACCAGAGTTTTAAGAGCTGCAAAACCTGGTGCCTTCCCAGGCAGGGCTGGAGCGTACGAAGGGAGCAGAGCATGGAGACTTGACAGCCAAATAGAGAGACTGGGGGGGATCCAGATACAGGGAAGCATCAGGGACCCATAAAGATCCTGTGGATATAGGAAAAAAATTGTAATCTTGATACAACAGCAGCTTTCAAAGTGCAGTCAGCAAATTGCAGGCTGCTGCCTCCATGCAATCAGACCCAGGAAGAAGAGTCGGGAATACCGAATTGCCACAGCCTCTGCTGAAGCATTTTTATAATTAATTATATTATTCTTATATTCCCCTTTTAAAAAAATCACTCTGAGAACAGTCCATGTTTTCTCCAAGAACGTTGTTTCAGGTTTTCCCTGATTTCTTCCATTTATTAATGGAAGAATACAGCAATAAAAAAAAATTATCACATAGCTGCTGTACAGGGATGCTCTGTGATTGTAAAAGGAATGACCTGAGCCCTTGAAAATGTGAAGCAGCAGCAATTATTTAGAATTACTTGCTATAGGCAATGAAAATATTTCAGAATCAGTGTTTGGGAGACCATTCGTTAGACCCACCAGATAACGTATGTTTGGCAATTAACCTATGTCTTGAATAAGTCAGGATACTGTTGAATCAGGGGAGACAGCTTTTAATATACACCAACGAACGCCATGACGTTTGGGCCTGAGTTGGTAACAGAAACCTACAAAGTTGAAGGCGTTTGGATTTGTGATTTTGCCAGGGTTCAGTTAAGAGCTCACATGCAGATCTGGAGTCAAGTTTCCCTGAAATTCAGCCCTTTTGGGATGGTAAATAAAAGTTGCTAGCTGTAATTATATCCACGTGGCTGCTTTCTAGTAATTGTAAGGTTCAGAACTACATCACCCTTGTGTTCCTAATACACAGCTGTTGATAATCTGTAAAAATATGTTTTGGATACAATTTATTCCTTATGCAGTATCTGCCTTATTGCATCTAAATTAAAAGCAGGCACGAGATCGTGCTGCGAGCATGATGGGGACTTGGGCTGCTTTCTGACCCACCTACCTCCCCTCCAGCCTGCAACATCACGTGCCCCATGGGCCGCGTGAATGCCGACTGCGACGCCTGCATGTGCGAGGATGTGACCCTGCACGGAAAGGTCTCTCTTGAGGACGGTTCGCCAGCTGCCGATGCCCGGGTCTACCTGCAAGCCAAGAAACTCAAGCTGTTGACGACAGCTGACAACAGGGGCACGTTTAGAATACCTGGGGTCTGTCCCGATGGCAAAAACACCCTTAAAATAAAGAAAGCCAAATATGCGACTGCTGCCGTCACCATACCTGAGACCAACAGAAGAAACCTGGCGCTCCAAGTGCAGCTGCAAAGATCAGGTAGCCCCAAAGAGATGGGGAAAGTCTGGCACGTCTGAGAGCTGGAGGCTTTATGCAGTTACCAGAAATAAGAGTAATGAGGTGGCCTTTTCTCTTCCTGCAGGCAAACCCTACATTTTAAAGAGTCCTGATGACAAGGCGAGGCGAGTGGGGCAGAGTGTATCGCTCTGCTGCGATGCCGTGGGGACTCCAGCCCCCAACCGCTACCTCTGGTAAGGAACTCAAGTTTGATCCCATACTCTCAGGGTAGGCTGGCAAAAGCCTTACCTGTTGCACACACTTGATTTTTACCTCCTTACTATCTCCGTAAAGACTTTTTTTTTTTAGCTATAAAACAGTGAACTTAAATACCCTGAGAACCCACCGCTACAAATGATGGTTTCCTGGAGATTTGCAGAGCTGGCGCTTCTCGCAGGTGCAGTAATGTAATCTGCGTAGGGACTTAATGGAAAAAGCATACAAATAAGAGTTTGAAAAACCTCACCACCAGGCGTGACTGGCAGCTGTGTCTGGAACGATTTTTAGGTGAAGCCCCTGTAAGAATTTGTAGCCCAACTAGCACTCCACACTCTGCAGTGGAGAGATGTTTTTAAGCATGACCACAGCTGCTGAAAGGGCAGCTCCCCGGACATGGCTGCTCTATGATATAAGTGGTGAAACCAAGGGAAGAGGTCTGGCAAAATCCACCCGGCAGGATGCAGAGCAGCCAGGATCCAGCCATCGCTCTGCTTCAGCCATGTAGTCAGTCTCTGTCCCATTAACTGTCTGCCTGTTCCTGGCAGGTACCACAATGGCTCACTGCTGGATCCCTCCATATACAAATATAAAAACAACCTGATCCTGAAGAACCTGAATAGAGGTCAGGCAGGAGAGTATTTCTGCAAGGCCAGCAGCGACGGGGGTTCAGCAAAGTCCCAGTCTGCCAAACTTTCTGTAATAGGTAAGAAAAAACATACGTGATGCACTCCAAACAGCTGGGGAGGCAGTGGGGTGCAGAAACCAGTGCTCAAAAATTGTGACATGAGGGAAAGAAAATGTGCAGGAAAAATATTCAGCCTTTTATCTCACACGCCCGTTAGCAGATAAGCCTGAGTGAGCTGGTTATCAGCCAGATGCTCTCTACAAACTGGAGCTCTGGATTTCAGATGACCTGCCAAACTCAATCTGCTGGGCACAGTCATTTCTCAGTGTAATTGCTGCCTGGCGTGTGAATATTTCTTTTTTTTTTTTTTTTAAAAAGCCTGGGACCCATTTAGGTCTGTCCATAGCCAAAAAGCCAGGCAGCTGCAGAACATCTAGCTGAGGCTGTTTGATGGCAGTGGCAGGTAAGCAGGAGTTGGGACACTCCTACAAACAGCACTGCTCTTAATCAGGTACCTTAAGTTAAAAACTGAGCACCTGTTTCACTGAAACGAAGGCCAGATGAATTCAGCTAACCAAAATTCTGCAAACCATCTGTTTTATTGCTGCAAAAACCTCACTATGATTGGAAGCAATGTTTAGCTCCGAGGGTTTCAGACCACATACAGATGACTGTACAATTATTTCATGCTGCTCATTAAGAAATCCTGTTCAACAGGAAGACAAGAGGCAGCCTGCAACCCCCAGCCCCAAAGCCACCTCATCCGTCTTCCACACGACTGTTTCCAAAAAGCAACTAACTCATTCTACTATGATGTGGGCAAGTGCCCGGCAAAGACCTGTGCCGGGAAGCTGGATAAAGGACTCCGATGTAAGGACAACATTGCCTACTGTTGTGGGGTGTCCAAGATGGAAACAAGAGAGATCTCGTGCAACGGATACACACTCCCCACTAAAGTCACTGTAGAATGTGGCTGCAAAAAATGCACTGAGACCAGAATAACGGTTCGAGGCAGAGCCAGAGCAGCAGATAACGGTGAGCCACTAAGGTTTGGCCACATCTACATGGGAAACAAGAGAGTGAGTATGACCGGCTACAAAGGAACCTTCTCCATCCACATCCCAGCAGATACCGAGAGACTGGTTCTAACTTTCGTGGATCGGCTGCAGAAGTTCGTGAACACAACAAAAGTTCTACCTTTCAAGGAAAATGGAGGTGCTGTGTTTCACGAGATTAAGTTACTAAGAAAGAAAGCCCCTGTTACGCTGGAATCCACTGAAACCAACGTGATTTCTTTGGGAGAAATGGAAGATGATGATCCAATCGCCGAATTAGAAATCCCTCCTGATGCATTTTACAGGAAGAATGGAGAACTTTACAGAGGCAAAGTGAAAGCCAGTGTGACATTTCTGGACCCAAGAAACATTTCAACAGCTGCTGTGACACAAAGTGACCTGAACTTTGTGGATGAGGAAGGAGATGTATTCCCGCTCCGCACATATGGCATGTTTTCTGTGGACTTCACTGACGAACTGGGCACCGAGTCACTTAATGCAGAGGAGGTGAAGGTTCATTTGGACACTGCTCAGATCAAGATGCCCGAGCACCTCCAAGAGATGAAGCTTTGGTCGCTGAACCCAGAGACAGGATTATGGGAGGAAGAAGGGGACTTCAACCTTGAGAAAAGCAGGCGGCGCAAAAGAGAGGAGAGAACATTTTTGGTTGGGAACATGGAGATCAAAGAAAGGCGGCTGTTTAACTTGGACGTACCAGAGAGCAGACGGTGCTATGTCAAAGTCCGAGCGTACAGAAGCGAGAGATTTCTGCAAAGTGAGCAGATCCAAGGGGTAGTGATTTCTGTTATAAACACAGAGCCAGAACCAGGATTCTCCTCCAACCCCAGGGCATGGGGCCGTTTCGACAGTGTGGTCACTGGTCCCAATGGTGCCTGTGTGCCAGCCTTCTGTGATGAGCAAAACCCAGAGGCCTATGCAGCTTATATCTTGGCAAGCCTGGGAGGTGAAGAACTTGAAGCCGTGTCCTCTGCTCCCAAACTCAACCCTAACGCTATTGGGGTCCCACAGCCTTATCTCAACAAGCTCAACTACAGGAGAACAGACCATGAGGACTCTAGCACTAAGAAAACTGCATTCAGTATTAACATGGCCAAGCCAAGTCCAAATTCTGCAGATGAGAGCAATGGCCCTATTTATGCCTATGAAAACCTAAAAGAATGCGAGGAAGCTCCATACAGTGCCGCTCACTTCAGGTTTTACAGGATAGAAGGAGACCGGTATGACTACAATACTGTTCCCTTCAGTGAAGATGACCTCATGAGCTGGACTGATGACTACCTGGCATGGTGGCCCAAGCCCATGGAATTTAGGGCCTGCTACATCAAAGTAAAAATTAACGGACCCCAGGAAGTAAACATAAGGTCTCGCAACATGGGTGGGACGCATCCACGTACCATTGGCAAACTCTACGGCATCAGAGACGTCCGCAGCATTCGTGACTCTGAGCAGCGGGACGTGTCAGCAGCCTGCCTGGAGTTCAAGTGCAGCGGCATGCTCTTCGACCAAGACCGCGTGGACCGCACACTCGTGAAAGTCATCCCACAAGGCAGCTGCCGCCGCGAGAGCGTAAACAGCATGCTCCACGAGTACCTAGTGAACCACCTCCCCATGGCTACAAACAATGATTCCAGCGAATACACAATGCTGGCGCCTCTTGACCCACTGGGGCATAACTACGGCATCTACACCGTCACTGATCAGGACCCAAGGATTGCCAAGGAAATCGCTCTGGGCAGGTGTTTTGACGGCACATCCGATGGCACCTCCAGAATCATGAAGAGCAATATCGGCGTTGGGTTGACCTTCACCTGTTCGGAGAGGAGCACAGCAGAGCAAAGCGTATTTGAGTCCCAGAGGAACTCAGGCCAGCAGTCCATACTGGTAACACCAAGGCAGAGCCCCGCGTACCAAAGGCAGCTGGGAAGCCGCCAAACTACCCAAGGCAGGATCCCAATGAGAGGTCAGCGTCCTTCCTCATACTAGAGCTATAGAGGAGTCTCGGTAAAGTCACATGCATTTGAATAAATATAATCTGAAAGGAACATCTACCTGCAAATAACCTAATTCAAAGCAGGTAGGTGTCATTATTTTTGACACATGATTAAGGTGCCCCCCCCCTTTTTTTTTTTGCAGTGCACCAGAAAGGAAAGATACAAGGTCAAAACTGGGGGCCAGTAGTTGTAGTGGGTTCCTGCCTTATTAAAAGCGTCCAAAAAACAAACAAACAAAAAAACAAAAACAAAAACCAACGCTCTTCTGCCTGACATTAAGCAGCTTCACATGATAGCCTAAAGAGAAGACTAAACACACAATTCATTTTAAGTCATGTACATAAGACATTCTTCTCTTCTGCATCTGCAGACTTTGCCAGCCCAAGTACCTGTACAGTAGTTGGTAACATGAAAAGGAATAAACTGATTTCCTCATACTGAATTCAACTGCAAGGTTTTGTACTTGAAATGTAAGTATTTTATTTATTTCTAGCTTGTTTTAGAATGACTGTATTCAAGCTAAACTAGTGGCAGCTGTGTTTCTAAGAACTCACATGCTTGACAGCACAGAGAAGCCATGCGGATTTGTAGGCTCCACATGGATACAATTACAGCTCTCTCTTGCTTCTTGCATTATTCGAGAGGAAAATCCATGCTCTACAATAGGGTAGATTAATAAAAAAACATCATTTTGTAATTTTGACAATGCTGTATTCCCTGTGTTTGACATGCCCAAGTAAATAAACCACATGTAGAGCTGACCGAAGAATAACCTGCAGAATTTCACCCTTCCTTTCAACAAATGCGTCACAGCTTTTCAATGCAAGACTGATCCTGGGTACAGGAAAGTGGTTTGGTGGGTTGCTGCTGCTCCCTTGAGTCCAGGGCTTTGCCACAGCATGCTGCATTCAGGGAACCAGTCTCCAACTTAAAAGCAGCACCAGAACCATGAGATGTGGAGCGGCAGCAGGTGTTGGGAGATGAAGAGCGGCAGGTCTGGGCAAGAGATGAACTAAGAATGGAGCAGCAGGGCTCCCAGACTGGGACAAGATGGGGGGAATGACAGCAAATCAGGGAATGCAGAAGCATGGCTGGGAGGTGCAGAGACTGGGAGGAGGTAGGATCCCCTCTACATTCAGCAGCAGTGTGCAGGATGCTGCTGAGCAAGAAGCTGCTCTTAGCTGAAAGCAGACGGCCACAGAAGAGGTCAGATAGTGACCTATCTCCAAGTGATCTATTAAGCACATTGCCCTATCAGACCCCTGTGGCCTCCCCCCACTACTTCTAGAGAGGAATCGAGGACCTCACCAGCACAGAATGCACCCTGTGTTTACACCCAAACATACCCCTGTCAACAAGCCTTTTGCGTGCAGGAAAGCCAGTAAGCTTCAAACACTGAAATCTTCACTGAGAGAGATCACAAAAAGGTGGCCAGCGTTCCTGAATGAAAACTGAATTCAAACACATGCTCCAGCGTGGATTTCCCTCTCTCCTACCACTCAATCTTCTCCTACAGGTATGAAGAGAGTTCTGATATAGATCTCCTCTGTGTCTTACCTACAGCTCATGAAGGGTATGGGGAATGCTTCAATAGCCTTTAGGAAGCTCTGGAACAGGTTCTCAGGTCTGACATGGAGCATCTTGGGTATTAAATGCAGAGCTGTGCAGGACTGAGTGCCAATGCAGCCTGAACTATGGTTAAAAAGAAAAAACGACTTATAATCCATGTTTTTACGCAAATTGACAATTATCAAACAGAAACAGAAAAAGAAGAGCTGTGGAATACTCTGGCACATCCTCCTCATACCAATGAATTTAGACTGCGTGTGTTTTCTTTTGTGTCTAGTCTGCTGCAAGGGCTTGGCGCGAGCTTGGGCCAAGGCAGCCAGTGGGGAGCATTAGCTCGGACCTTCCCACAGAGCTCTTGGCTTGCATTGCAGACTCACATAGAAACGTCTCTTCTCTCTGCTCCCCTCCTCCTCTGCAGACAGACATCCAAATCCTGGCCCTGGTTTCATCACTTTGACGGTGAAATAACACAAATGACTTCTACAGACCAACCCAGGAGTTACATGGAGCAAAGCAGGCTCACGATCTCATCCCTGTGCTACACAGGGGCTCACCAGAACCAAACAGCACAGTTTAGGGCTCTTCCTTTTGGGGAGAAAATTCTGTTTAACAGCAATTAAATGGCCACAGCCCTACAGCTTGAAATTCTGCCTATCCATAAAACAGCAAGAAGCATTCCAAGCTTCCCCAAACTGTCCCCCACTGCAGCTTAACTCTGACTTGGAAGAACAAACTTATCTCTGCACTCACTGAGTCCCTGAGCTCTCAGAGAAGGCTGCTGGCATAGTACACTGAGTACAAAGCAAGACAGAGAGGTATCAAATGTGGGTGCTGAAGCACTATCAACAGAAAATAAGCCAAAAACCACCACTCAGTGCTAACCCCTCTTTACCACTGAGCCACCATGCCAAATATATCAAGACAGTTTATCTAGGAGAAAAATTACAATAGGTCCTAACGCCCACCCCTCACACAAGTTTTATGCTCTACTTCAACGTCATTCTGACTTCCAGCGCCTGAGTGCTTGTGTTTATGGTCAGTGCACTGCAGTGTCCTTTCTGCAACCTGAAACCTAATGCACACTCCCACATATCAAAGGAGAGCATCAGCTCTAGGAATGCAGGAAGGCTGTGACTCCGCTCCTCCTTCTGCATTAACTTTCAGACCACCAACCTTGAGAAGCAGTCTAAAGCAGAAGACCTGGCTAGTAACATCAGTAGGTTTCGGGCTAATGACAAAGAAACATCCATTAAGGTCACTTCGTTTCCAACCCTGATGACCTCTCTCTCCTCTTGTTTTTAAGAAAGGGAAAATACTGCCTCCCAGAAGCTATCAGGCTGTCAGCAGTTAGGACAAACACAAGAGCTATTCTCTTCCAGCCTCAACCTCCATATTATTCACAGATTTTGCAAACAACATTTTTAAAAGTCTCAAGTATTCCTTCGATTAATCACCTACGCTTTTTATTTGTAATTTATTCAGCAGAAAACAGGAATAAAGATGTTTCCTAGGAAGCAAGGGGAGTAGTAGGGTTTGATTATAGAACAGATGCATCCAACTGCTAGTCATCAGCATACTAGAAAACATCACTCCCTGCAACATTTACTTGAAATTCAAGATGAAATCATCCCTATCCAGAGAGCCCTTCTGGTATCCAAAGGTTTTGCAGTTCTACCAGTAATTTGGCTTCAGTGATCTTAAACTGAGCCGTAGCGGATGTTGGGCCTATGAATACCTCTGCTATGTTTTTTCCCTCCAAGAGGAGGACAGCTGTTTTATTTCATTAGTATCACTTTCCAATTGCTAGGGTGGCTGTACTTGACCTCAGCAGTGGTCCTGGGGATTGAATCACCATGTCTATGTTCCAGAGTCAACCTTGACACGCTATTCCACACCTCATCAGTGAATGCCCCATTTTTGTTTTGTCTGTTCTGCAAAAATAATCAGATTTTCATTACCTACTGGGTTAAATCCCTACAGAGCTAGGCGAAGGCAAAGTTTCCAGAGAGACATTTTGGCTAACAGCTGCCTGGGGAACACCAATTCTCTTTAAAGCTTCTCTACCATGTCAAAAATAGCATGTCAAAAATTTCCTCTATAAAAAAATAAATTAATCTTAGCCTCTTTTCCTCCATAAAACAACGGGGGTGAAGTTGTGCACACTCAGAGCTAGGACAATTAACTGTTAAGCTACAAAGAACTGTCTAATCTTTGAAAACCTCTCATATAAAAAGGAATTCTGAGAAGATTAAATTAAAAAGCTATAGGTATCCTGGCTACAACATGGTTTAGATATTATTTCGTATTAAACAACTGACTGAAGACATTCTGAACCAGGTTTTTCAAGATGACCTGCCCAGTTGACCGTTTTTCCCCCTAAGAGATGCAGTGAGCACCACCTACTGGGTTTCTGAGTGCACAGCACCTCAAACTCCCTGAAAGACAGGGAAACTCTTCACTGTCACCACACGCTTTAGAACTGAAATTACCACCTGCCACCAGTGACTAACAGCAACAGATCTCACACAAGGCATAATCTAAAACTGTCAGAGAGAGATGTACAAGTTTCCCTACAGATTCTCTCTGATGCTAACATTTAATACAGTCACTGCTAGTTGGAAGTTGATATTCCAGCGAGCAGCATTAACGTCACCCAGCAATAACATTGCTTTTCTCCAAGTCATTTTGGAAATGCATGCAAGGCTACACTGTGCCCACTACTCTGATGAAAGGAGTTTGCTCTCTGAATAATTTAAACATAGCAGAAGAGTGGAATGGCATTTTTGGTAAATTCTGAAGTAATTTCAGAGGATCTTTCTTTGGACCCACACCAGGATACAGATACAGTTCTTCTTTGCTATTATGATGCCAGAACAGGTTCAAAAAAAGCAAAGGAGACTAATTAAGTTAAAAGAATTTCCAAGGAATTTTCTCTAAAGTTTTAAAATTTCTGCAGCGCAAGTTGCACCCCTGAGTCTGCGGTGAGAGACAAAGGAAATTCTCCACAGAAGCCCGACTTCCACCATACTGTTGTTTCCAGCTTTTGACTTGCATTCACGGGCTTGGATTTCTTGGAGGATCATGTGTTCTGGAAAGCCTGTCAGAGACAGATTAATTGTTGGACCAATGGCAATGAAAGAAAAACACTGCAGCATCTGCTGTAACAGATGCTTCTTCAGAAACATTTTAATCCATGTTATATAACACTTTTTTTTTTTTTTAGATTTTGCTTTCTTTCATTCAGTGAGTCACACTCAAGCATATCAAGCTCCCGTCACCTTGATATGTCTCACATATTCAACTCATGACTTTAGTTTTAACTTTCACACAAGTGCTTGAAAATGCATGAATGATCAGAAAAGTCTAAAGAGCCAAAAGGACAAGCAAAAGAGGATGTATGCTGCAATATTTTTTTTTCTTTTTAGGCTTACAAAATTTCTGTGATATTGCTGTAAACATGAAGCAAACAGAATGGTGTGTCCCTAAGTCTGAATAGCTCCAGTGACCCTACTTGTACTTCAGCAGCATTTGGAAAATGATGGAATGAATTGAGCAAATAATGCTACAGCAGCTCCTATGATCCGTCTGGTCTTTATTTTGCTGTTCTCTTCGCACTGTTATTTCACTTTTAAGACAGAAAAAAATGTAAGAAGAAGAGTTGTCAGTTTTGGGGTTCTTCACATGAAATGTTCCTTCTTATATCTGCCAGTAACCAAAGGCAGGCTGAGGAAAAGCTCAGATTAGATAACAGTTCCTCATTGGGTAAAATCTCTTACCAGAGAGAGTATGACAGCAGAACATGAATTTCCTGGATGGATGTCAGACATTAAATCCAATATATTCTAGCATATCAGAACAAAAAGGAGAAGGGAGAGAAGACAATCAATATGACTAAATATAAAAGGTAAGAAAAGGATCAGAAAACTAAAGATATTAAAGAAAAATATCTATTGAACAAGGCGAGTGACACTAAGGAGTTTATAGATTAGAAACTTCAAGTTATTCAATATTTTCATCAAGGACCAGAATGTGGCTTATCATCAAAAAACACTCCTGTTGATAGAAAATATGTAAGAAAGAAGAATATATATAAATTACCAAGAATAGAAAACAAAAAAGGAACGGCTGATCACATGCAACACCTGACTGCTCAGAAAACCCCATCTAGCAAACAGAACAGACAAAAGCAATTGACCTGCTCTGCACAGCTCCAAGTACAGCATTTTATCAATAAACTGCAAATTCCAGTCAGAAGTACAGGACACTTTGTGTTAAGAGTAGTTAACTATAAGAAAACTATCACAGACAGGAGAAGATTCTCCAGATACTCTTAGTTAAAGCATAAGTTATTCATCTCAATGTATGGACACAAAAGTAAACTTTAAGGGTCCACAAGAAAATCAAACTGTCAGTGAGCATTAAACTTTGAGGTAAAGCCTAGACAAATCACATCTGTTAATTTCACTGGAAAATATTCCATAGATAAGTATTGCCAAAGCTGTACGTAAAAAAAACACTGCACAGATACTCTCTTGCAAGAAACCCTATCAGAGATGAAGATATTTGACAACTGATACAGCAATGAAGCAGGGTTCTGTCCTTAGAATCTCGCTTTTGTGAAACTACATCTGAATTACAGAGAAGCAAGGACTTCAATATTTCTAAAGTAACTGTGCACAGCTTATGCTGAAGAAAGTTATACTGAAAGTCCTCAAAAATAAATGGAAAGCACTGTATAAAAATAAATTTATTACCCAACAGCAGAAACAGGAATTTATTCACTGTCTTCAGTATTCATAGAGATTCTCTTCCTTAATGGGGAAAAAGAAATGAACATCGTCAGGAACCCAAGAAGAAAATATGCAGATGACAGTAACGTCCAACGTTTTGGGGAGGAAAACCCTTAACCATGTTCAATGTTATAGGTGGGCATTGAAATATTTTATATTACTATTAACTTACAGACATCTTTTTCCACATTTTAAGATACATCTATTGTTTTATATCCTGCGCCAATATTTCCCTCTCTTTGAGAGTCTTTTTCGCCGTGCTAAGTTTGAGTGTTTGAAATCTGCACTCCTGATGAACTGTTCTCGAGTTCTGCTGGAACCAAGAGTGCATATACCCGTTGTAGAAGTCAACTGCTGTAAGCTTCTTCTTTAACACGACTGTTTTGATTCCAACCCAGCTTTCCTAAAAATAAAAACAAAAAACTGGCATGTCTTCCAGTTTCCATGTTTCCAAAACTGAACACATTCTTCCATGTTTTAAATACGATAATCTTTAGCTCTTACTAGGTTCACTTACAGAACACATTTTATTTAGTGTCATCAACTTGACATTACAAGTCAAAATTCTCACTTGCAAATGAAAACCCTGTTAGTGGAAATTAAAAGGGCTTTAAGGTATCAAATAAAAAGACTGACGCTAATCTAAACTAGTTCAGTGAATAATGATGGACAATTAAGACAGAAGCTAAGCAACACAAAGATATTTAAAACCTCATATAAAACAACCAGAAGCCTACCTTGCAACGAGCTACCAGTGTTTGGGACACTCTATGGTATAGCAGTGAACCAGGAACAGCTCCATGGTCATTTAATACTTGATCTAAAAGCAAAGCAAGACTGTCTTGCATTTTTATGTAAACAAGTAAAAACAGTTTGAAGCACTTACGTCTCTGAAGTATAACTACCTTGAATTACTATTTTGGTCAAAAATATTTTTTTGTATTCTGTGTTTTATTACACAGAAATGAGCAGGACAGAATCAGAACAGTCACTCTCTAAGCACTGCTCCCTATCTCATCCACAAGCAGCCATTAAGCCCTGTGTGCTTTGGTACAGCACTCAGAGCACACAAAGCTCTCGGACTCACAGGCGACTACAGAAAATGGTTTAAGCGATAGTACACACAGGGATAGCTTTCCTCTTGAGAGATCCACAGACAATGGCATTAGAAGAGCATCTCTTAACTCATTATAAGATTAAAATCCTCAAATCTCAGGATTCACAAGACTGCCTGCTGTTCTCTGACCATCATCACAAAGCAGGAACATCCTTAAAATCCATCTTATGCTCATCTTTGGGCTCAGAAACTTACTACACTCTAAGCATATGCGAGACTTAGTTCTACTGGAGTTGCAGAAAGCAGTACTTGTTTAGTACAATCATGTAAAATCTTCAAGTTAACACTTATTAAGACAGAAGAATTTACCTTAACATTAATTTAAGAGTACGTACCAGCAAAACCAGGAATATTATCCACTTCTACGAAATCCAGAAGTTTAACAGTACTACCCTTCCAGAGCGTCTGCAAAGGAAACTTGGAAACAGAAGCAGATGACACACAGACCATTTTCATGATTTCTATGCAACTGTCTAATTTTATTTTTTTTCCCAATATGCAAGATATCTATGATAATAGCATTAGGGGAAAAAAAATTAGATACGTGTCCAGGTAGGATACTTTCTTTACTATATCTAGCTTTCCTTGTTGTTCTTCTCATTGACAAGCAAACCATTAGCATATGCAGTAACTTATTAACCAACTACCTACAGTAGCTGTTCAGTTGTACTCTTAACTGTCATGCAAAGACGTCATTACAGTGTTCTGAAATCCTCTCAAATGCATCAGTAGAAGTCTCAGAGGTAAGGAATAAAAACAAAGCTATCAAGCTAATTTCAGACTTGGGATCAAGTTCAAGAAAATTCTCATCAGCTCTAACTCCAGCTCTAACACTAAGCTGCCCTGGGACCTTACACAGATTCTAGGGTTTAGAGGCTAAGATAACTAAACTTGAGTTTTAGTCGTAAGTTAAAATATCTAAGACAAACTCACACTGGCTGGAAGACACAAAAAGGGTAAAAAAAATCCACTCTCTTACCATACTTCCTATGGCACGATGCAGACGAATTATTTGTGCAGCAGTTTGCTCTTCCCACTTTATACAACTCTTAGCTATAGATATTTTAGGAGCTAGGAGTAAAAGAAATAAAAAGACTTAGTATTTTGTCTTGCATCTTTTTGCAAACAAATAGCTGTACTGTTTTTCTCCTGACCAATGGAAGGTTCACAGTCTACCCACAGGTACTTTACAAAATCTTTTCTCCGATTGTTGTCCAAAAAAAAAAAAAATCAAGCTGGCTTACTTATACTTTATTCCCAGTTGCCCTCTTAATTACCCACCACAAACTTATAATGTATATTTACAGGCACAGCTGAGCACTTTTGTTAGTGTTACAAACAAGAAAAACAAACTGGCTCAGATTTTGTGACATTGCTAGAGATTCTGATATTGTACATGAAATTTCTGGAAGAAAAAAAACAAACAAAAAACCCAAATGTAGCAAATTTGAAGACAAATTCTGAAGCATTTTCCCTCTGACTTTAAGCCAGAGGCAGCAGTTGGGAAACCATATTGAAAAAAGTATCTAAACAAATAAAAACACAGCACAGCAGGAAGTTTTTTTAGCTGATAAAAAACGAAGAAGTTGCATTACATAGAATGCGTACCTACCAAATGTTACTCCTTCTTTTGGTTGCTCTTTTTTATTTTCTAAACTTTCAGGCAAGTTTTTCAAAACAGACAGCAGCTGCAAAATAAATTTTTTGTACTGAATATTAGCAAATCTGAGCATATTTACTGACAGTAACAGTAAATCCAAGACATACAAATACAGTACTTAATATTTCACCAGTGAAACTTTCTCATAAGCCTTCAGAAAATTGAGTCACTATATTCAGAAGCCTTGTATCACATACACAAACATAGCAAAGGCATTCTTCCTACTGAATCACAATTAAAAAACCAAGTATTCTTTTCTGGATGATCAGCACTCTGATGTTAACCCTAGAACAGCATGAAAGCCGATTTTTAAGCTGAAAAAGCAGATATTCATTTCAATAAAAGAAACAACTGCCCTGTTTCCACACAAAGCATGCAAGTTCTTCACTTATTAGAAAAGCAACACACAGAACCAACACTGACAACTTATCAGATACCACCTAGCTTTCCTCTCAGCAAGAAAAATGTTCACAAACACTGAATTTCAGATCACTCTCCTCCTAACAATTGCAGTCAACTCAAACAAGATTATAAAGAACAGTTTACACATGTTAAAAGCAAGGTATTAATCAGAAGTGACACTAGCTTGCATGACTTTACCATGTTTGCACCCATCTTTGATAATATCTCTTCCAACTCCTTTGTAGTACAGTGGGGAGGAACAGCAAACTCTTCTTGCTTAATAATTGGACCTATGTCAAACCTACAAAGCAGAAAACATACAAGCTTACTGGAGGAAAAACTTAATTAACAGTTCAAAAGCGTACATTAATCACATTAACTCAGTTACTCATTACCTTTTGTTTGCTTACTTGATGGTGTGAGAAAACTGAAGTTTTAATGTTTGGTTCACATGGCAAAACAAGGAAAAGAAAATTGGATATATCTCGGCAAGCAAGATTCGAGCTTCAACAATACAAAATTTACAGTTCAGAAGTATAAGACTCCAGAAGAAACAACCTGAAATACTCAGAAGGAATTTTTCCACACTTGCCTGAGATCTACTGTCAGACAAGCATCTAACAAAGAAAAGATCAAACTGTGATAATAACGTGTTTTCACAAGCCATCTAAGCCAGAGTTTGTACTAAAGCTAAAACAGATGAACTCTCTTGTCCCTAGACAGGCAGTTTCTTGCTCTCCCTTACACTCACAGGAAGTTATGGGCAACCCTGAAGTCTGAAAACTCACTCTTTTCTGTAGTGTCGTACCAAACCTATCAATCCAGATGTGCGACTATTTGTTCTGTGTCTGCTCCCTTTAATGACGCTAAAAATTAGAGAACAGGGTTGAGATTGCTACTGCTGGCAATATCAACATAATCAAAATAGGCTGAAGGCATGACCAGAACTGCACCCTAGGCTGCTACAATACAGAGAAGTCCTTTTAATGCACTTGTATGACATCATACTTTGTCTTTAGCCTATTTCAGAAACAAAGTAACTTCAATATTAGCTACACATTTAAAGAAGCAGATTACTGGGAAGCAATTTGTACAAGAAAAAGCAGCATTTTGACTAGCATGACTACCGAATATTTCCATCAATAAAGACTAGCTCTTAAAAACTTTTTTAAAAAATGCAGCAGCCTAGAGTGCAAGTTATACAACTCATTAAATACTGTATCTGTGGGAAGTCTCATATGGAAGTTTCTAATACTGAAATTTGAAACACACACACTCCAAGGAAACTAGTGATCATATAGAACAGTAGCAGCGAGTTGTTTTGGGAAGCACGTCTAACATACCTCTTTGGTCTTATTTCCATAATTGTCACCCCAGTCACTTTGTCACCATGAAGTACCGTGTGGACTATCGGTGCAGGACCACGCCACCGTGGGAGACAGCTGGGATGGACATTCAGCACACCACTGATTTAAAGTATTTTAAAGTTAGAATAGGAACAGTAACTGAAACATACATAAATGGGTGTGCAACATTTACTACACTGAAACTACCCTATTAACTACCTGCTCAGACCTTCCGAGGTGTTACTCGTTTAAATATACACTTTAAGGAAAATTCAAACTACATAACACTCAGCCTCTCAGTGAACACAGGAAGGAGAGGAAAGGAAAAAAGGTAAACATATTATGCTGAACATTCTCATAGATCTCCAATATAAGGAACCTCACACTGATAGAAGCAGGACTTAGACTAAGCAGATGACCTCAGGGAAGAAGTTCACCTCACCTGCTACAAGACACAGGTGCTGTACACTGACATTCAGAAGTAGAGCCCAGCTTTGCTAAAGAACCAGTGATAGATGTCTTGTCAACTCACTTACTATGGGAACTGCAGAATAAGGTCCTCGCTTAGGAGACGTCCAAATGATGCCACCACACCAACATCAAACTGCCCAACAGGCCCCGTGTGCGGCCACTCATGAACAGGCAGCTGGAGCTCCTGGGCACAGCTCTTCACAGGCAGGTTCCTGGGCAGGCGGGAGGGCAGGGTCACCACCTCCAACCTGGACACGAGTGAGTCCTTGCTGGGCTCCCTGAGGTGGACAAAGCACTGAAGGACTCATGCAGGCAGAGCTAAGGAGAGACAAAGGCTGGCTCACACCCACCCCTTGTTGTGGTCCTGTGTCTTTCCACAATGCCTGCCTCTCCAAGTCCTATCCCCTAGACAGTCCCCAGCCTCCCAACCCCTGCCACCACCCCCAACCCCCTCAGCATCCCAGGCTTCCCCTTTTGGTCCCTGGTCCTTTCACCAATCTCCACAGTCCTTGCCCACACTCCAAACCGCGGCCCCTTGTAGTCCCTGCTTCTTCTCCATCGACCCACACAAGACCCCACGGGCCGTGTCCCGCTCTGTGGTCCCTTGCTTCCCTTCCGCAACAACCCACAGGCCCTGCCCTCCTGCAACAGCCCCTGAACCCCATCACCAGCCCCCACCACCTCCCATTCCTCGGTGCCCAGCCCAGCAAACCCCTCTCTCCCTGCGCCCGCTGGCCCCGCTCAGCCCCG
>VXAL01010990.1:117700-159459 GCA_013399475.1 Chauna torquata | reverse complement strand
CGGCGCTGCCTCAGGGCGAGGTTTTACTTCGCGGGTAGCGCTGCCCGAGCCCGGCGAGGGAAAGGCCAGCGGTCCCGGGGTGCGCAGCCAGGCCTCAGCCTCGGCCTTCCGCTCGCTCGGGCTGCGCACCCCGAGCGCTGCCTCCAGGCCAGGGCTCTGTCTCTCGTCCGCCACCGTGCCGCCCGAGCGAGCCTCTCCCTGGCCTTCGTGACCGTAAATTGGCTGCTGGGCCTCAGTGCAAAGATAATGCGGAGAAATGTCCGGGGCAGAAAGGGGTGTTGACGCTGCAGCCACTGATTTTCCCCTAGCTCCAACGCAGATGGGTGGCTGCAGTGTTCGAGAAGTTAATTTCTGTGTCTGGCTCTGCGGACAGCTTTGTTTTAACAGTGATGATAATTTGAAGAATGTTTTCATGTAAACCACAAGGTCAGGATAATCACTTAAAGAACTGTCTTCTCCCATAACATAAGAAACAAAGTATTTTATCATTCTGCTAAGAACATTCTTTTCCCTCATGGGAAGATGGTTTGTTTGAGTAGATGTTCATTTAATGTAAGTTACATACACAGTTCCTTATACATCTAAATCACAATATATCCTAGTGTCTTTGACACTAGGAATTTCTAAAACAGTACATGAGAATCTGGGAACAATTTATGTATGCCAGTGAAAACATGTAAATGATGTGGAAATATGAGGACAGTTTATGTCAGAAGGATACACCAGGGAAGGATCGTTAAGGAGCACAAGATCTTTTGCCATGTTAAATGGCGCTATGCATTTTTCCTCCCTGTTTCACATCTGTTTGGCCGCCATTAGTGCTCTTTTTCTCTCTGACGTGGAAGATGCATCCGTCTCCACTGGTAGAAACACAAGAGAACTAATGAGAAAGTGGAAATGAGAGAGATAGTAAAAGAGTCAAGCAATCCTAACTGTGGCAGTTATGTCCCTACACCCTGAGAAAAGGAGTATACCAAATACCAAGGTAATTTCCCAGTTGAGCATCAACACATAAAAATCAATTGCTGCAGAAAGCTTAATTCTCTATTACTTGTGGAGCCCCATGAAAATCTTCGGTTTAGTCACATCCAGCCACTCTGTGCAATTCCAGCCAGCTCATGTCAGGGTGTACAGATGAAAGGATATAGTAAAAAAAAATAGATTTGAAAAAGAAAAAAAAAAAGATAAACAAGAGGGTAACAAGGATAAAGGAATGGCTTCTGTTCAAGAAGAGATTAAAGCAACCAGCATACTTCTGCTTGGAAAACAGATATGGGGAGACGGGCAAGCTAGCAGTCTGATCATTAATAGTATGGGGCTGGTAAACAAGGAACAATTAGCTGTTGCATAAAACTAGGAGATTAAAAAAAGTATTATCAGGCACTTAATGGTATCAGGCTCCACAAGAGAGGAAGTAGTGTTTTACATGTGTGTAATTTGACCACATAATTATCTCAGATGCTGAAAATATTCGTGGTTTCCAAAAGCAGACAGAACAATTCATGGAAGAAAGGCTTGCAGACGTGACTAGCTGTGCAGCAGCCAGCTTAGTTCTGAAGCACAGGCTGATGAGCTGAGAGGGTATCGCTTCTTCTCATCACTAGCATTAAGCTTTTGCATGGACTAAACTGAAGAAAACATTCTGTGTCGTGCAGGAGAATACCAGCTCCCTGGGATCCTGAGTGAAACCCTGCATTTATCACCAACACTTCATGGCCTTCAGAACGGCCAGAAACATACCGCGCGTGTTTGGATGGCCCAAGCACCGTCCAAAAGCTGGCAATTCAAACCCAGCACTCAAGTGCTGCTCAGTGTTAAACCTCTTGCTGTTGGATCCCGGCACAGGAACCACTGAAAGTGCCAGTGGCACATCTCCGCTGTGTAAGGAGCTTTGCCTTCTGTCTGAACAGAAGTGAAGTGAACTTAAGCCTTGGAGAGGTATTCTCAGTTCTGTCAGTAGTTAAGGCTCCTGGAAATACTGAAAGTCCATGCTGAGTTTTTGCCAGACTTACTCATGAAATAATTAATGTTTCATTTGCATTACACTTATGAAGTGGACTTAAATTCACTCCATAATACTTACTCCCAAGTAATCCATCCTCAGCTGTGATACGACTTTATAATTCCAACAGTCTATCGTTTAGCATTATGCCTTGTCTATGGTGTATGTGAATTTTAACTGAAGATTTATCTGGATGTAAATTTTTACAGCAGAGTGAAAGCAACAATCTGACTGTTTCACAAAAAAAAAAAAAAAAAAGCTTTCCTGCTGGATTTGAACTCTGCTTTTGTACATGGAAAAAAAAAAAGAAACGGAATGTTTAGTTATTCTGTAACCAGGCATTTCGGGTCAAAGACACAGAAGGGATCAAAAAAGATAAGCAAAATTAAAACATCAAGGTCAGAGGAGTTCTTGCTAAGAGTAGTGAGGACAAATCTGAGGAGGAAGCAGAACACAAATCAACGTCCTATCTACACTTTGCTTCCTAGCCAAAGACACTGAAAGTGTCTCCAAGAAATAAAAAGATATCTACCATTAAAGAGTGCCAGTGTTGTCAAGAGAAGCATGAAATAAAACACTCACAGCGGTTACTGAAGAGATTGCTTCTGGGCGCCTTCACTGTCCTCTGGAGAAGGAGAGGATTACTGGGAACAAGCGCCCACTGTTACCAGCAGGAAACTGGTTTTATTTCCACATACATCATGCTGAGTCCTAAAGGTACCATGGCCACGTACCTGCATCCTGCCAGTGTTTGGGGGGGTGAGGTGTGAAATAGGAACTGCTTTGCTGGTGCACTGATCCTTTTCGCTGGCCCATGCCACCCCACCCAGGGGAAGCGGGGCAGCCAAGCGGAGGCAGCCCATCTCTTGACCAGGGCTGTTGGATTTGGAACTGGTGCAGTAGGGCATCAGGGGTCTCCCGCGCAAGAGGTGCTTTTGGACACCTCTTCTGCAAACAGCACAGAGGCAGGACAGGACACAGACTGCTGCGGAGCTGCTGAGGCTGCCCCGACTTCCCAGGGGCTGCAGGCACTCTGTCTCTGCTGATCAGGTTTCTGCATGTGGCTTCAGAGGCTTCAGGTTAGGGAAATGTGGGATATACCATCGCGCCCAGCGTCAAAACAGCTCTAAAAGAAAGGTTTTTTTGCCTTTTTTTTTTTTTTTGAAATTAAAATATAGCTGCATAAGTCAAGCTATGTAGCAACTTGGGATGAAAAGAGACCTTCTGGGGCTTTGTACCCCTCTCCTGGTCCAGCCACCTCTTTACTGTGGTTAGCGTCTCCATCCTTTTACTTGGAGACTGCACTGCACTGGCCAGGCGTTGTTCTTTGTGCCTTTCTCAGAGAGTTTGGTTGTGTAGGTGGTGGGACCACTTCTGGCCCATTGATATACACCCTCCCTGGCGATAGGAACGCTCACAAGGATGCTGTGGAAACATGTCGCCTAGTGTGATGGCATTTTTTAAATGATCCAGCTGGAAATGAGGAGGAAAGAGCGCGATTTACAGCATGGCGTGATGTCCCACCTCACACTGTTTCCCTCAGCAGAGGGGAGCTCTCGTTTCCCAGAGTATGCGTTTCTGAGTGAGAGCTCTGACCCAAGTGCTGCCAGGCTGACACTGAACAGTGAAGCATCTCCGTTTGGGGAGTACGCATGTCTGCTGGATGAATTTTTGCAGGGGCAGCCAGAGGAAGCTCTGAGTCGGATGTAGAGTGGGATTCAAAAGATTAATCCTTCTGGAACAGGGCTGCAATGCCAAAGACACTTTATTTCAAGCTGGAGAACACCGAGAACAGGATGAACATATGGAGACTGTGCCCATCTCCCATTAAGCTTAACCTAACCAGCGCTAGCTGTGTGTGCAGAGCCCATCACTGAGAGGTATCCAGCTTGGCTTGCAGCAGCTTCATCCAGGGATCAGATAGTGCAGCGAGGCAGCGCCGAAAAGGAATCCTTCTTCCCAAATGTGACTGGCACAGAAAGACAACACATGAGCCTTGTCTTGCTGCAAAACCTCTTAGTAGTCTGTTGGCTTTGCCAACTCAGTTGCCCAGTGCCTGTAACAGGGATGGCACAATCTCTGATGGGTGCTTTATGCTTTGTCTGCAAAACCAGTCACTCCTTAAGATGCTCTGAGATCCTTAGAATGACCATTTCCTAAAAAAAAAAAAAAAGCTAGTATCTGCTTTTTCAGGGCATATTTCCTTTATGCAGTGAGGACTGAGCCAGGCAGAATGAACAGAATCACTTATTTTAACCCCAGGGTAACTTATTACAGAGTGTCATTTTACTCGACATGCTCTTTTAATACTGATTATGCCAATAGCTTGAGCAAATAAACTGGAAGTTCCCTACGGTTCATTCTTTGGGAAAAGGTCGTTCACCCTGTGCTGTAAATGGACCCACTAAAGAGGTGTGTTTTTTCAGGGACTGGAGAGAACCTCACCTGTTGGACTAGCCTTCGCACATGACTCAGGAGCAGAATGAATCACAGCTTGTAGCATACCAAGAGGAGGAGGACAGAGAACGTTGTCGCCGTAGTAAGGCGCTGACGGGTGCTCGAGGGAGACGTTTTCAGATGTTAGGGCTTAAAGAAGAAATGTAGCTTCCTCTCTTCTGGGAACTGCGTGTTTCTGGTAAGTTAGCTGAGATTAACTGACATTCCTGGTGTGCTAGCTGGTGGGTTAATTTATAGCTATCATTAAATAAAAGTTTATTTATTTATTTTGGTTAGAAAACTTAGATCCTTGAAATTTTAAGTAAAGGCTGCATGACTTGTTTAACAAGAGACTGAATGGCAAGGAAGAAGCAGGCTGGGATAATTGCTGCATATAAACAGCCTGGAAAGCAGTCGAAGGAAAATATCTAATATAACTTAAATTTGCTGTTTAACTTTTGACTTTACAAAGGTTGGAAAATAGTAAGGTCTGCTTTCTTGTTTCAGTATTTTAATACTAAACATTTTTCTTGTGTTCTTTAAGTGAACTCAGTCCTCAGCATACCTTTATATATACAAACCCATCCACTTGTGTCTCCGTGGTGTGACATCGTATATCCTGTATGAAACCCAAAGACATGGCATCCCACTTGGTTCATGTATTTGGAATAACTGACACATTTTAACACAGTCAGTTAAGGCAACCACCAGAGTCTGGATGACAAGAGGAGACCAATTTACATTTAGAGAAGACTAATTTGCTTGAGGTATCGTAGGATGCTACCAAATTCCACAGATCCTGGTTTTGAACAAGAGGATTTGGGACGGCATTGGCAAGTGACTCTTTTTTCATGAAGTACATGCAGCATACAAATTTTGCAGCTTTCAATGTGAAAATCCCATTTGCAAAATGAAAAAAAAAAAGATGAAATTATTCAGGCGTGAACATAAACTCAAAATAGCACAAGCGAAATGTTTCCTTGAGAGGTGCTGGCCTATTTATTCCTTCCACCTCCTTCCATACGTGCTTAAAATGCATGAACTTTCTTTTATTTGTGTTCCCTGTGTTTTACCCAAGCTGAGAAGCAGCCTCTGTCTTCAGAGGGCTGAGAGACCAAAGCCCACGGCTTAGAGTTGTCTAAGGCCTGGATCTAAAGGTTTGTTCCCATCCAACAGCGGCCAGAGTGACTACTGAGACACAAGGGCAGGGGAGCAGTGGAGAAGGCATCACTCGTACTCTCTCACCTTGTATGGTGGAGCAGTGCTCGCCCAAGCTGGGCTATGGAAAGCAGAGCAGAGCAGCTCTTCAGGGCAAGCTGCAGGAGGTGACTTTAGAAGATCCAAACTCTCCAGAGTGTGTCCAGCCCTGTTGTGGGGCTCACTGTTACCTGGTCCTTATAGGGGAAACTGGTGGTGCAGGCAATGTTCTGGATCCCACCGGTCAGCCACACGTGGAGGATTGACAGCCCAGAGGGAGCTCTCTGCTGGAATAGATACACCGACCTGAGAGCACTTTGTTTTGAAGCTTTGGTGAATGAAACTTCCAAACTAGTCTGGTCAGTTCAGTGTGGATGTCAAAGATCCTTACAGTAACAGGGATTTCCTTTAGAGGCTTTTACCTACGTTTCCTGTTAATACAAGATAAATACCCATTCTGCTACTGTATTATTCCTGAGAGGCTACTTTTAGTGGCCTTCTGGTGTGCCCCTGCTGTGCATGGCAGCGTCAGTGTAGATGCTAGGAGGTGGCCTGCAAGTTATGAAGCACCTTAGGAGAAAATCAGCAACATGCATGTCAATTGTTCCTGCTTGAGCAAATGATTATGATTAGACATAAGCCTTGCACAGCAAGATTTAACACATTCAAGTGGCACCTCTTATTAGGGTGTAGCAGACTTGGAAGTTGGTTTCATTGGCACCAGCACTTTATTTCCTCTTTCTGGGGAGTGATCCATGCGAATAGCTAAAGCTTACCTGGCCTGTAAGGTGATTGGCATACCTAACTGCAGGGAGCAACTTAATTTGTATTTTCTGAAATACAGAGTCAAAGTGGACTGCGTGAGATATTTCAGTCCTGTCCTCAAAGCATCGCTAACAGGCAGTTTTCTGGCAGCGGGAGCAAGCCTGCATGCCTGGTTGGCTATAAAATGTGAACTTTGAATTGTGAAGACATTGAGAATGGGGGGTGGAAATAGTAGCAATCATTAGGTCTGTAACCGATAGGACACAAGCTTGCCTGAGGAGTCAGCAGGAGCGTTATTGACATGCCTGGCACCACGGAACATGCTTGTGAGCGATTTCCAGGGAACAGTTTCAGACAGTGCCAGGCCATGCTATGCCATTTCCTAAAAGTTGTGAATAAAAGTTGTGAATATCAGGCAGTCACAAAAGTCAGTCTTCGTATAATAGTTAGTCACCTGTGGGGCCAGCATGTCATTCACCTACAAGTGGGCGAGAGTTCAGACAAGGCCAGTGAGCTGTGACAGCCTCGCTCCTCTCTCGTGGCTGAGCAGTGGACGGTCTTACGTTCTTATGGTCTCAAGGCAACTCGCAGCGGATAATTTTCCTTGCCTCTGACCCCATTCTTTCCCTTGGCAGTCATTAGTCCTCCATCTGTGTTCATGCTAGCCCCTGCTGTGAGCCCATGCTCAAGCCTCTTCTGCCCACAGGTAGCTCAGCTCAGGGACAGGCCAGCTGGGTGGCCATGTAGGGGCATTCAGGTGTCAGAATGCCTCCACTCATGCTGTTCTTCTACAGGCAGTGTGGACATAACTGCCCGAGCTCACTTGGCCTTGCCTGCGTTGTGGACTGGGAGGGCAGAGGAGACACAGTCAGGCCCTGGGGACGGGGCCAGGGAGACTGGAAAGCCCTCTGCACAGATCAGATCCCTCCAAAGGAGGCTGAATAATTGAGTTGGACAAGCAACTATAAAACCTGGATTGATGCCATTGACAAATGAGGGACTAAAGGTCAAGGAGGAGCTTTCTGCTTCCCTGAGGGATGGGAGATACCTTTGCCTCAATGGCAAGCTGGCTATTCCTCCTGTTGTTGCTGAGCCCTCTGCTCCCTCGTCTCCACACCCTTATTGTGCCATCCCTGGGTTGTCAGCAGATCATCACGGTCCACAAAATACATATTCTCTAGGATCATGGCAGGGGAGCGAGGAAGAAGCCAGTTATGTGGGGAGGTGCTGGCTCTAGCAGCCAAGCTCGTGTCTGTATGGGGTCCCCCAGGTGAGGGGTCCCACCCTAGGCAGCAGACCCTGTGCCAGACCCACTCTGCTGTCGCCTCAGTGGCTCCCAGAGTCACTGTCTGTGTCTGCGCCCCATCCTGGCAGCTCAGACTCGCATCCGCAGAAGAGATGCCACAGTTGCACAGAAACATCAGGTCCCCTCTCTGAATACAAAGCTGGAGCAGGGAGGGGAATCAGCATGAGCACAGGGTTGTTTAAAAGATCATCACTTCTAGCTATACTTTTGTCTCATCTTCCATAGACACCAGAAGAGAAATGTGCTGGCCTGCTCTCTCCCCTCCCTCTGCATGGTAACTTGTGTAACTTCCAGGGCTCCGACTGATAAAACCTGTGGCACCACACGGTGGGAGCTACCAGAAGACACTGCGAGGTTATCCCTCACCTCTCACCTCTCTCTCTTTCCCAGGCATCTGCACACTGAAGGAACGCTGGCGAAGCTGTGATCCATCGCAGCTGCACATACAAATATGGAGTTACTCTGGATGATCCCATTTTTCCTGCTGCAAGGTAAAGTCTTGGCTTAGAGGACAGCAGTGTGGGTAAAGTAGGTTATATATGCCAAGCCTGTGCCTCTTCACAGACTCTCACCCACTCCGGGCTCAGCAGGGGTTACAGGACACTGTGCAGGGCAGGTTCACAAGAGCTGGAGGTACACGTGCAAGAGTTTCCAGCATTGTTATATGACCTTATGAACACCTCACTGGCTGAGGGCAAACACCTCTTTGTGCACGTGTACAGGTAGTATTACGGCAAAGGCATGCATGCATGGACCTCTCCAAGACATAGACCCCTTCTCCTCAGTATACACCAGCAGCCTGACTCACCCATGGGGAAAGTTGCACCCTAAGCCTTTGCTCACAGAAGAATTGCAACCTCTTTGACACCATAGAAGGCACCTGGCTGTCACAGAGGTGACACGCTCATATTGTGACAGGGTGGCCACGCTCACATTCTGGTTTCTTTGCAGAAGCTGAAGCTTTTCTGATGAAGAATGCTAAACTCAAGCTGTGTTTACAAGCCAGCCCGATGGATGGGAATTTACTGCTAGAGGATTGTAATCCAGCATCAGATTTCCAGGACTGGTCTTGGCAGGGCGATTCTTTGATGAATCACGGCACACAGACCTGCCTCTCTGTGGTGGAGGCCAGCAGAGTGCAGACAAGTCCCTGTGACAGTGCAGGCTACACAGGCTGGGACTGCTCGAATTCATTGTTCTCTCCTCTGGGCAGCAGCCAGGGCTACCTGGTGGCAAACAGGAAAGGAGTCGCTCTCGATAACGTGAGAGGTCTCAAGGCTCAGTGGCAAGGTGTCACAGAGAGAAGTGTGTGCGAGGAGAAGGCAGGTAAGTGCTGCCCACCAGGGCCCAGTGGTACGTGCCAGGGAACGTGGGAGGGCACACTCAGCATCCTGGGGTCTTTCCAGCCCTGGATGCCCCAGTATAATGGGATCTGCAGAAACACATCAGCCAGAGACACTCTCTGCTTTCTGAGTATGTGAAATGAGGCTGTGCACTCAGAGCTTCTTTCTGTCTGCTTGGAGAGATGTAGTGGGCAACCCTGGGAGCCAAGGGGAAGGCCGTTTCTCACCTGAAGTATTACAGTGAGAGATCATTTTATCTTTCTGTCCTTTTCCTCCACAGCCAAGGCAGTGCAAGATAGCTACTTCCCTGCAGCCCTTACCAGCACACGTGTGTACGACCACACAGCATACAACGCTACCCTTGCACTGGGTATGGATCCAGAAAAGCTGGAGGAGCTGCTGTGGTTCTTCCGCAGAGAAGACCGTAAGTCCTGTTGATGTTCATGGTTTTAGAGTCAAAATGCAAATACACAGTCCTTGGCTGTGAACCCTCCTGCCTAATGGAGGTACCTGAGGGAATTATCTAAGGAGGTTGTTTACCCCAGATATAAAGACCCTCAGTCTCACCTCCAAAAGAAGTAGGCCATGTGTGAAGTCAGGCATGAGGCTTTGCTGTGGTAGGGACTTCTCCCTGTGGTAGGGGCTTTGGCCTCTTTCTGGGCATATTCTGCCAAGAGAGCAAAGGTCTGGGATCACCAGTGGTTTTGGCGAGGTGGAGGGAACAGATCAATATGAGAAGGTCAGCGCTCTGAGGATCAACTTCAAAGCCACAAAACTCAAGGACGGAGCATCTGCCGCCATTTGTGCTGCACACCCCAGCCAGTGTTCTGGGGCAAAATCCACCTGCCTGAGTGTGGCAGCGGTGAGAAAGGCTGGAGAGAGGAGGGGACCTTCCAGCAATGCTCATGGTGGGATGCTGTGGCTCCCAGCCTTGCTCCCACCCTTGAGCACAGCCTCTCATAGCTTTCAGGCAAGGTGAAAAGCCGCGTGAGGCAGATGCATTCAGTGTGAGAGATACAGAGCCCAGGGCAGGGGGCTGTGAAAGGCAGGAACCAATTCTGTAAATCTCATGCCCAGTGAGGGAGAGTTGCCTGAGGTTATCCCCAAAAATGTGACCTGGATGATCTGCTCTGGGTGCTGAGCTGGACACCAGCACCTCTGCCCTCAGGCTGCAGCCAAGTGGTAGCAGCCAGAGTGCAGGGATCCTCGGAAAATGCCCGTCTGGGCTCTGCAGGCCACTGCTCCATGCATGCTAACGCTGCCTCTCCGTGCTTTCCCCCAGCGTCAACATGGAATTACTCCATCCTTGCACTTTCATTGGTGGTCACGATTTTGGGTCTTCTCCTCCTGGCCATTAACATTACACGAAACAGGTGAGTCAGGAAATCTTTGGGGTTGTTTGGGGTGTGGTGATGCACTAAGAACCCCAAACAGATGGACATCTGGGTTTGGCAGGGCAGGAACAAGCAGTGAGGGATGGGGAAAAGAGCAAAGACAAACTCCCTTTGACTTCTGCTTCATTGTAAGACCTTGCCTGGCTCCCTGCTCTCCTCGTGTGTCACTCAGAACAAGCCACTTCATTTCTCTGTGCCCTGGATCCTCACCAGTAAAGCACCTGCAAAAGCACTGGCCAGCCCAAGAGAGGTGTTGGGAGGAAAATGCCATTAAATGCGTGTGTGTGAGGTGCTGTCCCATGAGTACAGGGGCACACAGGGACTCGAGCAGGACTCCTCAGCCACCTGCGTGCCCACAGTGTTTCCCTGGGCCATCCTGCTGCACAGCAGCCCCGCAGCTGAAGAGTAACTCGCTGCTTCCTAGAGCAAGAAAACATACCTCTGGGTCAGAGCTTTCATCTTGAAATAAGAGTAGAAGAGATGTTCAAGTCTGCCCTGCCATTTTGTCATTTTAATGATGGCTTGCTGGCTGATACTGCCTTGCTTTAAGCAATGTGGTGTGCTGTGTGTTCTCCAAGCGTAAACACTGTGGCTGTGTGTACTCAAACACTTTAGACCACTTGCACGACACAGCGCGGCTGGCAGGGTTTCCCATAAGCAGCTAACGTGCTCCCAGGGCCGAGTGTGCGAAGAGACAGATGTAACAGTCACCTTGGGTAGGCACATGCCCTGAACGTGGGCCAGGCTCGCTGGTTCACTCCTTATTTCCTTTTTATGCCTTCCCTGCAGAAAAAGGAAGATCCACATGTATAAAGAAGCAGTGCAAGCTGCCCAGCAAGCTGAGCTGGAAGCCAAGCAAGCCCTGCTACCGGTGCATGAATACAGCCCGTCCATCCCGCAAAAGCAGGAGCCGGTGCCGCAGGATGAGAGGTCCGGAGAGGTGCTGGTTCAGTGGAAGGATGGGACCGTCACCACTCTGTACCAAGAGATGTCTGAGGATGCCATGTAACAGCAGCTGAAGTCAAAGCATTTAGGCCCTAAGGAATGTATTGGAATGTCTCAATTCATAGTGACTGAAGATTGGGAAGTTTAAAAATGCAGTTTAGCCTGGGAAAAAAAAAAAAAAAAAGGAAAGCAGCAGAGCTGCATCAGCAGAAGTGGCTCTGGACTCGGAGGCAAACCCGTGCCTCCCCCGTTTAGCTCCGTCTGTCTGATCTTTACCCACTGCTCTCAGCTGCCACCAGGCTTCTCTCCCACGAGCTTCGCCCCCTCGCTCAGATGCTGCCTGCCTGCGCTGCAAGCAGGGGTGGGAGCCGAGGCAGGAGGGGAGGTGGAGGGCTCTCGCTGCGGTCAGCCAGGGAACGCGGCCTCAACTCCCGTCAGGAAAACACTGACACTGAAGCAGAGGAGCATTTGTTCTTTTCGGAAGTCATCTTTATTAAAATATTTTCCAAAGTGATTGATCAAAATCCCCTATTGAGTCTCTCTCTATCACTAAGGTCATATGTATATATGTACAAATATACACGTGGATATTTTACTCTGCAGATACGTGCAACTCCAGGGAGAAGCAGAACGTTTACCCTGATACAGCAGATGAACTGAGACACAGCCCTTGGCCCTGGCTTGGGCACAGGTAGAACCTGATCACAGCACACGGTGCTCTGTGTTAGGATTCACTTCGCACCCTTCACAGGGCACATGTAGAGGCCATGAAGTAATTTATTTGGGAAACACATCAGTCTTTTAAACAAAAGCTTTTAAGAATGTGTCGCAGTCAGTGAAGCATCTCTCCTTGGAAAGCCTTTGAAAACGAGCACTGTCAAGTAAAAAGTTGGTTAAAAAACCAGCTATTTTAGTGTGACATTTCAATGCATGGGAATCGGTTTTAGGACACCTGAGGCCTTCAGTCGGCTCTAACATTATCTGCAACTTTCTCATTCAGATTAAAAAAGAAATTCCTTCTACTTATTGCTCGGTGAAGGGACCCGTGAGACGAATGACACGGGCGCCTCCGTGTTTGATTAATGGTTAATTGACCCTTCCTGGGCTCCCCATCTCTGCCTGCCAGACTCCAGCCAGCGCATGGCCCTGTCCGTCCGCAGACGCCCAAGCCCGCTGGCCACCCCCGGGGACAGCCCTCGCCCTCCTGGCGATGCTTCTCCGCTCCGGAAGGTGCCCAAATCCACAGACGCATCACCCAGGCAGGGCTGTGCACGTGTCTATGGGACAAGGTCCCCGCTCCCGATGCTCCCAGCCCCTCGCAGAGCTGGGGGACGGGGATCTCTCACCGTCCACTTGCGTGGGGACGAACCTTAAAATATCTTGAAGCCTTTCAGCAAGGTGAGCGTGGGCGCTTTCCTCTTGCTCTGAGCCCGCGAGGACTTGACGGTGACCAGCTTGGCCTGGGCCACCGAGGGGATCTCCTTGTAGTTGACGGTGGAGAGGGTGTTGAGGGTGCAGCTGGCCAGCCCCTGCCGGGTGGCCAGGGCAGCCGGGGCGGCCACGTGCAGGCAAGGCCGCTCCTCGGCAATGAAGAGGGGCCGGAGGGGAAGGCTGCGCTCCGCCTCGCGCCGCACCTCCCGCACCGCCTCGTGGAAGACGTGCTGCACCGCCGCGAAGTCCTGGCACGCCGACACCTCGTAGAAGAGGCACCCAAACTTGCTGGCCAGGGACATCCCTTCGGCTTTGGTCACCTGCCTGCGGAGGGGACGGGGGATGATGGGCGCAGCCTCACTCGGGGCGCCCGTCCTGGCGGCGTGATGGTGTGGGAAGGGTAGAGGGCTCCCTGTCTTGGGACAAGCAGGGGACAAAACGGCGTGCCAAGCGAGGATGCAGGGGGCTGGAGGTGATGGCAGGGCCAGCGCATCCCCTGCGGAAAGGGGGCAGGGCAGGTCCCAAGAGCGGGACCTTCTCCTGGGGATGGGGAAGCCTCCTGGCTGAATCCATGCTGGGAGAGCTGGGGTGACTCAACAGAGCGTATGAGCTGAGGACCGGTGGGACAAATGCTCAGCTTGTCCCAGAGCAGCACAAACAGCCAGAACAACACCCAGCAAGGAGCTGGAGCTCAAAGCCCTCCCGGGATGCTGACGCTGCCTTATGATGCAGCCGAAAAAACATCCCACCAAAAATAGCGATGGGCTCAAAGTAAGCGCATCACCCCGTGGGCGGCAGGGCCACCAGCAGAACCCGCCCCGGATATGCACAAGGATGCGGCAAATGCCGACACGGGTGGAAATAACCACAAAAAAAAAAAAATCAAATTTGAGCTTTGCACCTGAGTCAGAGGAATCGGGGAGCAATTTCCCACGGGGACAAGAGGGGTTGTGGGTACCTGTACTGCTCCATGTCCAGCTTGTTGCCCAGCAGGAGCACGGGGCTCTCGTGCTGGCAGCCCTGTGCGTGCCGGGCGAGGACGTCAAGGTAGCGGCGGCAACCCTCGAAGCTCTTCCTGTCGTCAATGCTGTAGACGACGAGGAAGGCGCTGGCCCAGCGCAGGTAGCGCTCGCAGTTCACGGGGCTGTCCTGGGGGCGAGAGCAGCGGGTGAGCGACGGCGTCGCGCGGCCTTCGGCACGAGCGCTGCCCAGCCCCTCACCTGGTCGGCGGTGTCCATCACCTTCAGCAGCACGGGCTGCTGGTCCACCAGCTCCTCCGAGGCGTAGGTGTCCTCTGCAAGGCAAGGGCGGCCGTGAGCACGGGCTGCGCGTCCCCAGCGCCGAGCAAAGCCCTGGCTGGATGGGATGGCATGGAAAAGCTCAGCCCCTGGTGAGGAGCATCGTCCGCAGGGACCTCTCGCCCTGCTCCTTCCTACGATGATGTTATTTGGGGCAGCCGGTGGTGGACGCAGCGGCGATGCCACTCAGCAAGCCTGGTTGGGAGCAGCTTTTTCCTACCGCATGCAAAAAGCAGGATGGGATTTTTTTTTCTCCTTGGGACCAGAAGGGTTCAGCACCTTGTGCCCCTGTTTCACTGGAAATCGGATCCCCCTCCAGCCTCACCTCAGCAGCATCCTCACCCCCTCCGAACCACAGCGACCAAACCCTCCCTAATGCTCTCAGGCCGCTCCAGGGTTCATCCCCTTGAAATTTCCCCCAAAAACTGTGGCAGGTTTGCAAGGGGGGTGCTGATCACACCCCGTCCCTCCATGGGCTCCTGTGGGGACAGGAAGGAGCCCGTCCTGGCCACCACGGCAGCACCCTGGCTCAGCCCTTATCTGAATGCCGCGACCCGGCAAGATATAGCCAGCTGGGGTCTTGACACGGTGCTGTTTTCTGATAAATCAGGCAAAAGCAGCAACGCCTTTCTTTAGAAATGGGCGCAGGGCTTTAGAAACCAGGAGGGCTCCTGTGCGGTGCCCCGACAGGAAGATGCCTTCTCCTGGCTGGATCTTAGTGGATGCATTTTGGAAAGGTTTTGCCGCGGGAAGATGGCAGAGCTGCTGTGAAACCGCAAACAAGATCTGAATAAAGGATTTTTCCTTCTTTCCTAAGAATTATTAGGGGCTGGAGTTGGTTCCTGGACAAGGTCCATATCTCCCTAATGTCCCTGATAAATCATTTACAGTTCTTCACTGCGCACTGGAGTCAGGCCTAGGAAAATAGTTGTTCATTACTCAAACGGAGTGGAAAAAAATACCCAGACCCGCTTGCTGCACAGCTTTGCCCCTGGGGATGCCTGCTCGTCTGTGCTCCCGGCCGGTCCCCTTCTCCTGCAAAACACCCCAAAGAGCGAGCAGGAGGCACGGGATGCTCCCTGAGGGCCACGGATAAATGGGGTTTTGCCTCTGGCGGGAGACGTGAGGAGCCGGTGCTCCCTGTGGGATGTGCCCACGGCGTGAGCACTGCTTTCACCGCTGTTTTTACAGGCTGGTTTGGGTCAAATCCAGCCCTTCCGTTGTTTTTCATGTCTTTTTTTTTTTTTTTTTCCTCCTTAAATGCCATATTCGTGGGAAATGTGGGAGATGGGAAGGGTGCTCCGCTGGAGCACATCGGGGACGTGCGGGGAAAACCGGGGGAGAGAGAACCTCGGAGAAAGTGCCTTACCCAAGTTGGGATCATACTCGCTGATGAACCTCTTGGTTAGAAACTTCACCGTCAGGGCTGCAGGAGGTGAAGGAGGTGGGTGAGGACGGCACGCGGTCACCTCGCGGAGGAGCACACCGTGACCGAGGCCGGCCGGTGCCCCCCACGGTGCCCCCACCCCATTGTTCCCCAGTTCCCATCCGCCGGCAGCACAGCAGGGGGGTTTGCTCCTCTCGCGTGGCCGGACATCACCACCTGCCTCCCGCCTCTTCCAGCCAAAATGCACCTCTGATCCCCAAATCCTGCCTGCCTTTCCCAGAACTGCCTTTTAGAGGGCTGCATTGTTTTCTTTGCACTAAAAAAAGCTATTCTAGGTCATTTTTAGAGGCTTTCACGCCACTGGTCAGGCATGGAGAGGGTCTCTGGCACCAATCCTTGGGGACCCACGCAGTCCTCCCCGGCAGGACTCACTCAGCCCCCATGTGCTGGCCCCAATCTGCACAGGCAGAGGTGCTGCTGCTGCCCGAAAGGTCCACAAATAACCATAAAAAACCACCACGGGCATCGCATGCAAAACAAGTAAAGCCAGCCGTGGCCGTGGGCCCGACCCAGAAGGCTACAGCCCGCTCCAGGAAGGTTGCAGAGAAACTTTTTCCTCTCCCATACATGCAAACAGCACTGCCTCAGGGCAGGGATGCTGCAGGGGTGCAGGAGCCGGGCTCGCGTGGGACGGCAGGGAGCTGGAAGCTGAGGCTGGGCAGGCACCCGCGGCTGCCGAAAAGCCGAATGCAGCTTTGGGCAGCCTGGGGGGCACCTCAGTGCCCGCTCTCACCTGACTTGCCGGCCCCTCGGCACCCCAGGATGGCCACGTTGCACTCGGCGAGGGGGCTCTGGGGCGGCCGCTCGGCTCCGGCCCGGGGTTTGCCGAACATCGCGGACATCCTCGGTCCTGCGGGAGAGAGCGGGGGGACGTGGGGACCCGCGCCCACCTCCACGCCGGGCGGGAAGGATGCGGCCGCTCTCGCCACGCGGGAGGGGGATGCGCTCGCCTCCACCCGCAGCCCTGAAGCCAAGGCAAAGACAGGGACCCCCTTTTCCACCCCCCAGCCCTCTGCCCACCGAGAAAGAGAGAAAGGCGGCCTCCCACCTTCAACTCCGACGCTGGAGGCCGGGGCTCGGTGGGCGCGCGGAGGCCACGGCGGGGCTGGGGGAGCAGCGGCCCCTGCGCTGCCCGCGCTCCCAATGAATGAGGCAGGCGGAGGCGAGCGCTGCTCCCACCGCTCGGGCCCCAGCCAAACTCCTTGTAAGGCAAGCTGCCGCGCCGGGGCCGGGCTGGACACGCGTCCCCAGCCGCCCCGAGGACTGTCCCCTTGGCTGCAACGCCCCGGGGGGCAGCCCTGCAGACCCCCGGCAGCAGCCGGCTGCCCACCGCGCTCGGCGATGCCCGGCAGCGGCTTTGCAGGGGGATGATCACCGGCATCGCCTCCGCAGGGACCCCCGAGCACAGCACCCGGTGGCCACCTCTGCTCGTCCCCTTCCCCAGCACCTCACCGGGCCCCCCGCGAGCACAAAGCGCAGCCCAGCTCCCCCGGCCCTGCGGCAGCCTGGCTGAGGCCGGCGCACTCATCGCACCTCCCGCAGGCAGACGCAGCGCACGGGAGCGCGGTGCCGGCACGGCCGCCTTCCCTCCCAGCCCTCTCCCTGCTCTTTCAGTGCAAGATGCGTTTCAGCACAGATGCCGTCTGCTGCCGGCAGGCTTAGCAGGGGAAAAAAAAAAAAAAAAAAAACCTTTTTCCACCCAAAAGGTGCAATCCCCAGGGGCGCAAGGTGAGCGCGGGGAGTACTCACCGCCGCTGACCGCGCCGAGCCATCAGCCGGGCGCCCAAGGGGCTCCGAACCCGAGTAGGTGGTGGGAGCTGAAGTCAGCGTTGTCATGGCAATCGCAGCCATTTGGGATGGAGCCCAGCGCCTGGCACTGCCTGGGCAGGATGCGGCCCCGAGGGGTTTGTGCAGAGGCCGAATCCGGGGCTGGGCTGGGCTGGCCTGGGGGGTGCGGGCTGCTGCGGCCGTGCGGGGTTCTGCGCCGCTGGGATTATTGCCCGGTAGCGCAGGGAGGATATTTTTAAACCCTCCCAAAATAGCCTGTGACCATGGGAGCCCCTGCAAAGCCTCGCCACTGTCCTGGGGGGGACGGGATTGATCCCCCGTGGGAAGCGGAGCCCCTCTGGGAACCGATTTTAGTGGGATGGCAACGACCCCCCCCTGCCCCAAATTGCCTTTGGACACAGGTGGAGCGTGCTTCAAAGCAATCGGAACTAAATCTGGTTGTTTTTTTTTTTTTTTTAAGCCATTGAAGATCTTCATACAGAGGTTGCCATCCAGCAGCCTGCTGCCCGGGCTCAGGGTGCTGCAGAGCTTCGCCCTCTGCCTGCACGGGGACTTTGGGTGAAGCCGGTGGGGCCACGGTGCTGCCGCCTCCCGGTGCCCCACTGCTTCCGTGCTGGGACACCCGAATCAGCCGGGCTAGGGAGGGAGGAACAAAACCTCCCCTAGCTTGCCTTAAGGCAGAGCGGGCTGCTCCGATTAAATTATGCATCCAAAGTAATCACCGGCTGCAGGTGGCGACCAGGACGAGCCCTGGTGCCTGCCCTCCTCGGCACCACGCAGCGGATGTGAAACGGGATTTCCAGCCAGAAAAAGCTGCAAACAGCACAGAAATGACACGAACGACGCTTTTCTTCACTGTGAACCTTTACGCGAGTCGCAGGGGGGGGTTGTCTCTGCTGTCAGCCCCTACAAGCTCTGCTGCAGCCGGGTGCTGCAGGTCGAGCCCCGCAGGTCTCTCATTTTCGGGCAGCAGGGGGTCCTGCACTTCATTTTTGTTGTCGCGGGGTCCCCGGAGGAGGCACACAGTGTTTCGCTGCTCATGTGCCAGGGAAGAATTTTGTCCCTGTTGCTCAAATGCCTCCTACCTGGGGGAGCCCTGGGGCCAGTTTGCAATGGGAAGAGTTCTGTAAATGGCTCTCCCTGCCCTCGGCCATGCAGAGCCCCTTTCCCACGGCCGGGCTGGAGGGCACTGAGATTTGCTGACGTCCGTTACCCCCCTGCGGCCACAAAACAGACGTTTACAAGGGAAAAAATAGTACAGCACCGTGCTCTTCCCAGCAGCGCAACCCAGCAGGAGGACAACCACGTGAAGCCCTCCCCGTGATGCCCAGTGCCTGCGCTGGGAAACGGCCTGCGAGGGCATCGCAGGGAGGATGCCCGAAAGCACCAGCAGCCCCACCACGACCCACAGCCCCCGACGGAGACCTCCCTGCGTTTTGGGTGGGTGGTGAGCGCGGCGGATGCCTTTGAAAGGGGCCGCTGGCTGCCTGCGGGGCCGATCACGAGCTGGGCTATCTTTAGCCGAAGGGATTTATATTACAAGCGAGTGGCGGTGCGGCCGCCTGGACGCACGGCGAAGACACCCAAGGGTGGAGGAGGCCGGGGCACGGCGAGGAGGAGCATCGGGGGCTGTCCCCTGCGCCCCGGGAGCCGGGCGAGGATGACCCCGGAGGAGGACGGCGCTCGGGCAGGGCCCCCGGCCAGGGTGCGTATCCGGGTGGAGGAGCAGTTGTTCTCGGTGGAGAAGACCTTACTGGTGGAGAGCAGCGAGTATTTCCGTGCCCTCTTCCGCTCGGGCATGAAGGAGAGCACGCAGGAGGAGATCTGGCTGGGGGAGCTGAGCGCGGCCGGGTTCCTCGCCATGCTGCGGGTGCTGGCGGGCGAGCGGCCCATGCTCAGCGGCGAGGAGACCTTCCAGGCGGTGGAATGCGCTGCCTTCCTGCAGGTGAAGCCCTTGGCCAAGTACCTGATCCACTCCATCAACTCCGACAACTGCATCCTGCTGTACCAAGCCGCGGCCATATTCGGCCTCCTGGACCTCTTCCACTGCGCCGCGCTCTACATCAGGGACAGCTACGCCGAGCTGGAGGACTACCTGGACTGCCTCTCTGCCGACCTGCTGGCCTACGTGGAGGCCCTTCTGCCCAGCACCTTCGTGGCCGTGGGAGCCCACACTCCCACCTTCGAGTTCCTGGAGGACCTCTCCAGGACCATCTGCTACCTGGACGAGGAGACCAACACGTGGAGGACCCTCTCCTGCCTGCCGCTGAGTGCCAGCACGTTCCTAGCCGGCATGGCGACCATGGATAACAAGATCTACATCGTGGGTGGCGTCTATGGGGCCAGCAAACAGGTGGTGGAGAGCAGCTTCTGCTACGATGCGGACACCAACGCCTGGAGCGAGTTCCCCAGCCCGCACCAGCTGCGCTACGACGTCAGGCTGGTGGGCCACGAGGGTTACCTCTACGCCATCGGCGGGGAGTACGAGAAGATCTCGCTGAAGTCCGTGGAGAGGTACGACGTGTCCTCCAACACCTGGACGTTCGTCTCCGACCTGCCGCAGCCGAGCTCGGCCGCGCCCTGCGCCCAAGCCATGGGACAGATCTTCGTCTGCTTGTGGAAGCCACTGGACACGACCGTCATCTATGAGTACGAGACCCAGCGAGACACGTGGCTTCCCGTCACAGAGCTCAAGCGGCACCAGAGCTATGGGCACTGCATGGTGGCCCACCGTGACAACCTCTATGTCATGCGCAATGGCCCCTCGGACGACTTCTTGCGATGCGTCATCGACTGTTTCAACCTGACGTCGCGGCAGTGGACGGCTCTGCCCGGGCAGTTCCTGAACAGCAAAGGAGCTCTCTTCACCGCTGTCATCAAGGGCGACACGGTGTACACCGTCAACAAGATGCTGACGCTCCTCTACTCGGTGGAAGAGGAGACCTGGAGGTCCAAGAAGGAGCGGGCAGGTTTCCCGCGCAGCGGCTCCCTGCAGACCTTCCTCCTGCGGCTGCCGAGGCGCGACCACGACATCGCCACGTAGGTGGCCCCCATCCCACGTCGGGATGCTCTCCTTGCACGTGGCCTCGGCTCTGCACCCGCCGCTCCCCTGGGCTCCTCTCCTCCTCTGCGGAGCTGTGCCCAGGTCCACGCACACATCACGTTGGACCTGGAGGTGACACTAGACCCTGCCAGAGGGGAAGGGGCTGAAGGCAGCTGCTGTCATGGCAAAGTCCCACCAAATGTGAGCCAACAGCGTGCAGGGCTCTGTGGCTTCTGCGGAGGACAGACTCTGGAGAGATGCAGACATTAGGTTTATTGATTTTGACCGCATTCTGAAGGTGCGCAGCATCCCACCTGCTCTCTGCTCTGATGGGAAATTCTTCATTATATCCTGGAATTAAAAGGAAAGTTATAAAAAGCTCTGTGTTTTTCATTACTGTTCTCTTGTTTCTTCGTTTTTTGTTTTTTTTTCCCCTTTCTGAAGGAAAATACCCCCTAACAGGGAATCCACGTCAAGACTCACTTCTGCCCACTGAATGCTTTTTCAGCTGAGGCTCCGCTCAGAGCCGCTCGTGGGACCGTGGTTCCCAGGCAGCCCCGAGCTCCCCGGGGAGGCACCGCCTGCGCCTGGGATGGGGGGGACGAGGGGACACGGGGGGTTGGAGGGGATGGAGGGGAGAGATCTCGGCATCGGGTACTTGATGCACCGAGGGTTTTCTCTCCAAAAACCTGCACAGGGGAAGGCTGTGGTCCAGGGTGAACGGGCACCTCTCCGGGAACCATCCATCCCGTCCACGAGTGCGATAGCCAGCTACCGACTGCTCCAGGCTTGTCTGCCAGCCCCCAGCAGACACAACGCAGAGACGAGTGCTAGCTCTCCTCTCATTTGAGCCAGCGGGGTCTTTTTAGGACACGGCAAACCTCAGTGATACAGAGGGTGCGAAAAGGGAAGGAGAGGAGAGAGCATCAGCGGGGCTGCTCACGCTGCGGGGATGCCAGGTTTCCAGGTTCTCCGCGGCCAGCAGAGCTCTGTACCCAGATGAGCCCTCCTGGTGAGACACGATCCCACGATGCGCGGATGTCTGGAGAAGGGCTGCCCTCAGCCCCCCCGACAAACACCTCGTGCTGCTGGGAGGGTGTTCCTCGAGCGAGATGGGGACGAGGAGTCAAGCCGGCAGCCATGTGGTCAGCAGACCCAAAATATCGCCCAACTGGGCTCCCATGCATCGAGCTGTCCGTGCTCCCCAGCCGAGAGGAGGGGAAGGGCATACCAGCTGGGATGCCTCAGACGCTTACACTGCCGACCCTCGCCAAGCTCTCAGCATTTTCAAAACAGACTGCATTTGAGGAAAAAAACACCAAAACACACAAGAAAACCCAAGCTTGCATCTATGTTCATATTCAAAACACTTTATGCTCCTGTCCCCATTTCCCTCTGCCCCCACGCCAGGCCAGCACCCTGCTTGGGACAGGGACGCAGCGAGCGCAGCCCCAGGACCCCGAGGAGGCACAGATCTGACAGTGGCACGGGGAAGCTGGGCGACACTGGTGGCACCCCTGGGCCACGGGCGGCCCCACCTCACCTCCAAACCATCAGCATCAACCACAGCCCACGCATGGGTGCTGAGGAGCAGCCCCACGCCGGCTGCGTACGGCAAGGCTGCATGCTCCGTCCTTCTCCTTCAGCACTGCTGTAACCTCCTGCGTTACCGGCGGGGAATTCGGAAGGGCCGCTGAGCGGGGCTGACACTCGCCCGGCACGCTGCGAGCGTAAATCCCATCAAGTCAAATCCACGCTCCCTTCCTAGACGAAGCCAATTAAGATCTTACGCTGTCTTCTCCTAACTGGAAGCAGCACATGGGAGCACACTGTTTTAAACCATGTTAAGTCGAACAACCAGCTTAAAGCCTCCATTAAAATAAAGTTAAAATAATTCTGTTACTCAAATATTTACGGCAGGCTTCTGTGACTAACCCAAGACAGTTTAACTTGGCAGCCTCTCCCATTCCTTCCAGCTCCAAAACAACCAAGCCGTGCAACTTCTCCCCTACCTTCATGCACTCTTTTTTCAACAGTTCACTGGTTTGCATAGATAATGCTGACAAAATGCAAAAGATTTTAAGATTTTAAGTGTAGCACCTGATGGAAAAAGCAAGCCTTGGCAGGCACTGTTGAGCGCGGCACGGACGTTCCCAAGAGATGAGTAACTTGGTTGCATCCGTCTATCCAGACCGTGGTACAGAACGTAACACAAGGCAATTTTTAGAGAGAAGAAAAAAGATGCTGTTTGTACCTCTGCAAGTAGGGGAAAAAATTATGAGCCAGCGTGAGAGGCTGTTCAGCCTTTGCACAGTGAGTGGGCACGATGCTGCAAATCTGCTTTGCTGCACCAGAATTTAGCACTCAATGTTATGCGTTGCTGGCGCGAGCACATCGCCATTATCTACCCCTTCAAATCTTAATGGTGTTTACTCCGCCAAAGATTACAGTCAGAGCCTAAGCAATCTATCTAATCATAGTTTAACCTTTTGCAAGTTTCTGTTTAAGGTGACATCATCTTGGCAAGGATGAACGTAATGAAAAGCTGTCTGTAGAATGGACTTGCCTTATAAGGGCCGTATCAAAAATAAAAGCTTGTATAACCAAGTGAAAGCTCCTGCAGGAAAAGCAGGGGTGGGAGCTCCAGGAAGAGCCCGGGAGCTCCCCGCACACACCCGGAGCTCGCTGGGCAGACGGGCTCGGGAAAGCAGGTGCTGTGCTTTGGAGAGGGAAGACTGCCCTGCGTCTTTAGGCTGAACCCACACGTTACGGCTGACAGCTCCCACCTAGTGTGACAGAGTCAAGCCAAAGCCAACCTCCACGTCAACACAGCGTGGATGGCCGGGTCTAGCTGCCCGCAACGCCCCATGCCCCACCGACCTTGGATTCCCTGTCCTTTTCCTTGCAGAATATCTCCCACGGCCACGCAGGACGTCTCATTTTGCTTTTCAATTACATTAACAGAGTGCAAGCACGAAACACCCATCCTTGGGTACGGACAGGTCAGTTCCCCCAAAATTCCCCCAAAATCTGGACGCAAAGTGTCCTCATCACTCTGGCAGTGGGCGAGGATGGGGTAGCTGTGGAGGGCTACACCTGTGTGCCGGTGTTTGAGAGCTACCTGAAGAAACACGGCGCAGGGACACATTGTTTTAACTTGATTAAAATGCATTGGGCAAGGGATCACTTGGAAGGACACACTGGAAAAATGGTAAATACTTTGCAGCTAATTAAGAATTGTCTCTGCTAGGTTGTGCCAGTTGGCATTTTCATAGGAAAAGACAAATACTTTTTACAAGAACCCCTCCAAGCATCTTTACTTAAAGAAATTACATCTGTATCTAATTCACAGGGAAATAGTGTACTTTTATATGAAAACACTACCCATTGTTACACTGCCAAAACACAAGAAGCATCCTGTACGGTGATCTGAATCTCCCGTTCTCTGTACTTAGCTGCACACAAAAACTCCCCCAGGCATCCAGCCTTTCCTGATCTTGATGTTTGTACTTAACCTAATTCTGAGCCACTGTCTCCACAATTTAGGGAAGCATCCCCCAAATTTTCTTAATAAAAGGCAGAGCCGAGCCAGTCCTCCATCCCTCTGTTTAGATTTCATGGAATTTCCTGAGCATAAAGCTTTGCATAAGCCATTTTTCATTGTACTGGGAAAACGTAATGTATTAGTTACCTAGAACAATGGCAGCCTGTTTTCTTCCCATACCCTACATGAGTTGTACATTTTTCTCAAGTTTCTGGTTCAAAAGTTTCTCAGGTTTCTGGTCATTAATGTGATCCCACTAGATTTCAATTACAATATTCAAACGTCATTAAGTCAGCTGAGAATCTTCCCAAGAAAGGAAGAACCAATGTTTCTGCAAAAGCACTCAGCTTTTATGAAAACAACCTCTTCTGATGATTTATATCGTCATGTAAGAATCCGCATGTGACTGTATTTGTAAACACGGCACTACAGAAACAAGCTGCAGAAGCTGCGCTACACGTCCCCCAGGTGGAGGGAGAAAACTCGGTTTCGGCTTTTGCAAAATCTAAGCGAGGGGCGGTTTGGATCTCGTTCCCTCTAATCTAAACAGCAGAGTTGCTCAGGGGTGGCTACGTGTGGGTGAAGAGATAAACACTCCCGACGCGAAGCCTCTGCCTCGGTGCAGCGACAAACACACGCGTGATGGATGCCCCCGGGACGAGACGAGAACGCAAGCCGGTGCGTTCCTGCTTGCTGCCCGGGAGGGGACGGAGCAGCGCGATGCGTGCTGGGCATCCTGGTCTGGAGGCGTGGAGCTGCCCCGGCGGTGCCGGGCGTCTTCACTGCCTCTTCATCACGAGCTCCTCCAGCGCCTTGTCCCTCTGGTTCCCGCAAAGCAGGAGGACTTCTTTGATTTCATTTTGCTGGAAACCCATATCGTTGAACTGAGCTAACAAGTGCAGGAATTCAGCTGCCTGGAAGAAGGAGGAAGAGAAAGGAGTGATTTTATCGTCGGGTCGTAGGGATGCATTCATTGCACCATTTCAGCAGGCACTGCGCAATGAGGCTGCGACGGAGCCAGATAATCCGGCAGGGTTGTATTACCCCTGAAGGGCACCGCGGATCCCACTGCCAGAGCAGACCAAGGGAACAGTACAGATGCCAGCTTTTAGAAGTCTTTCTTTATGCAGCCTTTTAAATAAGAAATAGTAAAGTCGGCCTCTGACTTCACTGATTACTTATAAAGGTTAATAAGAATGCCGTTTATGTGTGTGCATCGTAGAGCTGTCGCACCAGACCGAGGACAGCACAGTCTGCAACTCCTTTCCTCCGCTTCCCCCTTGCTCAGGCTGGGCCCCACCACCACACCTCACCCGAGCCCCGTCCTCAACAAACCACCGCCTCCCAGCGCTGAGAGGCAGCACCGTCCCAGCGCTGTACCCCTCCTCGGAGGCGAGCGGGGCGATCCTACGTGCCGCGACAGCCGGCGTCGCGCCCGACAGCACCAGCCCACGTTTCACGCGGCGTTTCTCCATCTGGCTCTGCGCGCCGTGGAGGTCCGTCCGTCCGTAACTGCCAGCAGCCAAAACGGGATTGCTGATGGAGACCGGGGCGCGGGACGGCACCGTGGTCCTGCCGCCTGGGACACGCAGATGGGGAGCCAGGAGGCAGGCAGCAAGCACGGATGCTGGTGGGCCTGGGGATGGGATTCCCATGCTGGGGCTGAGCGAGCATCGTGCTCGCACGGCCGGGCGAGAGCATGGAGGGAGCCCAGCCTCATGGAGGGAGCGGGTCCTCCTGGCCACGCGATGCCGTCCCGGGGGTTTGAGCCAGGGTCGCAACATGCGTGGGTTCACTTCTTGCAGAGCGGTGGGGCCAACCCGGCAGGAGGCTGCACCAGGAGGCGGGTGGGTGGAAACACGAGCCCGCAGGACGCAACACAAAAGGCTGGGCACCGCGCCGCGCCGCTCTGACCTTTTTCTCCGAGTACTGGAACATTTCCATGGCCTCCTCCACCTGCCCTTCCTCGTAGCCCTGCTTCAGCAGCCGGTCACAGGCCCGGAGGTAGCCCAGGAACTGGAGGAGAAGACAACGAGGGTTAACCCGGCCCTGCAGACACCCCGCTCCCAGGGTGGGAAAGGGAACAACACGGAGGGAGGACAGGAGCAGAACAAACATCCGAACCACCCAAAACACAAAGCAATGATCTGAAAGTTGGGTTTTTTTCATTAAGCAGAACCCGCCTCGGTGAAAAGCCAGGTGCACGCTGATCTCTAACCCCGGCCGGGCCAGCTTCCCTTTGATGCTCCCAGCCCCGGGCCCCCGCGGGACCCGCGCGAACCCCCCCGTCCCCAGGAGAGGCCTGTGTGCTGTCATTACTGAAAGTAAACAGTTATTTTTGGCTTTCCTCATTGTTCTTGGAGTGCTGACAGCACAATTCCCAGCGGTATCTTTGGAATACCACGAGAATCATTCACTGTCCAAAAACATACACGACAGACAATAATAAACTAGCTATACAATAGTGGAAAAAAAATATGAAAATCGCTGCTTGGAGAAACGGTGAGGAGCCCGAGGGTCTCCCAGAGATGTGCCTGCTTCATCCAAGGAGCAGCTGATTCGTATCTCCCAGACCTCCACCCTCTTCAGCTCTGCCATAGCCAAGGATGAGGATGCAGTGAAAGACCATAAAATACACAAAAAGGCCAAAAAAAAAGTCCCTCAAACATTGAGGTTATATAGTTTGGCTAAACAGCTTGTTCCCTTGCAGCAGAGTAAGAATTTTACAAAATGTCAGCCTTAAAGAGCGGCTTATTAACTCGAACATGAGTTATTTGCTGGTCGTTGGCATTTATATTCTAGTTTGATTTTCCTCATTACCTTATTAACTAAAAAGCCAGATCTTCACTGTATTTTCTTGCCCTGTTGCTACAGGGAGAGCCGCTCCCCAAGTTCACAGCAGAATACAGCCAGCCTTGGCAATCTGACATGCTGCTCAAGCCTTGCATGAAATCTGTCCTGCTGTCAACTCGATGATTTTTATCATTAAAGAAAATACATATATATCCTCAAGACTAAACAAAAACAGGTTTTTAAATACTTCAACCTGCTCACCTCCTGGGTTCAGCATGGGGCTGATCGCTCGCTGGGGAAGCAGGAGGAGGCTATCCTGCTCGCCCTAGAAGGAGCATGGTCAAGGGCCAGCATGCTCGGTGCTTGCTTTTCCAGCGCAGGAATGCGATGGGAAACATCCAATGGGCACACGTGGTCGCAGTGAGCTTCTGACCACAGCACTGCCATCTTGCAGCAGCAGCTCGTTGCTGTCTCTCAGGGAGGCTCCTTATAATCCACTTTGACATGAAGTCAAACCCTCAGGTGGGTTTTACCTTCCCCGTGCCCGTGCCGCTGTGGCTGACTTCCCCCAGAAAGGCCCGTCACCACGAGGTCCCCGCTCCAGGCGCTCCGACAACTGGCTGCTTCGAGCGCACAAAGCCCCAACACCAAACGCGTCCCCGACCCAGCTGGAACGTGGGCTACAAGCTGCCAGCAAGAACTGGGACAGCCAAGAAGGAAAAACCAACAATGGGCAACCACCACCAGAAACCCAAATGATGATTTCATGGTGAAGGGACAGGGAAACACGGCCAGGGCTGTGTGAACCCATCGTTTGGTGCCACCCCTCAAGCACTGAGCCTCCAGGCACAGCGAGAGGCCACCACCACCACCACCACCACCAAGGACACAGCTTCTACGAGCGGCACCAAGCGCTGGGGAGCCACAGCCAGTGGGGTCAGCAGATGAAAGGCTTGCAGGAAGCGCTGAAGATCTCAATTGTCTCTTGGGGGAAGACAGCAAATTCTCGCGGAGGAGGAAAGGGGCAGGTGCACGCTTTGGGAAGACAGCAGAGCTGGGATTTTGCTGTATTACTGATTCTCCAAGAGCCTGCCCATCCGTGGACGTGCACAGGCTGAGGCTCCCCAGCTGCGTGTGGACAGGAGGTGCTGGCGCACTGGGCTCTCCCGCGGTGATGCCCCCACTCTCAACCCCGTGTGCTGGCCGTTCGGGGAGGTAGGTGCTGACTAGCTGCAGCCACCTGTCCCGCCTGACTTCACACCTGCATTGAGAGCTCCTTGGACCAACGGTGCACGTCTGTCCTCTGCTCTTGTAGGGTTCAGCCCTTGTCCATGACTTTCTACCCTAGCAGATGAACCTCTGGCATGTCAGGGTGACCCTAAGACTGCCGGAGCGCCTTAGTGAGGCTCTTCCACCAAAACCAAGAAGCTATCACCTCTTTAAGGCAGCAGGCTTACAAAAGTTTGCCAGCTGCCCCAGGGTGGGCTCTGCCAGCTTTACTCGACACTATAGAGAAGCGGAGCAATTTTTGGCTACCATCTGGTACCACAGTCACTCTTCATGTTTGAAGCTGTCATCATCACACACTGAAACCCTGCGTGATGCCAGCAAGCAATGAAGAGCGTCCACAGCTCTTGTTTTTAACTTGAAACATATTTCCCAGGAAGGTCTTAGCCTAATTTGGTAGTTTTGTGCTTGTAACCGTCGCATGAACAGCTAGGCTTTACATTTCATCTTGGCTGTATTGGGCATAAACGGCAAGGATGGGAACTTGTGGTGGGGAAGACCAGTGTATAAGGCAGACCTTGCATTGTGGCGCATTAATCACCTCTCCAAGAGAATGGGAGCCCTTGCGTTTGCACAGAAGGGAGCAGGCTGCAGCATCCTTAAGAAGAGGCACCGCTCCTCCATGTGAAAGACGGCAGTTGCTACAAGACACGCTCGATGGCTCTCCACAGCGGCCGTGGGCTGTGCTCTCCCGTTTCTCTCTGCCTACCTAGAGAGAAACCCTTAAAATCGACCCAATAAAGCTTCCCTTCCCACTTGGGCTTGTGGCAGTGCTCTCCCGGGGTCCCGGGGAGGCTGGCGAGCTGAGGTGACTCAGAAGGAGCCAGGAGCCGGGGGATGACTCAACAGCAGAGCAGCTTCGTACGCCAACCAGAGGCGTGAAGCTGGCGGAGCTGGCCCACACAGCCCCGTGCACGGGTGGCTGCTGGGGACACCCAGTAGCGATGCTCGGCGCGGTGGTTCTGCTCACTCCTCTGCCCAGTCCGTGGGTCTGATCCTGCCCCGCGCCCTGACACGAGGGCCTGGTGGACATCTGTCAGACAGGCTTGTGCTTGCAAGCCCTATTCCCTCACCTCGCTCTCCCCATGCAGAATTTAGCTTAGATCGGTAATTCAGCCCTGCCAGATCCTCCTGCAGGACGGGCAAGTCCAGCCCCAAGTCTGCAAAGCCAGGAGGTCACAGCAGCGTCCTCCACAGGACCCTGCTCTGAGCCACCTCTGGACCACAGAACAGGCAGAGACCTCAGGGATGGGGGGTACAGGCAGGGCAGGACTCAGACACCAGGGTAGGAAGAGGTTATACGGTAATTATTCAAAATATATGCCAGGTTAGGACAGCGGGTTTCTCACAGAAGAGCTACGGTCGTGCTCAGTGACCCAAACGCAATGCTTGCGCGGAGCCGCTGGTTGCTCCAACGCAGGAATCTCGGGTTTTGGAGAGCGACCAGGCAAATCCCCAGGGTATTTCTATGGTCCTGCTCTGACAGGATAAGCCATGGAAATCACCACACGAACCTAACAGCCGAGAAAAAACGATGTGCAAAAAATTTCCATATACGGGGGCAAGATCTGTACTTGAGCAGAGCGCTGCGCTCCACGCAGCAGATCGAGAAGGCAGCGGCACCCGGCCGCTATCACCCGCTGACAAGTGGAGCGCGACTCATTGCAATCGTATTGCAGCAAAACCGCAGGCGTGCGATTTGACGGAACGCCCTGCTCTGATACCAGAGTGGAAAAAACAGCTCCATTTTTCCCCAAAGCGGAACGGGGCCGTCAGGAGTCCACTCTGAGCAAAAGGAGGAAAAATGAATCTTTCACAGCAGAAAGATGAATTTTTTGCTAAAGCGTTTTCCCCAAAGCACCCCGCAGCGTTTCAGCCGCACCAGCTCCACCAACCTGCCCCAGGCTTTGCCTCCCGGTCTTCTGGAGGGTGAGGATGGCTTTGCGGGCCGGGTAGCCCAAGGCGATGACGGGCTCGATGAGGTCGCGCTCCTCCTGGCTCAGCGCCGCGAGCAGGTCGGCCGCCGAATCCGGCTTGGCTCTGCGGGATGCCAGCGGCTGCGCCGGGGGCAGGCAGGCGTAGGGGCTGAGGGACTGCAACACAGGATGGGACCTCGCGTTGGACAACCGGGATGGAGCCACCTCCGCGGCACCCACGTGAGACGGCCACCAGGAGAACCCCTGCCCGTCCCCGAACCACCACGGTGATGGCAGGCGTTGGAGAGCATTGCTCCGGCATTTGTCATGGAGCGTCCTCGCGTTAGCTGGGGCGCGGAGAGGAGAATTCCCATAAAGGGAACAACCCCCTTCAGGCCCAGGCGTGCTCGTGTGCGCTCTCCCTGCTATACATCCCTTTTTTCCCAGAAAAGGGGGTGACATTGGTGGGAGCAGGACCCGTGGTGCTTCCCCAGCGGCTCGTACAGACCGATGCGGCAATGCCCACGGAGCGTGGGGAAGGCTGGGATGCGCACCCCCCACGTAAGTGGTTATTACTGGATCTGGGGACACCTACAACGGTTTAACCACAAGCTTTCTCTTGAAAGGAGTCCGGACATCATTAAATCCATGCCCAGCTACAGAGATCAGGGAAATCGGCACTCAGGAGTGCCCGTGGGGCAAGGCCACCAAACCCAGCCTCCTTCCCCGGGATCCCACTGGCCTCTAGCAACGGAGGCACGATGCAGGAGGCCTGAGCGGGGTGCGCTGGCAGCCACGGCCTGAGTGGGGTGATGGAGCGGGAATGAGCTGTAACAGCTGCCCAGTGCGCACGCAGCGTGGGCATTTATTCTTTCCTTAATTTCCCTTAATCACCTCATGTCTAACGCAAGTACACATAAATAACACATCCTCGCATCTGTCTGATGGTTTCAGTAGCAGATTTGAGGTAATTCATCTCCTAAATCTCCCAAGTAGCAGGATGAGATGTGATTTCTTAAAAACCATTGCACAATTCAGACCTCAGGCGACAGTGCAATGTTTACTCCGTCCCTGCACACCGCGGTCCCTATCGCTGCACGACTGGCACCCATGGCTGAACAACCGGTACTCGCAGTGGGACTGTCAAGGCTGAAGTTTCCTAGACTTTCCTTAAAAGAAAACACCTTTGCCACTGAGAAGGCTGCCAATGCTGCAGGACGAGTGAAGTTGTCTTTTCCACCTATAAAACGGGGTCAAGGAAGGCAGTGACCACGAGGACCATTAAATCTGAGCAAGAGAGAGACCCAGGGAAGAAGGGGCAGCAGAAATAGCCTCATTTTGTGTCCATCCAAACACTGGCTTCAGTTCTGGTGCTGCCAGGAGGGGCAGCTGCGAGAGGGCATTGCCCCATGAACACCATTTAGTTAGAAAAACAGAGAGGGAACAAAATCTATTTCACTTTCTTTTTTTTTTCCTGATTTTTCAGTTGAAAATTAAATAGGATGTCTTGGTTGTTAGGGAAAAAAAAAAAAAAAAAGATGTTTTGATTAGGACAACACAGAAAGCTTGTGTTTAAACCGCAGCAAAAAAAAAAAACCCTTCCCTCTGCTCTCAGGACAGCCCAGCACAAGTTTCCCACTGGTGTAGGGTTTCCGAAGCCCAGTTTCAGCTCCGCTTCCCTGGCCAGAGCCCAGGACCAGGTGCTTTGCCCCCTCCCTCCGCCTCTCCCCTGCCCGGGTACCGAGCGCAGGGCCGCGAGCGTGAAGCAGCTCACCGGGACCGTGGGCTTGTGCTTTCGGATGGGGGGCATGGGGGCGGCCGGTGCCGGGGGGGGAGCCGGCACCAAGCCTCCCGCGCAGGATACGTCCGCCGCCGGCCCGTACTTGAGGTTCCTGTTGCTTCGGGAGCGCTGGGGGAGCGCTGGCGGCGCGGGGACCCCTCTGCTCTCAGCCATGCTTCTGTTTAAAGGGTGCACCAAAGCAGCCAGCTTCCTCCTGGCTGCTTCCAGCTCGTTCTTCACGTTGTTGAATAAAACCATGGACCTTCTCTGTTTGCCCCGGTCCGGGCTCGCTGCCGTGTAGATGTTCTCCGAAGGAGGCTCCAGCAAGCCAGGCGATGTCTTTGGTCGGATCTGCTGAAAGCCGTGCTGGTTTCTCCTCCGGAAAACATTCTCATCCCTGTCATTTTCTTCCCAGGAGGTGGAGGAACACTCATCATCCTCCCAGTACTCCTCCTCTGAGCGCCCGGCCTCGCTCTCTGTGTCGGAGGCTCTGCCTCTGCCCCGGTCGGCGGCGCTGAGGCTGACGCAGCGCCGCACCGCGCTGTCCCTCGCTCTGCCCCCGGCCACCTCCCTGCCCTCGGCGGGGTCCACCAGCAGCAGCCAGCACGGCGGGGCCGTGGGGACGGTGTCGGCGGTGAGCCGGTGCCGGGAGGTTTGGTGCTGAGCGGCAGCCTCCACCCAGTAGAGCACCTTTCGTTCCAGAGAGAAGTCGTGCTGTGGGAGAGCAACAAGCAGTGAGCGAGCACAGCCGAAACGCCGCCGCGGTTCAGTGGGTACGGGGCAAGCCAGGCGCTTCGCGCAAGCTGCGTCGTTGCAGTACTGACCCCACGGACATCATCGGGGACGGCTACGGTACCAGGGCTGTAGGGCTGGACAGTGCCATCCCTGTAGGGAACCCCCGAGATTTTCACTTGGAAAACATTCGGCTGCAGCGTTATTACTGCTCACAGTTGTACTTAAAGTTCTGTTGAGAGGTGTTTTAGGCACGGAAGGATTTTGTGTTAGCTTGGCTTCTGTGGAGAGGGGGGAGCAGAGAGCAGAGGGGGAGCACGAGCATCCCGAGGAGCCGGGAGGAGGACGCGGCCGGTCGCAGAGCACAGGGGTCACGTCTGCATCGCCGGGCTTAAAACACATTAAAGACTTACATCGGAGCGCTTTCCGGGAACAAGCAAGCCGTGCGTGCCCCAGCGCTCTCCAAACAAGGTCTCCTCCAGCCTGGCACGCAGGCACATTCACAGCCCAGGAATGCTGCTGTTACCCGGCCCAAACCAACCTCCCCGAGGAAAACACTGCCACGTGCTTCCAGAAAGACACACGGACGTGTCCCCGTCCAGAGCGAGCTGGGGTCTCCCTGGGGTGGGGCTGGGGGGCCGGACCCAGCTCAGTGACACCTCCGCCCGCAAACCATCACCTGGCTGCACGCGGAGGGCAGAACCCTGCCCGCTCACGTTTCCATGGAGGAATCCCGAAGGAAACTGAAAATCCCGAAAATGGAGCGTGCTTTAGTGCTGGTGCACCACAAGGCGCGGGAAGCAGAAGGCCCAGGGGTGCCCCAGCACAGTGCGCTGACCCCATCTACGGGCCAGAGTGCTCAAGGCACAGCGAACCCCAGCACACGGGCGAGGAAGGGCTTGTGGCTCCCTGCTGGAGCCTGTGGGGTGACCTCGGTGACGAAGCTGCTAGGTTAGGACTGTCCGGTGAGGAAGATCACAAAGTGTCACAGGAAACACGTTACCGGCACAGGTAGCATTGCCTGCTCACATCTCTGTTAGATTTATTAATGAATATTTATTAAATAATATAAATAAATGAGACTGTGATGATTCCAGGCTACAAAACACTCCCAGAGCAGGGCCTGAAATTTTCCCTTTTCAAGGACAAACCAAACTTCCCATCGAAGAAAGACCATCTTACAGCCCTCCCTCCACCCCGTCCTCAAGCTTGGGTGGGTTTAACCAAACCCAAACCCGACCAAAGCCCTTCCTCCCACCCACCCAACGCGTGCTCCTCACCTCTTCACGCTCCTACTCAAAAACAACCGGCGGGCAGGACGCCAGCTTGGAGGAGAGGTTTTCCTTCCCCTCCTTCCCCAGAAAAGCACCCCTTTTAGCATCCCATCAGAAGCGGACCCGGAAGAGGCCAACCCACCATGGTGCTGACGAGGATGTCGGTGCAGTCGGGAAGGTCTATGGCCGGCGCATCAACGAGAGCGCTTTGTCCCGCGGAGTCTCCTTCGAGGCTCTTGGCCGTCCGGAAGGGTACTCCATCCAGGTAGCTCATTATCGCTGCCCAATTTCTTGCTGCCTAAAGAAGGGATGGAACAAAAACGTAAAAGGAAGGACTGGCACTTGTGAGGGCATGATGCTGTGCTGGTGTAACCCCAGCAAATTTGGGTGGAAGGAGAGAAAAAATGAGCTATTTCAAGTGACCTTTCGGAGAGAGGAAAAACTGCGGTGTGCAACGCCCAGATTCGCAAAGTCTTAACTGCTGGGTAGCAGGAAGATTTGTTTGAACTAACCTCTGCCATTCAGAGCTCGAGTCAACGGGGCCTGGCCAAGCTTACGGCCTCATTCGGCAGAGATCCTGAGCACGTTTCTCCTCCGCTTCCACCCCGCTGCCGCCTCTGCGCATGCCCCGCTGCTTCCCCCCCTTCCCACACAGCAAGCCCACCCTCCACCGTGCGGCCCCTTTCCCAAGCAAGGCACCGAGCCCTTTTCCCAGCTGTAGAACAGAAACTGCTGCCGAGAAGGTCACCTCCTGGGTCTGGGCACGGCGGCAGAGGTGGCACGTGGCCGCCGCACGCCGCCGAGCCGTCACACGGAGCCGCCGCGCCGGGAAGGCAACGCGGGGAGGCGGCAGCTGTCTGCCAGCCGCGGGGCGAACCGTCACCTCGTGCGGATTATCTCCCTAAATGCAGAGCTACAGAAGCACCTGTGCTTTATTCCCGTTTTCTACTTCAGTACCTTTTGCCAAGGTTCATGGCGGCGCAAGCTATGGTGTTAGAGGGATGCTGAGCGAGCTGGTTTAAGGGGAGATTAGCTTTGAGGATCCAGCTGGTCACTTTAAGCACGGTGATGTGTTTTAGATTAGGAATAGTGGAGGAGAGAAAAATTTCTGAACTGGGAATGGTGGCATGGAAAATATTACTGCAGTCGTGTAGCCATCAGTTCGGTATAAATGACTCAGTTTAGTAAAAACTAAGCCACTACTTGTTGCACCGAGTCCCCAGTGATGACAGCGTGCAAAATAGTTTCCCTTCTGTAACGTCGACTGGCAAACCCTGACGGTAAGTCTTCCTGCAGCTGCTGGAATCTGCGGCTGGTGCCTGTTTGTCCCAAGGCAGCACTCCTCACCTCGTCACAAAGTGCTTTGTGTGACACCTGTACCCACAGAAGTGCTTTCACCTCTTTTTTTTCCCCTTTAGAAAGGAATGGCTTCCATTACAATGAAGACAAACACTCCACAAAAAGAAAACAAGCAGCGGAATGTATACAGGGAACAAAAAGCTGCCTGTTAATTTCATGTAAAAAATTTAACATTAAGGAAAAATTAAAATTAAGGAAAATGGGAAACGGCATTTGAGAAAGGCAGTTCCTTACCTCGGGAAAGGAATGCAACGAACTGCTTCCAGACTACGAACGACGAGTGACACGCACAGTTGCTTGGTGCCACTCGTTGCTCCTGCCAGAATCAGCGGGAGCTGTCACCCAGCTGCTGACGCCAGGACCCTGTGATCCCCGGCGCGCAGCCGGAGCCCCTAACCGGCTTTGCCGGCCCCGCACACGTGCTGCTGCCAACACACGCCATGCAACGTGCCCGCAGCCATCTGCCGCCCGGCCTAAGCTGCGATCCACGTAAGTGCTGACAAAGAAAACGCAGGAAAGCATCTGTAACCGAAGCCACGTTGCCCCCGTTTTCTCCAAGTCGTTAACGTCGCCGCGCGGCCCCTGCCTGCGTGTGGGACAGCCCATTCCCGCCGGGAATTCACGCTTCCCAACAGCTGCGCAGCATCCGTCATTGCCAGCCGCAGTCAGGTCCAAAGGAGAGGAGTGTCTCCTCGCTCGCCGGTGCCTGTAACAGTTCCCAAAAGACCCAGGCTTGTTTACAGACAAAAAGCCGTGCTTCTTTAGGGTCCAGCGTCAACACGGTTAAGCCCACGGCAAAGCCCTGCTGCCCGCGCAGGGGGACAGAACAGCCTACCCCTCGGTGCCCTCACCTGCTGCCCGGCTGCGGTGCCGCACCTCGCGCTGTACAGACAGCGCCTTCTGGGAAAGGCTCCCACAAATATTAAATCGCCAAACAGCTACCTCAAGAAAAAAACGGGGAGAAAAAGTACGTTGGGGTAGGAGTGCTCCGCACGCACTACGAGACAAGAGCAGGAGGGGTCACTGGTAACCACGGACTCGCACCAGAAGGCAGCTGCTGCGGGGTTCTGCCCCCTCTGCTCCCCTCCAGCCCTGCCCGATGTCACATCAGAGGCAGGCTGGCAAACGCACAAGCACCCACCGGGAACAGGGCGCGCCTTACGAGCAGGAGAAACCCCAGCTGCACCGAGACCAGGGAAGGAACAGGATGCAAACGAGTGCTGGAAACTCCTAACAAACCCCTCTTCTTGCGGGGTGTTTTTTGTTACACAAAGCAGTAGGAAATACACTACTATACTCAGACAAATCTGAATCTTAAGGCTGAATCTGAATACACAAGTGGTTTTTTGTTTGTTTTTAAGAGTCAATACCCCATCTCCCATGTATTTGACAAGTTTTTCAGGATTTCAAACACTCTTCTTCCATCTGTGGCTTCAACTTTTTTCTCACTTAAAACATTTTAATCCAGACATCATCAGACAAGAGCAAATACGCAGAATAAACCACAGCAAGCTTATGAGATTGAAGTATACCTAAATGCGCATCATTCGCTGGCATTTTCAATCCTTATTGATAATATAAAGTCATCCTTACCGTTAGATGAATTCATGTAGCTGGTCTCACATGGCAGGGAGGACAGGGTTGCTTTTACACTGCCTGTTTATCCACTTAGTTCTGTAAACTCTTGCACAGTCAGACAAGCACCTGACTTTGACAGTTTCAGGATTATCATAGCTTAAGGGGTTAGCCTGTCTCACCAGACATGCTGATGGGATAAGGAGCCTAACTATATAAGCAGAGTTTCCCCTGGTCACTTAGCTTCTTGAATTGAAAGTAGTGTTTCTGCAATGGTTTTTATGCTGTTTGAACTTTTGCTTTTTTATCAAGTAAGATCCCCAGGACCTGACCTTGCCATAAAGGTCCTGGAGTGACATGAAGCTAAAAGCTGTAGTAGGGAAGGGGGACGCATGGACATGCGAATCAGAACCCGTACCTTTAGAGGATTTCATGGTGATCTGTATTTTGTGGTGCTATAGGTCGGCAATATACACTGGAGCAAGAACTGCAAACTTCTGCACTTAGACAAATTCTAGCTCTATCAAAAACTACTAGTTAGCGTGCTCTTACTAACAGAGATCAATGCGAAGCTTCAGCCAAGAAACTACTGACATTACACATAAGCCCAAAGTTAAGCGCTGAATTTATCAGCTCAGAGTAGGCAGTTATGCGTTGCCCCCTCCACGAATCACACAATGCCGTGATGCTAAGAGGTAAGGAACTGGAAAGACTGAATCCATTCAACCCCATTAGTGCTAAGTGAGAACACGACTGCAGCTCTGGAAACATGCCACGACAATCTGCGTAGACAAGCAAAGCCCCAAAACCATATGGGCCATCGCTGCTTTAAGCAAGCTGTCCAGAACACGGAAGGCTTCGAAACCATAAGCTTCTGTCACCTTGTAGGAGGGAGAAGTTCCTTCACACAAACCTTTTGCCAGCAACTCTCTCCATAGCTTGGGTTGTATTTCATGCCAAGTACTAGAACAAATCTCTCCCTTGGAGCCAAACCACTTCAAATAGCAACAAAAAAAAAAAATCCAATTTTCTCTGTTTATTCTGTATAAAAAACAACTTACAAAATAGAGCAACATTTTTAATCATGTTATAGAAATGATCTGTCCCTATAGAAAAATAGCTATATAGGCAAAAACGATTATAGTAGGTTGAAGTTTGGATTGTAGGGGTTTTTTTTGTTTTTTTTTTTCTCCCAGCAGGCTTATTCATTTATATATATTCATGTCTGGCTGACCTATTTCAATACAACAGGAAATTTTTTCCATTTCGTGGTACCAGTTTTAGTCCACATAAGCAAAATGTCAACAGCTACTTTAATCAAGCTTAAAAAAACGTATGTCTTGTTTGTACTTCAGGATATGCTTAAACTTGTAATATGTTCATTTCTACGCAAAAATACAGAAACTATTTTGAAAGCAATGCTTGACATGCTTCACTTAAGAAGAAAAACATGTTACTAACTATCTCTTTTTAAAAAATACTTTTTAATTTCTGGAGATTTCACCATCTTGATTTAGGGCTTATAAAGATAAAGGTCACTAAAAATAGTAAGTGAATACTGGCACAAATAACCTCGTCAGCAATGTTACTTTATTAAGATTGAGATTTGTTAACAAAAACTCACAGCAGGATTGTAATTCTGTGCCACAAGAGGCCTGACAGCTTTGGACTTACCCAGATATTTTCCTGCAGAGTCAGAAAGCAAAAGCATTTCTTACAATTTTCTTCAAGATATTCCAGTACCTGGCTACAGGCATAACAACCAGACACAGGACCCAAGAATGAGACCTGCCCTTTGGATCCTCTCACATTTACACACCCAACTGTAATGACACATTCCTCCAATGTGAAAATAATTTATTTCTAAATTATCTGACAGCAGTGGCCCAAGTGTCATTTGTGGGGAGACTTGGAAGAACCCATCCTGGAGGGATGCAGCTTCCTTCAGGGTGATCAGCTGGCACCAAGAACTGATCCCATTCATGCCTTTAATAGAGAAAGTGTTGTTTGAGAGGATATCTGGTACAAGACAACTCTAGCAATAAGATTACATACCCGCACGCAGATTTTTTTCATACCAATCAATACACAAAGCAACTGTAAATCGTGCTCTGAAACATTTTTTTCAAAGCAAAAATATGAAAATTATAATATACTGTTACAGTAAATATAATGGTTATGCATAGAAGTGCACTCTGCTTCACAAGGGTGTCTGCTGGATACGACTCAAGCTAGAAACTTAACTCAAAAAGAAAAAAACTAAAAGAATTCATCCCATAACCATACTCGGAAGTTAATGAACCAAAGGGGGCTGCAATTTTATAGTCTCAACAAACAATACTTGTCATGTCAGATACCAAAATATTTAGTTTGGTTTTACCTGATCTGGATTAGAGCTGCTACAGAATGCTCAGCTTGTAAGTAATATTCTCTGAAGGGCTGCAGTAGTTGGGCAAGAGGAAATTCATCTGTTAAAACACACAGAATTTGTTCAATAAACCAAAGAGACTTTTGATTCTAGTAAGTCTTAGAAGCCAGACTTGCCAATTCATTTGCTACTCCCCAATTAACTTGAAATCCTTACCTACGTAACATATTAAGGACCATTTAGATGTTCTGTACGTCTCCTCATCCTTACTAGAGCAGTCAGAGTGAAGTCAAGACTAGCAAAACTTCTTCCTGCATCCATCCTCCAAACAAGGGGAACATAGGGACACTGAACCTTTACAAATTACTCAAGTCACACTCATCAAATCACCAGACTAAAGCATCCACTGGGTGCTGGAAGTCTTCAATCTACTCTGTTTATTCCCACTTCAGCTAATCTACAACCTCTTCTTGCAAAACGTTATACGGCCTGAGATATACTGCAGTCTACGCTGAAGAGCTAAATAGTTCTTCCTACATCACATTTGTTAAAAGCAGTTAAACTCTTTCTCTACGTTTATCCCGTCTTTTCCTCTGAGCATAAATTACTCCAGCTGATGACTTCTTTCTCAACTATTTTTGTGCCTGTAACTTAAACCTGGTGCCTAAGAGATGAAAAAACAAATTCAATGAAGTATGGCATGCAGGATCTACCTGGATCCCCAAACAGCTTGGAATCAATTTCACGTTTCTGCTGTAGAATTTTTTCCCTTTCCTTCTTCTGTTTCTTTTCCATTTCTCTCTTCCTTTCTTCCTCCTGTTCTCCCTCCAACATAACTCTTAATGCTCTCTCCTCAGCTTCATACAGCTCTGTCCGATTTTTTAGCAGTGTTCTGAGACTTTCTACCTGATTTTCAAATGCTTCATCTGCTGAGGGAGGTGGACAAACACCTAAAGAGAAAGAGAATTAATTTAAAATTTTCAGATGCAGAAGAGGCTCTGTTATCAAGACTTAAGAGCGGAGCCAGCAAGATCTCAGAGGTACATAAGCCTAAAATTGCTAACAACTACCTCAACAGAAGAATTTTCTGGTAAGAAGGAGCTGAAAAACATAGGAACGCAGCCACTGCATCCAATTTGCTGTTCAGCATTTTATAGCTATTCTTGCACAACAACGTAACTAAAACCACTAATTAAGAAACAGCTTTTTCAAGCTGCAACTTCCACATCGTGTTATTTCCTTAGTGTGCAATTAGGAAAGTTTGGAAAAATTCTCATAATTAACCTTTCCTGCCAGCAGCCTCTTTTCTCAGTTTCCGAAGCTTTTCTAAGGCACGCAGGATGTCCACCATTCTCTTTGTGTCTGCTTGCTTCTTCCTTACTTCAGATAAGACACTGTCTGCGGCAGCCTTAAGTTCCCGCTCCTGCAAAGGAAAGAAAAACAAACAGGATGCGTGAAGTATCCCACATAGACACGAATAAAAAGGTACCTTCAAAAAAATTAGTGAAGCACTGGAGATCAACAAAACTTCCTAGTAACACAACCATAGCAAGTAAGTCAACTATCCGACCTCTATAAAAATGGCAAAACATAATAAACTTCAGAAAAAAAAAAAAAAATTCTGAGCCACTCATAAATTTGGGCCAGAACGGCTGTTGAACTTGAAAAGCCCAACAACCTTTAACCTCAGAAAGTCAGCAAAAACGTATGATAAATACAAACCACCCAGATTCTATAGCTCTGCACTTACAGACCAGTAACATCCCTGAGTCTGAATGCAAAACCTTTCACAACAGCTGCTCTGTACCCCAGCAATGGGCCCAGCACCCCTAGAAAGGTGAATCTTTGACCAGCAGCCAACACAAAGGTGCCTACAACACTTCCCATCAAGCCTAATTTGGGTGTTGGTTTGTTATCTGTTTGTTTGTTTTCTTTGGAACCATTTTACTTCCCTGAGACAGAAAACCTTACGAACAAGCTTCGCAGGGGGAAAGGATGTATGCATGGCCAAGTCACCAAAACCGCGCTGACCGCTGCCGGGTAGTTATGAGGGAGCACAGCAGCTGCTCAGCACAGGGCAGGCTGCAGGCCTAGGACCAGAAATGACGACCTCCAGGTGCAACTCAGAGCTCACTTAACCCACATCTGCCAGGCTAGGACACGGACGTGGCAAAGCCGAGAAGTTCACCAGGACCTCTCCGGAAGAGCCGCTACGGGCTGCCGGCACCGTGAGCACGGCAGAACCGCCTCAGCCATCAGGGCGGCACCCACGCAGCTCCGTGCTGCTGCCCAGGGGCAGCGCGTGGGGTGCGAGGGGGCGGCAGGATGAGGCCGCTCGGTGCCCGGTGCCGTACCCGGTTCTTCTCCTCCACCTCCTGGATGCACTTGGCCCTCCACTGGTCGATCCTGGCCTCCCGCTCGGCGGCGCGGGCGGCCTCCTCCTCTCTGGCCGCCTCGGCCTCCTGCTTCCTCCTTTGCAGGCGCTGCCTCCTCTTCCTCGCCTTCTCGGCCTTCCTCCCCAGCGCCTGCAGGTAGCCGGGCTCCCTCAGGGGCCGCACGGCGTCCCGCAGCTCCCGCCGCACCGCCTCGGCCTCCGCCTGCGCCCGGCCCCAGCCCTCCTCGTCGCCCTCGGCCTCCCGCAGCCGCAGGGCCCGGCAGAGAGCGGTCAACCGGGCCACCAGCCCCAGGGCCCCCACCGCCAGCTGCCGGGCGAGGTCGGGGCTGGCGGCGAGGGGC